>NW_004624756.1:24196466-24238761 GCF_000247695.1 Heterocephalus glaber
ACGAAGCCCCGGGCCGAGGAAGGAGCCCAGCCACCTCCGGTGCTCCGTGCTCAGGGGCGCACCCGGCTTCCCCTGCGGGCCATGGCGTCGCCCCGCCCCGCGTTCAGTGAAAAAAGCAAGGGCGCCCCGCAGTGCCGGGCCGAACCCCGGACCGCAGGGGAGCACAGCAGGCCGCCCACGGGGGACCTGGCATCGCCCAGGGCTGCAACCAAAGAGGTCGGCACGGGGCCGAACCCGGGGCCTCGGGTTGGAGCACCACACTCCAACCAGCCAGCCGACCGCCGCTCTCTTCGGGCCGCCTAGCGCCCTGAAACCTCGCTCGCTGCTGCCCGCGGCTGTTCCACCAGGAAGGGAACACACAGGAAAGAAAAAGCGAGCTCCTCATTGCCAGCACACGTGAACCTGCCTCTCCCGGGAAAACTGAGTCTTGCTGAACCCGCCAGTCCTGACCCGAGGTTCAGGTCCCGGCAGGGGCCCCCCTCTGCCTTGGGTTGCGCTCCTCGAAGATGGCGCTGTGCGGGCTGCTGTCCCGGACAGGAGTTGGGGATGCGCACTGAGCAACACCGACTCCATCTCGGTCACTGAGCTGGAAACAGCCTGCTCCAAGACTCCGCGAACTGCTGAAGCTCACGTGCAGACTTCTCCACCCGCCTCCGGCAGAGACAGCAGAGGAAGGCCCACACCCACCCGGAAGGTGGAAGCGGGGCTCAGATCCTCGAATGTCCGGGGTCGCAGCTCCACGGCTCCCACCCGCGATTGCTGCCTCTGACTGCAGTGTTCTTCACGGGGGTCCGAGCGCAGACGGCCTCGCACTGTCTCGGGGTTGCTTGCGACATCTGGCGGATTCTGCCGGTGAAATCAAAATTAAACTAAAGCGCGAGTGGGTCCCGAGAGGGACGCGCGGTCCCGGATGAATCCTTAGCAGGAAGAATGCGGAGACTGAGACTTGAATACCGAGTGCTAACAAATTAGAGTGGCATTTTTATAAGACACAAGTGATATTATAATATACATCACTGAGGATCCTTGATAAAAATTTGCCCAAAATCCGGGCAGCTATAGGACAGTCTTTAAGAGGGCCCTGAAGCAGAAAGTGGCAGGTTAAAATGAGAAACAGAGGCATACTAAGCCAATATTAAAGGAGGGGGACCTCGCCCCGTGCCCCGAGAGAGGGCGACAGGCCCCCGGGCAGACCATGCAGACCCTCTGAAGCAGGGCCAATGCAGGAGCCAGCCTGGCCGCGCAAAGCACTAGTCGGTGCCGGCGAGACCCGGAAGGAGAATCCGGGGCGAGAAAGCCCTGGCCTACCCTGACCTGCCCTGCGACCTCACTCCGCCGAGCTCCTCCACCCTGGCACGCATGCGCTCGCGGCTGTTCTTTCGCGAGGCCAGTCATCAGCAGAAAAACGGGCATCGGTTACAACCAAGGACAGGGACAGCCCCAAACTGTAAATGAAAACAGAGAATAGGCCAGACAAAAATGGCAAAGCCTCCCTACAGCTATGACCCCAAGTGATGGCGGTCGGATGCTACGGTTACCGGGGAGAAGCGCACACACTGCCAGCGGAGCAAAATTATGCCCAGGTTCCTCACTGGCAGAGGAGCCAAACCCCAGTGACACTGGCCCAGGCACAGCTTAGGCAAACTCTCTATGGGGTTGGAGAGCAACGGCAGGGGAGGAATCCCTCCCCTTAGGGCTCACAGTGTGACAGCCCCCTAAGATGGCACCGTGTAGCCTTGAAGGACTGGCCCCGCAGCAGATCGCCTGCAACAGGACAGCCAGTGGCCACCAGCCCGTGCCACGGACAGGGCCTCAGAGAAGCTGTGCCCAGGGTGCCCGACCGCTTAAAATTATGTTGTGTTAAGCCTTTTGGTCCTAATATGACCTTTATGAATGCAACTACACAATTATAATTCCATAATCAATCACTAGGCACAACAAGGCTGTGCCTTTCAATAACACCATCAAAATCCCCTCTAAAAAAAGAGCGCAGGTTAAATGTGATTTACCGCCTACTACTAAAGCACAGCCCAAGGGCGCTTCACACCTGTGCACTCAGTAACATCCTGTGTGGTGTGCACCATGACATCAAGGGATTGTTACCCCATCAATGGTAATCACTAATGAACAGAACAGATAGAAATGTATCAGATCTAAGAACAAGTTTCAACCCAAATTATGGCCCACTGCCTAGGCCCCAGTCCCCAGCTCTGCCACTCCAGGTGAACTTTAGTTGACCCCAAGAGGCCCCTCGATGGGATTCTCAAGACCTGACAGGCACTACAGAAACAGGACCCCGACAACTTCCATGGCTGATAAATTCCCTGGTCCAAAACCAGCAATCCCCAGGGGACATAAAAAGGAAAACTACAAGAAAGGAATGGGTTACCGAACCTGACAAAAACAGGTTCACAAACAGAGATACCAACAATAATCCATACAATAGCCGATAAGGGACCCATATATATATTTAAGAATTCTTACTCAAATTCTAATAGTCCTCTATATCAGGAGACTTTGTGATACATACAGGAAGTCAGATTTCTTTCATGCACCCGGAGCCCATGACATTAAACAAACCTCTCGTAACTGAAGGACTGGGAGCAACAGCACCTCCATGCTCTCCAGCCAAGGAATGGTCAGGTGGTGTAACAGCATGACCATCAGGGGCTGTGCATTGTTCAATGATGTGTCATTGCAGGGCTGGAGATATACTAGGTAGTGGCTGGATTTCCAAAATCTTGCCAAAACTAATTCTATATAAAAAGGTTAAAACAGCTAAAGTTAATCTACAATGATTAAAAATTAAACCAAATCCCTTGCCTAAACCAATCTCCTTTATAAAGTAATGTTGTCTAAAGTGAGGGCATAAAGAAATTAATAAAAAATAAAAGAATTACTAAAAGGAGACATTATAGAAGTTGTCCACAACCATACATATAGTATCCCAGGCTGGCCAGTCAGAGAAACAGATGGCTCTTAAAGGACTAACAGTAGTAACTTGAGAGCATTAAACCCAAACCCTAAGCAGACGGTAGCACCCTCCCACAAGCAGACAGGGTCATCTAGAGGTGGGTACAAAATTGAGTGAACAGAAGGCGGCCAAAACTATGGTCAACCAATAAGATCACAAATGTAGCCACTTCAATAACATCGATCCAAGGAGGAAGCAAGTCACGGAGCCAGTGTGCACGGGAAGAACAGGGCCTCTCCTGTGGCTGACACCCCTGCCCAGTATCGCAGGCTGTGTGTGGCACATGCTTCGTGCTTGCCCATAACTCTGCTGTTTTATACTAGGGATCCAACTGAGGCCTTGCGTGACTCACGGAGCACGTCAGCGAGCAGAGGTGGGTGAGCACAGCTCCTCTGCTAGTGGCTGCTGCCGAGGCCGAAGACTGTGAAGAGGGGTCCTGCTGTGTTAACTTCCAGCTGGGGTCAGTGTGACCCAATGACATTCTTTTCCCCTGAGTTCTGGCTTCCCTTACTGACCTGACCCGTTGCTGGTTAGTTAGGGCCCAGTCCTGGTACCCGTTTGTTCGCTCTCACAAGATAAGCAGTGCTTCCCTTTCACAGGCCTGCCTGCATACCCGGTATGGACAGATGCCACGCACTCCATCACCAAAAGCACATCCCACTCTCCTTCTTCCCACACTTGTAATCAATAAATACTGGATGTCTTTGATGCCTTTGTCTTTGTTGCCCAGAGCAGCTTGGACCAGCCCCAGACACAGCTTTCTCTCCCAGTCTTGTTTCTCTGACTTTTGCTCTTCTTAGCTTGCGCTGTATTGCCTGGAAGGAGACTGTGACCCATGGCCAGGGCTCTCGACAACTGACCTCCATACTTTCCTGGAAGGGATGGCTCAGGAGGTTTTGGTCCCCCACCCAAGGTGACTGACGCCTATTTACAGTATCAGTCATTATTCCCCTTGGGGAAGTATGTAGGTGTAGTCATTCCATCTTTATCTTGAGGCCCGGTCTGCAACAAATGCACCTCCACCTCCAGCCACAGTTGTGATGTGTTCTTATCTTCTGCACTGACTTCAGGGGCCAGCCCGGTCTGACTACCTGTAACATTTCTAACTGGGCTGCCTATAATAGTTGGACAATTAACCAAAATAAAGTACAAGAACCATGTGAGTCTATAAAGTTCCTAGGCATAATATGGTCCGGTAAGGGCAGAAATATACCTGAAAAAGTAGTGGACCAGAGTATCTTAATAGGCCCTCCAGGAAATAAAAAGCAAGCCCAGAAATTAATTGGCTTATTTAGGTTTTGGAGGCAATACATACCATATTTAAACTTAATACTGAAACCTATTTATATAGTAACAAGAAAGGCAAAGGATTTTGAATAGAATGCAGTACAAGAAATGCTTTTAAAGCACTGAAGGAATATATAAGCTTATTCCATAAATTGCACTTACCAAAACACAATCAACCTGTCATGTAAAGGTTTTACTTTCTAATACTTATGGTACATGGGCAGTTTGGATCAAAACTGGTGTAAAAGGGCTGGGGATTTAGCTCAGTGCCGCCACCTGCCTCGAAAGCAAAGGTCCTGAGTTTGATCCCCAGTACCACACACACACAAAAAACACCCTGCTGTAAAGGGTTTCCATACTCAGAAACTAAGTCCTCTTTGTTTGAAAAATGTATCTGGACACTATTAAGCCCTACAGATTTCCTCCACAATTCTGTCTCCAGAAATCACAATCGGACATACATTCCTGTGCTCCAGTGGGTCAAATGACACCTCTTGAATTACGGGGAAAACAATTGGACCCCAAGGTCACATTATGGAAATGGCATATCAGCCCCTGGGACCTTTTTGTTTTTTTAAGGTACCAGGGATCAAAATCAGGTCCTTGCGCTTGCAGGGGAGGCAGCAGTACCACTGAGCTAAATCCCCAGCCCACAGGCCCTTTGTCAGGCTAGCAACCTTGAACCCTTCCCGAGGAAATCCACGCTGTGGAAGTGGTGCCGCTGGACAATCTCTTACCAGCAGTGGCTCCCCATGACCCTGTTGTCTCTGGGGACCTTGCTCCACCCACTCCTGCAACACGCAGGGTTGATGGGCAGGGTGTCAGACTCTATCAACAGTAAGGTTCACCAGAAGGCCACTTCCTTTCAGCCTGCTAATGCTACTGTCCCAACTGACCAAGCCGCTGATCAGTTGGCACAAAGTGCAGAAATTATCGCAGCTGTATCAGCCATGAAACACCTATATCTAAGTCATCCCTAACCCTACAGACTCCCGGGCACTCGCCAAGGCCATCACCCTCTGACCTGGAAAATGGCACCCCACAGACCTCCCGATCAATGGTACAGACATTTGGAGCAAGCAAGAAATGATGGTTATTGGACACATCTAACATGAAGATCTTTGTTACTCATGGAGATCCGCACACCAACAAAGACACCAGAGCCACTGCACAATGCTAAGGCAGAGGAGCTCTCCAAAGTAGTAACAAAATGTTGCATAGTCTATAAATTATAACCTGGGTCAGCCTGGCACACACGCCTCCATCGCCCATCAGTGCCTTGCTCCGGAAGCTCGCTTTCTCTCATCTCCTTCCTTCAGAATCAGTGAAAGCCTCGGGAGATTCTCCTCTGTTTCAATCCCAGACCACATCGCTGCTGCTTCTTAGCCCAAATTGTGAGAACATCATCTCCACACCCACACGTGTGACCCCTAAATTCAGTTTACCCCCAAACAGCACGTTTTCTAGACATGTAGGACCAAGAGGATCCTCACCATTTCTAAGAGCATAGCTTTTGGCCTCTGTGCCTTGGTTTTTGTTTTGGTTTGGGATTTTCTTCAGCTAAGTCTCCGTGTGGGTCAACTTTCAGCCTCAAAAAACAGCTCCAAGGGGGAACCTATTTTGGCTCACGGTTTCAGGCTTCAATTCGGGCCGCTGTCTCCTTTCAGGCCTGGAGCGGTGGCAGATCACACGGACAGAGCGGGGAAAGCCACTCACCTGCGGCCAAGGCGAAAGACCGGCATAGCCGCGCCCGGGCGGCTGCGCAGAATCAGGCCCCGCCTCCTACAAACCCGCTGGGCTGTAAACTCGCGAGGAATTGACCCACTGAGGAGCGAGAGCCCCACCCACGACCCAGTCCCCTCACCTCTGAACACCTGCCTGGGATGAGCCCCACCGGCGACTGGGAGCAGCACATGGACGCCGCTCCCTCCCTCCCCTGCGCCTCCTCCTCGGGCAGCTGGGCCCGGCCACGGGCAGAACCGGGGCAGACATGACTTCAGGGCCCAGTGTGCCTGCAGCCCGTCCACACACGCACACACTCACGCTAACACGGCGCGCGCACTGCAGAACACTGTGCGGCCCGGGGCAGCGATCGACTGGGGAACCCCCCAGACCCCTAGGTCGCTCCTGGGCGGGGCTCGCCGTCGGGGCGGGCTCGGGTGCATTTTCTGGCGAGAGACAAGCTGTCCTCACTGCCTGCAAGCTGGAGCCATTGTGGTTCCTAGAAATCCGGAATCCAGAAGCAGCGGCTGCGCTGTCCTGGGATCCAGGGACCCAAGAGAGGACAGCCGGCCGGGGAAAGGAGGGCGAGGTCTGCAGCAGAGGGCTCTCTGGAAAACATACACTTTTCCTTCAAAGAACAAGTGCGATGGTTTGTGAGTTTTGTTTCTCATAAATGTAAAGTGGAAGAGAACAAAAGCACACGTGTTCCCGCCCGGTTTCGAACCGGGGACCTTTCGCGTGTGAGGCGAACGTGATAACCGCTACACTACGGAAACCGCCGTGAGCACCCTGCCCGGGCGGGTGCTGAAGGCGCTGCCCCGGCCTGGCCGGGACTGGTGCAGGGCAGCGAGGGGACAAGGAGAGGATCCCGCCGGGTGTCGCCTCGCCCGCGTTCAGTTCCCCGACCCCCCAGCTCCGGTCCACGCACAGCTCGCCGGGGCGCCAGGCCCTGGCAGACCCAAGCGCGCAAACCACAGCGACGTCGGTAGAAGGTGCCCGGGGCTGCGGCGCGGCCGGTGCTCAAATTCGCTTTCTGGGAGTCACCGGGAAGCGCGGGAAACCTTCGAGACGGCGCCACCGCTGCAGGGAGGGAAGGCCGGGAAGGCGCGGCCCTCTCGGAGCTCTGTCCCCAGGAAGCCTGGAGTCGCGAAGGGCCCTGTCCCGGGCCGTGCCCCCACTCAGCGCTGGTGCGGGGGAGAAGCAACACAAGCTCGTGGGTCGCTCGCTCGTGGATCCCGGGCTCTCTCCAGCGTGACATTGAAGAAGACCTTGTAATACAAGGAACATTTGGCTATGAGACGTAACTGGTCGCAGTCACTCTTGAAACAGAACAGGGTTTTCTGAAAATTGTGCAAAAGTGAACTGACTCGCGTGGAGCGTAAGATGCTGTCTTGGAAGGCGGGGCTCAGGACAAGCCCCCGAATATAGCACCGTAGAGAAGCCAGGGAGGCAGAGGCGGAGTCTTCCTCCCCCACCCTTCTCCCAGGAGCTCAGGGGACTTCACCAGGTGCCCTCCCTACACCTGGACACAGGGGCCTTAGTCTGCTGAGTACCCCGAGACCGTAACCATGACCGTCATCTTGACTGGACGATGAGGCCCTGCGGGGTGTCTGTGGGTCCGCGCCTGACCTTGGAGGCTGCATCTGAGCTCCGCCCCTTCCTCCCCAGCATTCTGTTCCCTTCTCTGCAGCCACAACCCGCACCCTGGCCCCACCACGCCCTTCCACCCTGACAGCTCTGCCTAGGAGCCCCCAACCGAGGACCACAGGCAAAGTAAACCTCTCCTCCCTCTTGGGGGTTTTGTCCCAGTAGTGGAGAGCCTGACAGGTACAGCTCCTGAACTTGTTAACCAGCCATGCTGCTTCATATCATCCACCTCTTTTCTAACCTAGCATAAAATCACACAAGTTTACCTGTTTCTTTGGATCTTCCTGTCATATGAAGACGTGTGTGCTATGGCGTGTGTTTAGATGCACCGCCCCCCCCCAAAGCCTCCTGCTTTTTCAGAGGTGGCTGAATCTAGAGTGCGTGATTGATTCATGGTGCAGTGCTAGGCCCAAGGGCACCAGGATTAAGATGTGAGTGCTACCAGCCCGAAGCAGTCTGAATGAGACAAAAGGGGCAGAAAGACGCTGCTAAGGCTCTTGTTGCTTTTGCTGTCTTCGGCCACCATCAACTGTTTCACCTCTGTGACGCCCTCTGTGCCATATACCACTCTGCCACGGGGCCAGCCGAACATGGACTGAAACCTCTACAAACTGTGAGCCAAATAAACCTCTCCTCCTTTAACTTTGGGGGTCGGGTATTTTGTCTCAGCAATGAGAGAAAAGTAACTAACACAACTTCCATGTCACTTACACTTATATTAAATAAATGTGTGTGCTTTTCTCTTGTTGGTCTGTCTCTTGTTTTAGAGGCCTAGCCATGAACATTGGGATGACTGAAGAAAAATCTCTTCCCACACTGAGTTTGGGTAGGAGAAGAATAGTAAAGGAGAAGGAGGAGGGGCAAGTGCATAATAATATAGTGATATGGGTCCATATTGAGAACTGCTAAACATTAGGAGTTCTGAAGACCTTAGGTTTGTTTTGTTTTGTTTTTCTGCAATGAAATAACATTGGAAGGTGGGAGCTATCAACTTTCTCAAGTTCATTTACAGAAATCATTCTTCATTCCCAGACTAGAACTGCAGGGCTAGTTGGTAGAAGCAGCCCTTCCACCCTACCTGAGAAGGTTAGGGCCTCCAGCCTGAATACCTGCCTCTCTGAGGTAGCTGGCTCTGCCAGTATTCCTCAGGATCTAACATCTCTTGCTTCTGAGATTCCACAGGGTCAGATACAGAGTGAGATCCTTGGGAAGGTGTGACCCACACCAAAAGAATTGTAGGACTTTGTCAATTATCAAGATGAAGGAATGAAAAGTTGCATCAGACCAAATTCACTGGAATTGAGCTTACTGAGCAAAGCAAACCGATTCAGCATTACAGCTTCAAGGGACAAGAATGGCTCTACACATCACGTGTGGTGGCACACACCTGTAAACCCAGCACTTAGGAGGCTGAGGCAGCAGGATTGCTATGAATTTGAAGCCATCATGGGCTGCATAGTGAGTTCAAGGCCAGGATAAACTACACAGTGAGACCCTGTCTCACTAAATAAAAATAAGATAAAATAAAATGAACAGCTCTACACGTTCCTGGTCAGTAAAGGTATGGGTCCAATGTTGGTGTGCCCCAAAGGGAAATGGAGTTATCAGCGCCCCCTTGATGTTCCCCAGAGCAGAGCAGAGCGGAGGGAAGTGCACACTCTCAGACTGCTCATGTGATGGGTGAGACACCTTCTCACGCGCTCTTGGCTTCACAGAGGACCTCTCACCACGGTCTTGAAAAACAAATTCCTGAGTGGAGCCCCAGCATCCTCGTGTGCCTTGCATGGCTCCTCCCTGTAGGCTGGAAGTTACAGTGGGACTGACAACCATGAAGCCAGAATTCCTATCACAAAGGAGACGACGATGCTGGCACCAAATTACTGATCACAAGCTGCTGTTGTTACGGACTAAAGTGTCTCCCCCAAATTTACTGAAGCCCTGGTTAATTCTAATGTTACTGCATTTGGAATTAAGATCTTGTCTTACTTTCTCATTGCCGAGACACAATACTGGACACCCACAACCTCAAGGAGGAAAGGTTTATTTCAGCTCACAGTTTGTAGAGCTTTCAGTCCATACTGGGCTGGCTCCAAGCCAGGGTGGCCTGGCAGAGGAGAAAGAGCTCACAGCATGGGGGCCGGAGACAAAGAGAGATCAAGGGGGGAGGAGGGAGACAGGTTCTTCTAGGCCACTGCCCCAGGGCCCACCTCCTCCAACCTGGCAGTCCTCCCAACACCACACTTAGCTACAAACTCATCAGGGGAACACACTACTGATTAATCAGGCCCCCTTGATCCAATCACCTACCAAAAGCACCACCTGAGAGTCCACAAGGTTTGCGGGGACATGAGTTATAAACCCTAACAGATCATTAGGGTGCTAATGAAAGTCAAGTGAGGTCACAGAGTGGGACTTTAGTCAATAGGACCAGTGTCCTTTTAAGAAGAGGAAAGGTCCCAGCACCCTGCCTTTCTGCACAGAGAAAGGACCGAGGGAGGCAGTGAGAGAGCTGCCCTCAGTGAGCCAGGGAGAGGCTCCCCAGCACCAGCCTCACAGCTCCCTGCTCACCTCTTGAATGGGAGAAAATCGCTTGTGTCTTTTGCAGGCCGCTTTGTGGTATGTTATTGGGCAGCTCACGTTGACTGCGTCTACTGTGTTTAATAGGCAGGCAGCGACCAGAATATTCTGACTCAGAGATCCTGGCTGCTGTATTGAAATGGCCCCAGCTATCCCAGTTCTCTTTCCTTGAGAAAACAACTTTCTCCCTACACTTTTCAAAGTGGGGATATTGCATTGCAGCACCAAAAGTGATAATGCAATGGCTTATGAGAGCACTCGGAGAGGGAATTCTCCTGCTCAGCTTCTTCATGTGGGAGGCGCTGCCCCAGTGTGAAATCCTGCTGTCAGCCGTCTGAAAGCTCCAAAGCCGTGGAAGAAGCCATCTTCTAAGTGCCATGTGTTTACTGATCTCGTGTTCTTGGAGAGGTACTTTCTACAATATTTACACAATCGAGCATGAGTATGTCTCCCACACTGTCGCTCTGACCCCATTGCCCTGAATTTTGCTTGCGTACATACACACGCACGTAACGCATTCTCATTTTCTGTGAAATACGCATAGTATTTCACTGTGTAGTTGTGCCACAGTTTATCTAATTAAATAATTCGGAATTATTTGATAAGTGAGTAGATAACTATTTAATAAACCCGAACTTCTCAGGTGCTCCCCAATCCCGGAGTTACCAGGGGTGCACTGGACTGCCCATCGTCCTGTGTAGCAGAAACACAGTGAACTCTGAGGTTGGCGCAGCAGAAAGCGGTCCGGGGCCACTCCTCACGAGCCTCGCTCACTCCCGGCCACAGTTTAAGAAAAAGCAGGCAATCCATGAAAACGGGAAGAAAGACCTGAAGAACCCTAAAGCAGGGATCCCTCACACTCTCCCAAGGGTGAGGTCCAGCAGCCCGGCTCCTGCTGGCGGCATCCGGCTGGGGGGCACTCAGGGCCCCAGGAGTGTGGACTTCCGAGACGGCTTAGAGACTCCCCTGGCCAGCCTAGTGGTTAAGGTGTTGGACGTGAAGCGCAGTGGGGCCTCCCTGCGCAGGTTCAAGTTCCATGCCCGGAGCTTCCCTGCCTTGGGGAAGTGCTTTTATTCCTCTTATCCACACGCAATCCTCAAAACGAGAGGTCAGCTAACTGTACTGCCCCGGGCCTTTTCTGTTTTTTGTTTTGTTTTTGGTACCGGGGATTGAACTCGGGACTTTGTGCGGGCAAGGCAGGAGGCGGAACCACTAAGCTAAATCCCTGGCCCCAGTTCCGGGCCTTTTCTGGTCCCTTGCCTTTCTCGCCCCCCTGACCCTCGGCTGTGTCCGCTCTGCCCTCCCTGCGCGCCACCGCATGCTTTCGTCACGGTCCGCACCAACGCTTGGATTCCGCCTTCACAATAGCGGCTTATTTTTCTATGAGACTTCTACATGTGGAAGCCCAGAGGGACCCCAGTGGCTAGGAGCAACTGAGGAAAGTTTCCTTTTAAAAAAATCTAGAGTGAAACTGCTCGAGCTAACACAAGTGCAGGTAGCTCCCTTAGAGAGTTCATCGGCTGGCGGCAACCGGCAACCGGAAGGCCTAGGATCATAAACACCCGTCAGGGACACGCCGGGCGGGTAGAAATGCGGCGGAGGACGCGCTTCCCGTCGGGGTCCCTCCCGGCCCACTCCGTCCCCTCGAGCCTTGGGCGACGTCCGGCCTCGCTTTCTGGTCAGGACCGGAGTCCGTCCCTGCGGGGCGCCGCGCGGCTTTGGCTTCGCGGGGTTCTGGCGCCTCTTCCGCGTCCGGGGGCAGCTGTGCTGGAACCGCCTTCTCCTGCTCGGCACTTTGGGGAGGGGCGTGGGGACCCCGACTGCTACCCTAAGGGCGCATGGACTTCACTTTCCTGTGCCTTAATTAAGGCCGAAGTGGGCCGTCTGCGGGTCGCTCGCGCTGACCGGCAGCCAGCATCCGGGTCTGGCTCCAGGGTGGCTGCGCGGGGCAGCGGGGCACGCGGGTCGGTCACGCTGTCACCTGCTGCTGCCCGCGCAGTAAACAGGACGGTTTCAAGGGCCTGCGCCCTACGCAAACAGAAGGCTTGTTCTCATTTCTGGTTTCCGCCGGACCCGGTCTTCTCTAAGATCGAGCGGCCGAGAAGCCACCAGGCGGGCCAGTGGCGCAATGGATAACTCGTCTGACTACGGATCAGAAGATTCCAGGTTTGACTCCTGGCTGGCTCGACCCTTGAATTTTGGGTTTTGCTCGATGTTCAGAAACATACTTTTCTTTGTGTGCTGCTCAAATTGACCTTGAGACGACAATGTTAAAGTGGAATAGACCATACACACGAACTTAAATATCTAATGGATTATCTTATGAGAAAGCCCCAAAGTATAAAGAGCAAAATAAGAGATCCTAGAAGGTCTTTTGCAAAAGGGGAAGGAAACCGGGAGATGGAGGGCTGTGGAAAAAGAATGAAGGTGTGTGATGTGCATGCGCCCACTGCCCACGAGGAATGTGATCTCGTTATGTGCTGCAAACCTGTACCGCTAAGAATTTAAAAATAAAAATAAACTGGTATATTCTGACGATGCAACACTAAACAGCAGCAAAAGTAAAATATAGCTTCATGAAAAAAATACTAACACAAACAAATTCTTTGAAGAGAATTAACAGGATATTGAGGAAAGGGATCTGCTGAAGGCAGCCCCAACAGTCAAACGTAGGACGCTACCCGACGGTAGAAGAGAGTGACGTTCGGATGCGAGCTACAAAACGCGAACCGTGAAGAGCCACGCCGGGAAGCCAGACAGAAAGGCCACGTGCTTCGATCCTGTCTCGGGGCTCTCGGGAAGGGGCGGCGCTAGACACGGACGGCCCCGCGGTCGTCAGGGCAGCCGAGTGGTCGCGGAGCTCGTGTTGGGGGAGGTGGAATGTCCTGAGATGAGACAGGGTCGGCCGATGCGCGACTAAGGCCGCGCGAGGAAAACCGTCCAACGCGCGCGTGTGGAGCTGGGCTTTGGCGCGCTGCGTTCCCGTCCCCGAGCTCTCCGCGTGCGCAGCCGGCCCTTGGGCGCGAGCAGGGCCGCCGTGCACGAGCACGTGCGCGTGAACGAGCCCGGGTGCGCACGCGCACGTTCCCGGGTCCGTCCGCGGGGTCGCAGCCCGGTCTGCATCCGCGCGCGTCGGTCTGGACAATTCACCGCGGAAGGACACTGAGACACTGCGTTTGAAAGAAGGAGGGTGAAAGCCAGGCCCGAAGTGGCCGCGGGAACAGGTGGCGCGTGGGGCAGAGTGGTGCCGCGTGGAAAGGAAATCAAGGGGAGCGAACACAAGCCAAAGAGACCTCGGTTTGTAGCATGCACGGTGCCTCTTGGCCAAAAGCTTACCCAC
This sequence comes from Heterocephalus glaber, assembly GCF_000247695.1. Next base: position 24,210,014 of record NW_004624756.1, read on the forward strand.
GCGGGCACTGCATCGTGAGGGGCGCGGGGAGGCAGAAGACTGAAGCCGCCGCGTGCCCACGCCGCGTTCACCCACGATCTGTGGGGCCGAAAGACGGGAGCGGTGTGGGGTGTGGGCAGCGATCTGGGGCTGTGGGGACCCCCCCCCCGCCCCAGCACCCTCAACTGAGAAGCCCCAGGTCCAGCTGCCAAGAGAAAAGAAAACCCACGTCCCTTTGCAAAACCGCAGTGGGAAAGGCTGAATCGGCGGACCAGATCTAAGCTACCTAAGATTCCTCCCCGTTTGCCAGTCGGACTAGACTTGAAAACAAACGTGCATTTTCGCACACTTTATTATGGACCACATTCACGTACTGAATATTTAAATTACTACTAACATGCTCTTCCTTTCCCTAACCTCTTTTATTGTTTCATGAAAGTTTTTGTCAGCTGGGGATTTAGCTCAGTGCTTCTGCTGCCTGTCTCACAAGCGCAAGGTCTCAAGTTCAATCCCTGATACCAAAAAAAAAATTCTGAAAGTTTTTCTTCATTAGATCTTAGCTTTACTTATTAGATAAAATGTTTCCACTCTGAGAATATGAATGATATGTGATGACATAAAGTTTTCCCCCATGGTCTTTATTTACTGTAAATGTTTTTTTTAAAAAAATCCTTCCTCTTGTATCTCTCTTTTGGCAGTCTCTGCACCACACACATTGTATTGTTTGTTAGCACAGCCATAATAAACTACCAGAGTGCCGGGGGCTCAGCCATTTAAAATTTATATTCTGGAGCCTGGAGACTTCAAGTTAAGGTATCAACAGAGTTGTCTTTCTTTCACTCTGCATTTGTTTATATTTGTATCTATTATTTTGAGACAGATCTCAGTATATTGCCTTGCCAGTCCTCCTGCCTCAGCCTCCCGAGTGCTGGGTCTGCAATCCCATGCCTCCCTGTCCTCCATGCCACACTTGGGCTGGTTGCCTCTGAAGCCTAGTTCTTGATCAGGAGGTGGCCATCCATATCAGTCAGTGCTCGCTAGAGCAGCAGATCTAATATAAGACATATAAATAAGGATTTACAAGTAGGCTTACAATGGCCGCCCACAGAGTCAGGAAGGGAGGAAAGGTCCATCACGTGCGGAGATCCGAAGGTGTCAGGGAAAGGGCTAAAACAGTGTAAGACCGAGGGCCTTACCAAATGCTCCAAGGAGCTGACTGCGGCGACGAACACCCGGGAAGGAACACACCGGACAAGTTGGAAAATAAAACAGACCTTTATTAGTCTGGCCAGACGGCACTCCCAAAGCAAAGTGGCTAAGAGAGGCAACTGGCTCAGAGTCCAAGGCTGTTTTTATAGGGGGTTGAGGGGGAGGTTAACATGTAGATTTACGGAAAAAAAGGAACAAAGGTTGGTGGTCGACTGTCATGTACTAACGGTCAGCAGACACACAGTAATGGTCACGACCATATGGTCACGACCATATGGTCACGACCGTCACGTACTGATGATCAGCAGACACAGTGATGGATTGTTCTACCGATAGTGGGTCTGGGAATTTTCGTTCTCCGGACAAACAAGGGGTTGAATGATTTACTTAGGAACTTTGCTTTGTTACAGATTTTATCTACTATCTCAAGACTAACAAGCACATTCTAACCATTAAATTTTAAACACAAGAGAGACTAGGGGAATAATTGAATTTTGAATCATACAGTCCCACAACAGCGAGTCATTGAAGTGCATGTGTTTGCTACTTGACCTCAGCTGCGTGCCATTTCTCACAGGGTGGGGGGAGGCTGGCCACATGCGCGCCGCGGGAAGGAAATGTTATTTACAGAGAGCCTCAACGATGGCACTGTGGCACTGTCAGTGTGAGTCCTCGGCTGTAGCCGATACTGAGCCCCTCCAGCCACGCAGGCCCACCAGCACCGGCTCGTTTGTCTGAACACCATGCTTACGGAACTGGATGTGACACAGCGTTTTCTCTCTGGCCTGCCAAAGGCTCTATCTCACACAAGATCCTTCCCCAGAGGATTCCCCTCATCTCTGCCTCAATGAATGTTAATGTGTACTTGACTATGCTCATATCTGCTGTACTTTTATAGTAAATTTACTTTCATCTTATTTAAATCACTGTATGGCTCTTCTCTGTTCACACGGATCTGAAACTCAAGTTTCCATGGCCACTGTGTGTGACTCCTTGCTGCCACTGAAGGATTCCAGTCAGAGGCCTGGAGCTCCCTGCAGATCCCCATGCGCATCCCCATCAGGAGGCCCAAGGGTCTGAATGGAAGCAGAAGGCCCCGCGCTGGACACCAGGAGATGACGTCCAAGGTGAAGGTGCAGCCCGGAGCTTCTCCAGAAACAGAAGAGAGCCCTCCTCCTTTGTTCCCCTTTTTATTCCATTCAGGCCACAGGCCTATTGGCTGCTGTCACTCACACCCGGGGTGGGTCTGGGTCTTCTGGCTTCAGTGACTCCCATCAGCTACACCCAGAACGAAGCTAGTTCGGTTAGTTGGGTGTTTCTCACTCAAGTTGACAAAACAGTTAACTATCACATCATCTCCTGCCTGTGTCTGGGCTGGTCTTTCTTCTGTCTGTGTCCTAATCACTTCTTATACAGAAATCAGTCCTACAGGATTAGGGCCCATGAGAAGGATGTCATTTAATTTAATGACCTCTGCAAGCCCTGTCTCCAAGTATAGTCACATCCTGAGCTACTGGGTAGTTACAAGTTAAACACACACCTTTGGCAAGAGGGTAGGGACCTTAGTTCTTAACACATATATCCAGGAATCAGAAACTAACCAGGTGTGGTGGCACACACTTGTAATCCCAACTACTGTGGAGGCTGATGCAGGAGGTTCACAAGTTCAAGGCCAACCTAAGCAATTTAGCCAGACCGTATCTCAAAGTAAAAATGGCCAGGGGTGTTGCTCAGAGCAAGGCCCTGGGTTTAACCCCCAGTACTGGGGCAAAAACAAATGCTAAACTGCATGCTGTAAAGATGTAATGGACATAGCTTCTCTATCCCTCACACTGAGTACAGCTAACAACCCTAGCCAGGCTGGCTGTGTTCTTCCACTAGGCAGTCACTAACCCTGACCCTTTCCCTGTTCCCTACACTTTCCCCAATTCTATCTTAAAATAAAGCTGTCTTTGTGTACCACACTAATTCTTCTTGTGTTTAATTTTTAAAATGTTCTGCTACTTTGTATTTTCCCATCTTTTGTCCTTTTGTGTCTATGACCCTTTCCCCCTTCTTCCCTTCCTTTCCTCTTTCCCTTTCTTTTTCTCCTCCTCCTCTTCCTTTGTCCCCCCCCCCACCTTTCTTCCTTCTTGGTGGACTTTTGGATAGAGACACAACAGGTCTATCTTTAGTCCACCATCTGGTCTATCTCTGATTTCCATTATGCTGAGGATGGGCAAAGTGGCAGGGTGGGCATGAAGAGAGCACCAGCATTCTGTTCATATAAAACTTCCAGGACTCGGCATCCACCTAGGATGCAGAAAGCTAAAGAGTGTTGCTCCTAACCTAACAAAGAAAAATCCAGGTAATGCAAAAATACATAACTTTCCTTGATCCCATGAGAGCTCAGGTCTCAGAGTAACCAAATAGTTTAAAATCTAAGGAAAAACAGATGCGCCCAAGCAGAAATGAGACACGAATAACAGTTCACACATTGCATGGGATGAAAAGGGTCCTCCACTCAAGAAGCTAAGAAAAATTCAGCTAAAATTCAGTGTCTTATGAACTGCTCCAATTAAGTGTGGACACAGAGGAAATTCTAGAAATCCTAGGATCAAGTACTCAAGCTGAGCTTGCACATTCTTGTAGAAAATATAAGAAAAAATGGGATTAGCACTGCTCTCCCTCAAAACAAAACAAACAAACAAACCCTGAGAAATTAGGCCTTTTCCAAATGAAAGAGTTCTCTGCAGAGAAAATAAAAATATATTCTAAACGGAAAGTATATTCACAAAAGACATATCTGATCGTTGTGATGTGTCCAAAACGTAAAGAACTCTCAAAACTCAACAATAAGAAAAGAATTTGAAATGGGCACATGTTATGTTAGAGCACACTCTTGAATAGTACTTATGACTGTTAGTAAACCCCTGAAAGCATGCTTCACTCTTTCGGGAAACGCGAATTAAAACCACAGCGAGGCCCTAATACAGATCCAGTTGAATGGCTGCACCTTTTAGGAGTCGAAAACAGCCGGTGTTGGCGAGGACGCAGGGGACTTCACCCTCACTGCTGGTGGGGACCCAAAGCGCTTTGGCTGCCAGGGAGGCCAGGCGGCAGGGCCGGCTCAGGTGGCCCCTGCAGAAGGACGGAGGGGACCCGAAAGCAGCGAGGGGCGGTGACAGCTCTGCAGCCCTCGGCCCAGAAGAGGGGCAGAGCAGCGGAGCGGTGCAGCCTGTCCTTCCGGGGCCTCCGCTCCGCTATCCCCGGGGCGGCTCCCCTCTGCCTCCCCGTCGGCCTGGGTCCCACAGCGGCGCCCCCTCCCGGACGCCGCCTCCTTCCGCGGCTCCTCCATGGCGAGGCTGGAGCTGCTGGATTCCCGGCTCCGAAGAGGGGAGCCGGGCGGCGCGCCTGGGAAGGAAGGGCTCGGACCTCGCTCCCCGGCCAAATTCCTGCAGAATTCAGGTCTCTGGCAGTTTGGGGCGGGTGCCGCCTCCCCCGTCCCATCCCCCAAAGCACCCCGCTGTCTGTTCCGGGCAATCTGTGCGCCGGCGCTTGGGCAAAACAGTGAAACTGTACTCTATCGCCGTGTCCACGACCGTTAGCTTTAAGAGCGTTTAAACTCGAGTATGCAAAGCCATGAGTAAAACGGCGAGCAGCGCCTCCTACCGGGAGTGGGGTTTGAACCCACGCAGACTTCTGGCTGTTGGATCTTGAATCCAACGCCTTAACCACTTGGCCATCCCAGTAACTACCAGTGAGCTTCTTTTCTATTTGTAATTTTTTATCTTTGAAGGACTGTAAGGAGGTCCTGTTTGTGAAACTTGAAGTTCAAAGGGGTGTTACAAACCTTGCAATATTTCTTTTAGAAAGAAATGAAAGAAACATCTTTAACAAGGCCTATTTTACCACTCATTTTGCCAAACATCATGCTAGGTGTTAGGGGACGACAAACTATCCCTGACCCCAGGGACTTGCAGTCAAATAAGGATTATAATTTTAAGAACAAGAAAGCACAGGACACGTTAGGGATAGTCACCTTTCCAGACCGTCCTCTGTCAGCACTTAGGATCCAGGAAGAAAAAGCAAAGGGGAGAAGGGGTGGGGACTCCAGCCACCTAGATCACCCCCGAACCCCACTTCGTGCTGCTGCCCCAAACAGTTCTGCCCGCTGAGTTCCAGCTCCCCCGAAGGAAACTCGTTGGATCTGAGGGCTCTCTGTCCGGGCCCAGGGGCGCCCGTTACACCCAGAGGAGCTCCCGGAGGCGCCGTGGTGAGCCCTGTGCACACCCTGGAGGCTGAATCCAATCCACCGACTTGAACACGCGCGCCTTTGCACCCCGCGTCCCGGCTGCCGCCGCTGAGACCTCTCCCTGAGCCCTCGAGGACCTGGAAAGCTCTGCAAGCTGAGCAGGGGAAGGAACTCACTGGGAAGCAGGCCCGCCAGGCACCTGAACGTCTGTGAGGAGCCCTAGAGCCAGAGAGGAAGCTAGATCCTGAGGCAGGGTGGGGGTAGATTTCCGGTGCAAACATCAGAGGAACAAAAGTAAGCGCCCCTCTGTTATCTGGGTGCCCGGAAGAACGGGCTTCATGGGGAGAAGGTTGCATCCGCTCCACCACGCGAGTACGGAAGATTAATTCCTCGGACTCGGCGCCCCTGCCTCAGAAAGAATCCTGCGCTTCTCGAACTCACCGAGCTCGGAGGCTCACCGCCGGGTCCCCAGCGCCTGCACCCTTCAGTGCCTCGGGCAGGAAAGGACCTGTCGGAGGAGGAGGGTTCCATATGGTGGAATCACATATAGATTTTATAAAATATGCTTTTTTAGAGTTTAAACACCTATGTATGATAGCCAAAAAGTTAATAGAAATACATGTAGAAAATATCTTTATGACCCAAAGGACGGAAAATAACTTTTTAAAAATCTTTAAAAGCCAACAATTAAGCAAAACACTGATGCAGTTTGCTCCACCTAAATCTAACATATGTTCAAGGAAGGCCACAATAGAAAAATAAATAGGCATGTGAAAGTGGAAGACACTGGAAATATTTTTAAATGACAAGATCTCGATATATAAATAAGAAGACACAAAAAATATCAAGATTGTTAGGAAACAGGTAAAGAATAGGAACAGGGATTCATCAAAAAATTCAGAAAATATTAAATGCATTTTAAACACTTAATATTATCAGCAATTTATAAAATCCAAAACAAAATGAGGTCTTACTTGGCTACTTTAGACTGGCAGAATTGGAAAGCTGGGCTGCACGTCGATGGCTGCAGGAATGAGGATGTGGTAGCGCTCATATCCTGCTGGCAGAATTCATACCCTCGCCAGCGCTCTGGCACTGTGCGCTAGGGAGACGCCCCTGAAGACTGGCCGCGCCCAGACGCCCCTCCCAGCTGTGTAGGGCCCCGCACAGCCAGCGTCACAGGTCCAGGCCGAACCCCATGTGGATGTTAGCGGTAGCAGTGTTTTGGTCTTTCAGAAGGAGATGCACTCTTGAAGGCATAACGGGACAGTGAATAAAGAGACATCAGCGCGTCATACTGGCCACAGGGGAGTACGGGGGAGTGGAGGGGTGCGTGTAACAACACGTCATTCTACACAGACATTTTTAAAACTTCAGCTTTCTTCCTCTCTCATACTCTTGATTTCTTGTCACACAGCCTTGCATAGACACTGCCCCTCCCCTTGTTTCAGACTCATTTAGGAACCGCTGCTCGAGGGACTGAGCCTCACTCCCCTCGGGACAGGCACGGTGCGTGGCGGGCTGTGTTCACGGGTGGCAAACTGGGCTCGAAGGATGGGGGAGGGAGGGAGGACAGGGCAAGCAAAGAAGGGTAAATTTAAGGTTCGCTTTTTAACTACCATACAAAAGTAAAGCAAGCCCGAGATGGGTGTTTCTGTAGTGTAGTGGTTATCACGTCTGCCTAACACGCAAAAGGTCCCCGGTTCGAAACCGGGCAGAAACATAGGCTGTAACTTTTGTGAAACACTGGTCTGAATCTATTCCCATTTCAGCCAAGTCTCAGACCAATTTTCCCTTTCAGCGTGGGGCAGCAGGACACGGAGACGTTCTTCCTCACCTGTCCCCAGGCAAAAAGGCAAAGGGCAACGACTTCGGAGAGAGGACAGAGCAGGGCACCCTTGTTGGGCTGGCCCTAGAGGACTTTGCGTTTTACTCTGAGCACACATGGGGAGCTGGGCTTGCAGCAGGGAAGCCAGATCCCTGCACCAGCTCTGGGGAGAGGGTTTCAAACAGAGAGGACAGAGGAGAGATGCTAAGTCCCCGAGGCCAGAGCATCCAAGCTCAGCCAGGGACAGGGGAGGGAAGGAGCTGAGGCAGCTGCGTTTTCCAGGCAGAGCCAAGAGGATTCCTGAGAAAATGGAGGTGAGGAGTGAAAGAAAGAGTGAGGAAGCTTCTTCCCAGAAAAGCTGTACAAATGAAGCTGTCAGTAACCACATCAAGAAAGAGCTGGAGTGGCAGGATATTGGGGACCTGCGGACCAGCACATGCACCCTGCTGTCTGGCAGGAATGGACAGGTCGGACAGGCGAAGCTGGAGTCCGGTGGAGTGGTCGGCTACACTCGAATTATGAGCGGCACCTCGGCAGACATAATCCAAGCCGGGCAGATAAATGAGGTAGCCAGAGAGGGTATAGGGACCACACCCTGAGACACCCCATGCTAAAGGTGGCTGCTCCAAAGGATCGGAGGGGACAGGACTGTCACCAGGGTACTGAGGAGGAGGAGCCAGCAAGGCGAGAGACAAGCAGGGCTGCAGTGTCTCAGGAGTCAACTAAAGAAAATGTCTTGAGAAGGGTAAAGTACCTGTTGTCTCGAGAAGACAGGACAGGACTAGGGGTGGAGGCCCTGTTCTGTGTTTGCTCTTTGCCTGTGACCACTAGGCAAGCACTCTGCTGCCAGCCACACCCCAAGCTCCCTGGTGACCTGGACCAGAAGTCTCTGAGCAATGGTGATACCAAAATCCTGAAAGTTTTGAAGAACAGGAGAGAACACAGCTAGTAAATGTGGATAACTCTTTAGAGATTGTTAAAGAGGTCATCGGAGAAATGGGCCATTACCTAGAGCCAGAGGGTGAGTCCAGAGAAGCTTTTAAAAGACAGGGTCAAGCGGCACATTTGCATGTTCACTGGAATAACTGCTAGGATAAACTTGCTGGATGCAGTGAGGATCAAACTGTCCTGAAGTCAAACCACAGTTCCTTCACAGCGGCGTGAGAAGCCACACGCCCTTGAGGAGATGAGGAACTTTTGAGAACTCTGAGAGCAACTTGTCGCCCATCCAGCTCCACTCCACGTTTCTCTTCTATTTTTACTTTTCAGGACAGAGACGCAAAGGCTGGCCCTGGAATAGCTCTGCTCAAATGTAAGAAAGCTCGTGAGGAGTCTGCCCTGGACCTGACTTGGTGATCACCAGCTTGCCCTGTGGTTGATCCCACTTAGCAGACACTGCTCGCCTCTGCCTCCTGTGACAACAGTGACCGACCAGGCTCTGGGGAAGTGGCCTATTTCCTCACAGGGGACTCTGACCGTTCAACTCGCCTCACAACTCTCAAAGGCAGTCCCTCAAGGAGACCTACAAACCATGCCTCACCCCCCAAACTCGATTATGAGGTAGAGTCCTTGTGGATTTTCATGGGGGAAGTGGAACCAGAAAAGCAAAGATAATTAGAAACCAGACGAGATATTTGGAGATGTGAGCCCAGGACATTTACTGATTCCCAACTATCCCAATTGCTAAAACAGATCAGCAAACTCCTGTCCTCAGTGGAGGTCAAGACCCGCTAGAGATCTTGTGAAATCAAGACCCTTCCAGCTGGAGTGACTCCAGCTCCACTTGGGGTCCAGATCCTGGGAGGAGAGAAGGGAACCGGAAGGAGCTAACAGCAGTGGGCCCTCCTGTGAAATTCAGAAAGGGAAGCTGCCTTTGCCTGCCAGTGGACGGGTCATGTGAAGGGCCCCGCTTCAGGTAATGTTGCTCCCCTCTCCCTCCCTCTTTAAGCAAATGTGCTCTTTTCCTCAAAGAAGAAGTTGACCATTCATTCAGTGAACCCGTGTAGACGTGCTCTGTGTGTATGGGGCTTACTAGGCCTGGGATGATACCTGTGAACCAAGCAGAAAAAAATATTTCTTTCTAGTGGCAAAATTACAACAATTTTTTAAGAAGAAGGTAAACTGTTAGATCATGTGATAACATATGTTAAGGAGAAAAATTGTCAGGATAGACACTGGGCTTGAGTTTGATCTTCCACCTCTAAAGAAAGAGAATACTGGTGATATCTGAGCAAAAATCTGAAGGAAAGAAATTAGTCCAAGGGAGCCCTTCAGACAGGAAATAGTGCCCCAAAGACCCGGACGTGGAGAGTACTCCGTGTTTTGGAGGAATAGCAAATAAAGTTACCTCGCTGAAGTAAAATGAATTTTTAATGAAAACGAAAACCTTAGATGAGCAAGCAAGTGACTCCCAGTAGTATAGTAATACTTCCTCTTCAGTCCTCTGATCTATTTCCTTCACTCTAAATTGTAACTTAAGGCCAGTTTTTTACAAAGAAAAACCTACCTTGGCCCGTACGGGGATCGAACCCGCGACCTTGGCGTTATTAGCACCACGCTCTAACCAACTGAGCTAACCGGCCATGTGTGAGATTGTCGTTCTTCTAATTTGGGAATGTTTGTGCATAATCTGGGCTGGCTGAGAGCAAGCTCTCCCTCTTCCCAAAACGGCTAGTTTCCGCCACGCTCGCCCAACCTCTTTCCCGTCTCCCTACTGCTCTGCGCGGAGCGCCGCGGCGGGTGGAGCATGCGCCTGTCCCCGGCACACGCGAGGAGCGGTTTCCTGCTGCACCCGGGCGAACGCAGCCTAGCCCGAGGATGGGTGTATGTGGGGGCGGGTGCGTGTGGGCTCGGGCAGGGCACCCGCGCGCCCGGCGGCCTCTCGGGAGGAGCCGGAGTCCAGGCCCCAGGGCAGAGAGCCCCGCCACCGCGCCCGGCTCCGACCGACAGGGCGGGCCCGCCGGGGTCCACGGCCAACGGGCAGCCAGGTGTACAGGAGGTGACCCGGGCCAGTACTGGGAATCAGAACGGAAACAAGTTCACACTCGTGCCTATGGCGTTCGTGCAGTCTCAGCAAGGCAAGGAAACACATGAATTATCTGGCGAACAGGACCCAGGAAGCGCGGGAGTGAAGTCGGCGTGCGGTGGGGAGAGGCGGATGAGGACCTTTAATGGAGCGATGGAGCGTGATCCGGCCAGAAAGAGGGCCCGGCCCTGCCACGGAAGAGAGTTCAGAAACAAGCCTCGGCGCTCCCTCCAGCTAAAGAGTTACAGGGGAGCAGGGAGCGACGCAGATCAATTCGTTGGGAGCAAAAAGGGTCGCAGATATTCCACAGAACATCAATCAACAATGCAACATTAAATACATCATGCATATATAGTCCTGTGCATACATGCTTAGTACAGAGCGAAGGAAATGTGAGTGAGCGGCGGAGACATGGGGCGCGCGGCTTCGGGTGCCGCATCACCTGTCCACACCCACACCCGCTTCCGCTCCAGTCTTCTCCAGACGAGGGTTCGCCTGGCAGGCACTGCAGATGGATCCCAGGGCTTATTTTTTGAGTCCTGTTTCCTTTTCAGGTCACTGGCTTACATTGAAAAGGTGCAAATCAGAAGCTGCACAATAACAAGAAGTCATTTAGATTCAAGTGCCTTCCAGGAGGTTGGAGGCTTTGGAGAAGAATGCAGCAGCTTCTATGCAGAAGAAGGGACCTAAAACAGGGCCCAAGCACAGAGTGGGCGACCCTGGTTAAAGTCCAACAGGAAGAGGCAGGGGTGGGAAGTGCTGTCAGACAGATGGGTCTCCCTTCTTCGAGTTGCACCTGGGACTTCCTTCCCTCGATGCAGGGTGGAGAGCAGCTGGGAGGAAATCAAAGTCTCTTGGAAACACACGAAGCAAAAGGCCAGTGCACTGGATGAGGCACTGAGGATTCCATGGCGAAAACGCACTGCACTATGCTTCCAGCCCTCAGAGGGCATGGGTACAGAGGGCTGTGAACAGGTGAAAAAGAAAATTCATTCAGGAGATAAATTGACAGCTCCTGCTTTCACAGCTAAAACCGAGAAATGACGTCCACTAGCAACACTAACCACAGTTCAGGGGAACAAAACCCGCAGAGGTGCTGGAAGCAAACTTGAAACTTCTCAGTTGCTAGAACCACACTGAGCCCAGCTGAACTACTCAGTCACGCCACACCCCATGGACCTTCCTCTCATGGTGGCCTTAGGCCACAAGGATGCCCCTCCTTGCCTTCATAAACCCTTAATAAAATGATGAGAGATTTTCAACGCAAACAAGCAAACCGGTTTTAGACATTAGCTCATGAGCTTGACAGAGGTCATCAGGCACTTTCCCACTTGCAGGGTCTGACCTGACAGGTAGTCCTGGGAATAGGCTGCCCCTCCCAAGTGACCTCATGACTGTGCCCCAGGTGTGGGTGACTTGCTGAACTCGAGCGCAGGCGCGGCCTGCAGTGAGCAGGCCCATTTCAGCCTGAGGACAGTCGGCCGCTCTGACTCCACTCCATGATCCTTCCCCGTATCTCTCCAGTCTCATTTCCCAGCAGGTCCGTGTGTGGAGATGTGGCCTTCCTTCCTGTTTGCTTCCGCTTTCCAAAGTCTGAGCAGGTACACAAACGGCATAGCCACTTTGGAAAACAGTTCAGCAGTTTCTTAAAGAGTTATATACAGCCAGGTGTGGTGGTTCACACCTGTAATCTCTGCACATGGGAGGCTGAGGCAGGAGGATCACTGTAAGTTCAAGGCCAGCCTTGACTACATAGCAAGACCCTGTCTCAAAAAACAAGAAAAGTTATATATAATTCTAATATATGATCCAGCAACTCCACATGTATGGAGAAATGAAAACATATTCCTACATAAAGCCTTGTACATAAATGTTCATAGTAACATTATTCAAAACAGCAAAAAGAAATAATTCAAATGTTCCTCCACTGATCAACAGATAAATAAAATGTCATATAGTCATGCACCAGAATATTATTCAGCCATAAAAAGAAAAAATTAGGGGCCGGGAATTTAGCTCAGTGGTTCTGCCACCTGCCCTGAGAACGCAAGGACCCGAGTTTGATCCCCGGTACAAAAAAAAAAAACAAAAAACTAAAGAAAGAAAAAATTAATACCTGCTACAGTATTGATGAACCTCAAAAACATTATGCAAAGTGGAAAAAAGCCAAACATAAAAGACCACACATTAGCCTGGAGTGGTGACCCACACCTGTATTCCCAGCACTCTGGGAAGCTGAGGCAGGAGGATCAGAAGTGTGAGCCCAGCCCTGGAAACGTAGTGAACCTGTCTCAAAATAAAAAGGGGCTGGGGTGTAGCTCAGTGTGAAAGCCCTAGGTTTAATCCTTAGTACCACATCTGACATGTTCCAAATAGGCAAACCCACAGAGAGAGTAGATCCGTGGTTGTCTAGGGAGAGGAGTGGGAATGGGAATTGAGTGCACACAGGCAGGAAGAGTTTAGTGGGGCCCCATGAGCGGAAAGACAATTCAAGGGCTTCCTAGGATCCTCCAAGTCCGATGATGGTGGCTCTTGTGGCTGTGTCTAGACGTCGCCCAAAGCCTCGTGCGGTCACAGGTGGGGCTTCTTCAGAGGTGGCTGGGTCTAGAGTGTGTGACACTGGAACTGAATCCTGGTGCAATACTAGGCTCCAGGGCACTAGGAGTAAGGACATGAGCACTACCCACCCTGGGTAGCCTGGATAAGATAGAAGGGGCAGGAAGATGGTAAGGTCCCTTGCTGCTTGTGCGGTCTCCTCTGCGATGCCCCTCTGCCACGCGGCAGTCTGCCTTGGAGCCAGCTGACTGTGGACCAAAACCTTGACAGTGAGCTGAAGAAACCTTTCCTCCTGTGGGTGTCCAATATATTCTCTCAGCAATGAAAAAAGTGACTAAGACAGTGGCTTAGAACTGACAGCACTGGAGGTGGGGAGAAGGCATCAAGTTCTGTGTATACTTTTAAAATAAAACCAGCAATGCTACCTGATGGATTATCCATTCACTCAGCAAATATTTGTCAATGGCCACTACGCCCACAGTTTTAGGAGCTGGTTGGCAAAATATTGGACAAAAGAGATGACAGTCCCCATTGTCATGGTGCTTACTTCCTTGTAAAAGAGAGACAATGACCATATAAATTTAAAAATATGTAGATTGCTCCTCATAGGGACAACTGCCTTGGAAAAGAATACAGAATAGAAGTAGAGGAGTACAGGGCCACAGGTCTTGACATTTCCAAAACTCTGATTGTGGAACCTTTCCGAACAGACAACATCAGAGATGCCACTGAGGCGAGGGGACTGGGGGACCCCAGGCTCCTGGACAAACAGCAGCTGCCCAGGGGCCCAGTGGGCTGCAGGGGCACGGAGGCTGGTGGATGCTGAGCAGCCAGAAGGGCGGCTGGACCGGAGGGGCTTGTGAGACCCGAGACTGGGATGGGGGAGACAGGGCCGAGAGGGTGCTGAGGCTGGACGGGAGCGGGAGCGTCGGGGCCAGCGCGGCTGAAGCCGGAGGACAAGCGGGGCAGGGGAGGCCGGCACAGAGACGGGGTACGGACGCCCGCGTCCTGTCCCGCGGCCGCGATTCCAAAAGACGCCTGACTCTGGAGGCGTCGAGAAACTGGAGCCTCTGCCGAGGGACTGATAAAAAACCAGAGCCCGCCAGGGAGCGCACGCGGCGGCATGGCCCGGGAACCCTGGCTGCGCGCTCTGCTCCTGCCCTGGCTCTGCGGGCTCTTGGCTCAGGGGACGCAGGGGCTGCGGGCCGCGGGGTTCCGGGCCGGCCTGAGCCGCTCTGCCTCGGCCCGCCCTGCAGCCCTGCTCCTCCGGCGCCTGGGCGAGCACGTGCGCCGGCTGCCGGGCAGCGCGGGGGACCCGGGCCCCAGGGAGGGGTGGCTGCAGCAGCCGCTGGACCCCTTCAACGCGTCGGACGGCCGCACCTTCCTGCAGGTGAGGCTCTGGCTCCAGTCCCCCCGCACCTCGCCTGTCCCCTCACTCTGCGGGCTTTCTGGTCCCATTCTGTCCTTCGCTCTGTACCTCTCTCGCTGTCCTTCCGTGCCGCCTCCCCGCCTGTCCTTTAGATCACCCCGAAATCCTGGCCTGCACGCTAGCAGAAGTGAGACTCAGACTGGAGCTCAGGGAGCATCGGAATCTCCCGGATGAAAGAACGGACCCCGCTGCTCAGCCCCCACCCCCACTCCCACCCCCTCTTCGCACCTGGGCCCAGCCCCCAAACCCCCCGGAATTCAGGAGTAAACCTGAAGGGCCTTCCGGGCGTCAGCCACCCCCAGTCTGGACCGCAGGCCCAAGAGACTTGCTTTGGGGCGGGACGCCTCGGCAGGGATGAGCACACACTCGCCCGCCCGGCGCGGGTCGGAGCGGCGGGCGCTCAGTAGGCCCTTCCCTCCGCCCCCTGCAGCGGTACTGGGTCAACGACCGGCACTGGGCTGGGCAGGACCGACCGGTCTTCCTGCACCTGGGGGGTGAGGGCAGCCTGGGCCCTGGCTCCGTGATGACAGGTGAGGGTCGGGGACAGGGCGGGCGGCTGCATGTGCAGCTGAGGGCAGTGGGCCCTGAAGCCACTCGGCCATGCTCTCCCCAGGGCACCCCGCAGCCCTGGCCCCGGCCTGGGGCGCCCTGATCATCGGCCTGGAGCACCGGTTCTACGGCCTCAGTGTACCGGCTGGGGGCCTGGGCCTGGCCCAGCTCCGCTACTTGTCCAGCCGCCACGCGTGAGTGGGCGGGGGCGGGTGTTGGCCACCTCTTGCGCGGTCCCCCACTGCCCACGTCCGCTGTCCGCTTCCCTCCGGGTGCGTCCGCACCGCAGGCTCCCCAGCTAAGCCGGCTCCAGCGGCAACCATCCCCGGGGTGGGGAAGCCACCGGGCCTCGGAGGGAGCGGCTGCAGGCATCCGGGTGCCTCTGTCCGCTCCGGGCGCTCCACTTTGGGCTCGCACGCATCCCGCTGCGGGCCTCTGCCCGCCTGACCCTCCCGGCTCGCCTCCAACTCCTCCCGGTATCTAAACTGCCTGGGAAGTCGCTGCCCTCCAACCCGACCCGGGAGAAGCGGGCTTTCCGGAAGGGTGCAGGGCGGACAGGCGCGAGCTCCGGGGATGCGGGCGGCGAGCGCGGGCGGCTGGACGTCCTTGGAGCCCGACGACCGCCCGGCTCGCCCAGGCTGGCGGATGTGTCCTCGGCCCGCCTGGCGCTGTCGCGCCTGCTCAACGTGACCTCCGCCAGCTCCTGGGTCTGCTTCGGGGGCTCCTACGCCGGCGCCTTGGCCGCCTGGGCCCGGCTGAAGGTCCGGGGCGCCCTGGGCGGGCGGGCGGGCATGGGTCCCGCCCCGGGGACATCACCCTCCCTCCCGCCCGCCCGCCCTCAGCTCCCGCACCTCGTCGCCGCCGCCGTGGCCTCCTCCGCCCCGGTGCGGGCCACGTTGGACTTCGCTGAGTACAACGCGGTAAGCGCGGCCTAGGCTGGGTGGAGGAGCGGGGCGGGCCTCCTGCGCCCCTAACCGCCCGCGCCCCCAGGTGGTGTCCCGGAGCCTGGCGAGCCCGGTGGTCGGCGGGTCGCCCCAGGTACTAGCTGCCCTAACCCAGGGACCGGGAGGGGCAGGGTGTGGGAGCCGGGCGCGGAGAGGACCAGAGAGGACCAGAGCGTTGCAACCAGACCTCCGGGCTAAGACCCGCGGATCACGGCCCCGGAGGGGCGCCTTATATACAGGGGCCAGAAGGGGCGGGGGAATGGGAGGGGCCCGAGCTGGGGGAGGAGCCAGATGGGCGGTGATGTGGGCCGGAACTCGCCACCTGGAGGTGGCCTAGACCGGTCGAGGCCTGGGAAAGATGAGCCGGGTGGGTTGGGGCTACGGAGGGCGGATCCCCGATCAGGGGGAGGAGCTGGGGGGAAGAGGAGCCGGGAGGGGCGTGGCCACGGGCGGGGCCCGATGGCTGGAGGCGGAGCCAGGGGCTGGGGCCACACCACCGCCCGCCCCCGACACTCCGGCCTGCAGTGCCTGGCGGCGGTGTCCGCGGCCTTTGAGCAGGTGGAGCGGCGGCTGCGCGCGGGAGGGGCGGCGCGGGCGGCGCTGCGCACCGAACTGGGCGCCTGCGGTTCCCTGTCGCACGCCGAGGACCGCGCGGAGCTGCTGGAGGCACTGCAGGCCCTGGTCGGGGGCACGGTGCAGTACGACGGGCAGGCGGGGGCGCCGCTCGGCGTGCGCCAGCTCTGCGGACTCCTGCTAGAGGGAGCGCACAACGGCAGCCACCCCGAGTCCTACCGTGGGCTGCGACAGGCAGCGCAGGTGAGCACATTGCACCCGCACGCACACGCCCCGCACCTGTCCACATACCGGCCCAGAGTTCTTGCTCCACCTCCTCCTCTGAGTTTAGGCGAGCGAGTAGCCCCTCTGATCCTCAGTTTTCCTGTCTGTAAAATGGACAGGACGCCATCGGGGCTGACGTTCTGGCGCGCAGTATGCCAATCGCAGACACTGTTCCGCTGCCTTTCTTGTCGGCCCTCTCCTCTGGGTGTGTAGCAGTGGCCCACGCGCAGCAAGAGCTCTCTTAGCAGTTAAAGAACTAAAAACTGCAGCCCAAGAACGGGGTTCTCCGGGGACCAGCGCGGCCTTTGAGCCCACGGTCACCGTCCAACGGTCACTTTCCGGCCCTGCTGGCCCGGGCGTCAGAGACACTGCACCTGTGTTTCACTGGGTTCCCGGGAGACGGGTGCCGACCTTGTCCCCGTGGGCAGAAGTGGAAACTGAGGTCCGGGACCATCCCTGGCCCAAGGGCTCGGGCGATAGGCCTCACCCCTCTGGGACCTGCGTGCCGCGCTGCCTGAAGCCCGACTGGGCTCGGAACTCATGTGGTCCGGCGGGCGGGACAGGCCCTGCGGGCGCAGAGCAGTGAACGTTGCTGTTCCCAGGTCGTCAGGCACAGCCTGGGGCAGAGGTGTCTCAGCTTCTCCCGAGCACGGACGGTGAACCAGCTGAGAGCCTCGGCGCCCCCGGAGTCCGGCGTGGGTGACCGGCAGTGGCTGTACCAGACGTGTACAGAGTTTGGCTTCTGTGAGTGACTGGCCTCGTCCACACCCCAGGCGTACATTTGTGCCATGCCCGAGGGAAGACGCCTGACAGGCGGCCGGGACTCCTTTGCACTGCTCAGGACCACGACCGGGCTCCAGGCCCGTGTCACCCGCACTTGCTGGGCTGGCAGGGGCGGGCACCGTGCAAGTATGCTCACTCCCGGGGTGTCTGCACCCTCTGCCTCCTTTTAGAGGCCTCCTCCGCTATCCACAGAGTCTCAGTCAGCGTCCTGCCCGTCCGTCCGGGGCAGCCTCTGTCCCTCCCTCCCCTTCCTTTTCTTTCCTCTGCCTCCTCATTGGTCTCCAGGGGTTGCTTCATCCACACAACCCCACTTCCACACAGCACCCAAAGGTGACCTTGCTCTCCTGCCTTCTCGGTGGCCCGAGGGTGGGTTACCAGATAAAATGCAGGATGCACAACTAAATTTAAGTTTCAGAACACCAACAATGTCAGCAATTGTTGCATGTATTAAGAGCAGCTTGTCTATCTGAACATACACATGCTGCTTGTAAGAAGGTTGTCGTGACCTCCCTATGCCTGGGTTTCCCAACAGAAGTGGGACAAAACAGAACTCCCAGGACTGAAGGAAGTGTCAGGTGTAGCATGATAGGAAAGACATGGTTTACAGCAAGCGCTGCATGAGTGCTCGCTGTCACTTTGGCGCTCTTAACACACAGGTGCCCTGGCAGCAGAGGGAGGCTGCATGTGTGGTCACCTGCTTGGCTGGGTTGCCTTCCTCGGCCAGTTTCCTCCTCTGCAGCACAAGCTCCCGCCCCAAACCTCCCACCACCTGGAGATCCCTGCCACCCCCTGGCCGTTCTCAGCTCCCAGCCTTCCCGGGAGCTTTTGGGCCATTGACTGCCCATGCCTGTCCGTCCTGAGTCCTGTGGCAGCAGAGCCTGTGGCTTCTGCTTGCCAGCAGGTGCCAGGACCCGAGCACACCACTGCTGCTCACAGTGCTGCAGGCAGGAAGGGACTGGAGTGAGGCCAGGGGTTGGATTTGCCCGGGCAGCACAGGGAGCTGCCGGTTGTAAGCAGGGCAGGTGCGGTCACTCCAGACACCTGCCCTCCACCTCTGGACCTCTGCACATCCTGTTCTTCTGTCTGTTGTTTGCTCTCTTCCCACTGCTGACTTGGTTCCCCTAATTCCATCCCTGAGCCCATGTCACTCCCTCGGGGACCCCCACATTCTGGCCTGTGTGTCTCACAGCTCCTAACCCTAGGATGGGTCTATCTGGGGAAGTGGGGGTCTCTCCGACAGCGCTGTGAGGCCACCGAGGGCATCGCTGGGGAGGACAGGGCGCTGGCTCCGGGGTCCTCACACTCACAGGTGTCTCCCTCCACAGATGTCACCTGCGAGGACCCTGGCTGTCCTTTCTCCCAGCTCCCGGCACTGGCCTCGCACTTGGAGTTGTGTGAGCAGGTGTTCGGGCTCTCAGCTTCATCAGTAGCCAGGGCTGTGGCCCAGACAAACGCCTACTATGGGGCCCAGGCCCCAGGAGCCAGCCGGGTGCTGTTTGTCAATGGTGAGCACTGCGCCCGCCCGCGGGCACTGCAGGCTTCTCCCCGGCCCCGCCCAGCCCAACAGCCGTCCCTCCCGCAGGAGACACAGACCCCTGGCAGGTGCTGAGCGTCACGAGGCCCACGGGACCCTCGGAGGCTGCCCTGCTCATCCCGGGGGCCTCCCACTGCGCAGACATGGCCCCTGAGAGGCCTTCGGACCCCGCCAGCCTCCGCCAGGGGCGCCGGGTGAGTGCGGAGAGGCCCTGGTGCCGCACGCTCCCCTGTTCCTTCCTTCCGCCCGCCCTGGGTCTGAGCTGGAATTGGCCTCCTCGCAGAGCATCTTGCGGCAGCTGCAGGCCTGGCTTGGGCAGGCGCAGGAGGAGAGGCAGGTGGGGGTCCCAGCCTGAAGCCCACACCGCACCCCTCCTTCACCGCGGGACAAAAGGAAGCAGCTTGTCTAAGGAGGAAACCCGTACCCGGGTTCAGCACCCGCCCTCCCGCACCCCGCCTGTATGCAAGCCCAGCAAGGCCCGAGTAAAGGTTACGGAAAAGCCGGCGCAGACGTGTGCTCAGTGGGTGACGAGCCGCCATTCTCCCTGCAGAGCCCGCGACTGTGGCTTCCGACCCCGGGCCTCGCCGAACTCCGGCCTCAGCTCCCGGCTCCTCCTCTGGGCGCCTGGGGGCCCCTGGGTCCTGCCTGCGAGTCCTGGCGGCCCCACACTGCGTCTGTCCAGTCCCGGGCTCTTCCTTTTCGCTTTAGTTTCGGTTGTCTGGTCTTCCCGGGTCTGTCGCTATTCGTCTTCCCAGGCCGCTGTTTCTCTGGGCTTTGTCGCCTCTGCCTGCCCCAGCGGGCCTCTCTGTGGACATCAGGCCTCGCCTCGCCGCCTCCCCTTCCTCAGCTCCTCTGTCCGCTCGGCTCGCTCTGCCCCGGGCCTCTGACTCACAGTGGTCCCTGCTCCTCTCGGCTCTCCTCCCTCTTTCTCTCTGCCTGTTCCCTCCCTTCATTGTCTCCCCGCCTCTCTGCTGCCTCCTCATCCTTGTTGTAGCCGCTCTGTGCAGCTGGAGCGGACACCACAGCCGGGTGAACCGCACGGCACGCATGTGCCTGGCCGTGGTGCAGAGGCCACGGCGGCCAAAAACTAGGGGCTGTGCCCCGGGGGGGCTGGGGGAGGCCGAACCCGCTCCTGAAGCCCAGCGTGGCCGCCTGGTTGAGGGCGGAGCCTTCAGGATCCATCAGGACTCACCTGGGCACTGTCGAGACACAGGGCTTTGGGGACACATAGCCGCCTCCCCCAAGGTTCTGTCTCAGTTTTTCTGTCACTCTGTCTCCTGCCCTGTGTCACCCACTGCCACTTCTGGCGCTGTGTCGTCCTCCATCTGGAGGAGCCAGGCTTCTCTCACTGCCCCAGGGCTGGGGTGGGGACCAATCCCAAGGTCCCCAGGTCCCGTCACCAGGGTAGCCACAGGAGGAGACACCAGCCCTGCCAGCTGGAAACTGGGAGAGAAGCTGTGAACGTGATCTGTGAGGTCGGCGCCTGCCGTTCCTGCCTCCTAAACTGGAAGCTCAGATCTCCAGTGAGGACGACGGAGCCCTGCTCCCAGGGCTCCCGGGGCCAGCTAGGCCTGGTTGGATTTCACTGCAGTCCTCAGGCTGAGGTCAGACTCAGTCCCTCCCTACGCAGCCCCAGGGCTGACACCCACCAAGGGCTCTGGCCTACTGAGAAGTGAAATGCTTCTGTCCAGCCACATTCTGGGCTTGCTCTCGGGTTCCCACCTCATTTTCCAGGCTGCTTCTCTTCATCTCTTTTCACAGAGGACTGTTCAGTGTGACATCTGGCTGGGTTTGGGTTTTGCACGGGGCTGGCCTTCTCAGGGTCCCTTCTTGTGTGCTTACAGCACCAGGCCGAGCTCTAAGGCGGGCCGAGGCACAGATTGTCCTGGTGTTTGGGGTCCACCATGGGCCTGAGGTGGGCTGGGGGCCTAATGTTTCAGGGGGCTGAGCCATCTCAACTTTTCATCCACAATCCCTGTACAGCCGGCATTACTTTCTGTCTGCATCTGTATCGAAAAAGATGGGAAACTTCAATGTACTTCCTTCCGATGCTCCTGCTCAGCCTTTGGCCGAGACTGTCCGCTCTGTACTTGGCAGCCATGGTGACTCTTCCTAAAGATAAATCAAACACACTATCCCCTGCTCAGATCCATGCTCAGATCCCTTGCACACAACTATGTGATGTCCACCCTACCCCCAGGGCTACAGCCCTGGTCGCTCTGGCTTTCCAGCGCTCCTCTGAGCTCAGTCCTGTCCCCTCCACCCTGTCCCCTGAACCCTGCCTGCTAGCCACTTGACCTTATGTGCCTGTGATCTAAAATCCAAAGCTGCTTCCTCCTGCCATTTGCTGTCCCCTCTCCCTAGAGGGCTGCCCCTCTCAAGACCCTGCAGTGGCTGCTTCTGCCACTGAACTCAACTCAAATGTCACCTCCTCCAGAGCCTACCCTGATTGCCTTCACACCCAGTCACTCCCTCTCACGTTAGCTATTTTATTTTTTACAAGCATCATCCAAAATTACCTCTTTCATGTCTCACTCTGGCTCAGCACCCTGGACTGGCATGAAAGGAGCAGGAGGCCCATTTGGTAAACATCCCCCGGAGTTCCCTGCTTCATACCTATAGGGTGCACAGAGGCTTCTCCTCCACATGCTTGTCAGGCTGCTGGGTTAAAGACCTTAAAATTCTCGGCAGGACCAGAGGGGTTGGTAGATCTGTGGCTTACCTGTTTATTATTTTCATTTATGGGTGATGTCAACAATATGGGAAATTTTGAATTAACAGCAGTGGAAGCATCATGTCTTGCTGATCCCTGATGTGTCTCACACAGTTCCACCTCTAAACACGATTGAGTGACACTTTCGCCCTGAGCGCTGTGCTTGGGAGACATCTGAATCCAGACACCCACTTCCCCAGTGTACACCCCAGGGCCTGAGCAGTGCCACTTGGTGCCACTTGGTGCTCCCTCTGGAGCCCAGGCTTGCAGTGGCAAACATCGGGGTGCCCCCAGTGATCGGCAGAGGTGGTGGTGATTTCCTGTGGAGCCCCAGTACCCAGAACACTGTGGTTGGGTATTAGCCCCTAGACAGCTAAACTACCCTACACACATGATCAACTAACTCCCCATAAAGCCACCGATCCAAGTCCATAAGGAAGGGAAGTCCTTTGAACGAAGGATCCTAGAACACCTGGATAAAATTGGGGAAAGGAATTAATCACACCCATCCACAGCACACAGAGCTCTAAATGTGAGCCACCACCATCAAGTATCAAGGGGAAAATGGGAAAATATCTTCATGAACTTGCACCAGGCAAGTGTTTTTTGGAGAGGACAAAATAGAATAAAATACTTAAAAAGAGATGAACTAGATCTTATCAAAGTTAAAATCTACTCAAAAGATCTTAAGCAATGAAAAGACTGGGCTGGGGGTTTAACTCAGTGGCGCCATGCTTGCCTTGCAAGTACAAGGTCCTGAGTTCAATCCTCGGTACCAAAAACAAAAGAAATGAAAAGACTGGCAAAAAACTGAGGGGAAGAAGGAACAGCACATATATGTGACAAAGGACTTGTATCCAGATTAAGTAAAGGACTTCTGAAAACCAATAATAAAAAGAGAGGATAATAACAAATGGGCAAAGTGCTTGAGTAACTATTTCAATCTAAAAAATGAATGGCCAATAAACACATGAAAACATTGCCCAACCTGTTTAGTCAATAGAAAAATGTGAGTTAGAACTTTTGTTTCCAGCCTGAATGAGACCTGCATAGCACTCATGCAGTCCTCAGCAAACAGCAGGCTGCCCTGGACAAACAGAATGGATGGCCATAAAGAAAATTTAGGACAGAATATACAATCTCCCTGGCACCAAAGACTCCAGTATTATATACACACCTGTGCTGACTGTCCTCGGACCCTCAATCATAAACATTCCACTTCCGATTCCTTAAGATTATGGGCCACTTCTCAAACCCTATATAAACTTAATTTCTCTCCCAGCTAGCTGCTGAAATCATTCAGAATCTCAGCCCTGTCTGCATCCGAACAGAATAAATCCAGCCTTTTTCCATACAGCCTGTGTTCGAATGGCCTGTCATGCGCCATTTATAACAAAATCCACATGAAATATTACTTTATACCCAAAAGAATTACAAGCAAGCAAGCAAGCAAAACCTCTGACAAGTTCAAGTGGTGAGGAGGTGGAATACCCCACTGTTGCTAGAGAGAAAAACACACAGTCTGCTGGGCCTGTGACCAACAGGCCTTGTCCTAGACAATCTCCCAAGATAATAAATTCATGCATCTGTGATAAGATAGTATAAGATGTTTATAACAGCTTTATTCACAATAGCTAAAAACTGGAAACAATGCAAAGGTATCTGAGATAAATGGGAAAAGAAGGCGTAGTAACTTGATTTCTGGTTTTTTTGCCAGGGGGATTGAACTCGGAACCTTGCACTTGCAAGGCAGGCAGTGGCACCACTGAGCTAAATCCCCAGCCCAAGAAGGTATGATATAGTCATAAAATAAACTGCTGCTTAGCAATAACAAAAAGTGAACCACTGGAAAGTGTGAAGTCAGATAAATCTCTGAATTATTAAGTTGAGCAAAAGAAGCCAAGCACAGGACCAGACATGGTCTGTTTCTGTTTATACAAAGGTCAAGTAGAGGCAGAACTAACATCCAGTGGGGACTCGCTTGACAGCAGGAGGAAGCCAACGAATCCACTGCCAAAAAGGTACCGTGAAACTGGATAAAACTCTGAAACCACCACTTCAGGGCCTGGGAAGACATACAGCACCCTTAGAAGCAAAAAACAAGCAGGTGAGACTCCACCAGCCCAAACTTTTCTACACAACACAGGCACAACCCATAAAACAGATAAGGAACTTACAAATTCAGTATCAAAAATAAATTTTATAATCCAATTTCAAAGTAAGCAAAAAAAAAAAAAGTAAGCAAGGCCCTGAATAGACATTTTTGCAAAGGAGATATATAAATGGCCAACAGGTACCAGAAATGTTGCCTGTTAGAGACTCCGGCAGTAAGTTTCTATTGCCCACCTGCCCAGTGTGCTGAGAGGTTGAAGAAAAACTTAAGACAGTGACAAAGAAAGTTTGAACTGGAACGGCCAATGCTCCTTTGCCAAAAGGCTCTCTCCTCTGTCTCACCTACTGAATTTTATTATTTATTAATCAGAGTAAAGGTGCAATATGTGTATAGATGTGCAGTACATGTAATCACCATGGAAACCAATGGAGGCAAAGCTTTAAAGAGAAGTCAAAGCATTTTCAAATCAGAAGCAAGACAGACAAAATATGTGGTTGTAATTAGAGCACTGTCCTTCAGGCTATGAAGGCACTAAGGTGGGAACGCAGTTTGGGTGCGGTTACTCGGACCTCAGCTCCACCTGTTATCTTGTGTCAGGCCCGCAGCTTCCTAGGCCGTACTCTGGCCTCAAGGAGGCCATCAGCGTGCAGGTCATGGTGACCTGTGCGCCAGGCAGAGCCTATGAGATGCTTCTGTGAGTCACACAGCTTCAGTAAGACTCGCTTCTTAAAGTCAGTCGAGGGGTTAACTCTTTACAGCCTGCACTGCTTACAGCACACTTTGCACATAACCAATATTGCGGGTTCTGGCAGTTGCCAACATCACTAATCAGAGAAATGCCAATCAAACCAACTTCCTGTTGGGATGGCTGTTACCCAAATTGCAGGAGGTAGCAAGTGTTGGTGCAGAGAACAGGGAAAACATCATTGGCGACCATGTCAGTCGGTACAGCCCTTACAGGAAACAGTATGAAAGATCCTCCAAAAGTACAAACCCAGCCACCATAGGGGCCCCTAACCCTTTGGCTGGGTATTGACACAAAGGAAATGAAATCAGCACTTTGTGGAGATATCTGCTCTCCCGCAGTTATTGCAGTGTTATTCACTATAGCCAAGGTATGGAAACAACGTAAATATTCTTCAGCAAATGAATAAAGAAATTGTGATGGGGCCTTTACAAAGGAGATGCTGCCATTTGCAACAACAGGGAACAAAACAAACAAAAACCCTAATGAATATTGTGCTAAGTGAAATACACCAGATTGAAGAAAAATACGCTATGATCTCATTTATATGTGTAACTTAAAAATAAAATTTGAATAAATAGAAACAGAGTAGAGGGGAAGTATACTGGTGAAGTAGATTAAAGAGCACACATTTACAATTAGGTAGAATTAAGAAAAGAAGAGAGGTGGCCGGGGATTTAGCTCAGTGATTTTGCAAAATCACTGCATAAGGTCCCGAGTTCGATCCCCTGTACCAAAAAGAAGAAGGTGATGTAGAGAGGGCAGGTGACTTCTCCAGTGGGATTTTGTTCCTTTTTTTTTCTTAATGGCACCGGGGACCGAACTCGGGACCTTATGCTTGTGAGGCAGGCGGCGGAACCACTGAGCTAAATCCCTAGAGTCAGCCCCAGCCAGCCTTGGGACGAAGAGCTCCGTGAGGTGGGATCGGAATCCCGGAGGCCTCGTGTCCGCAGGGCGCTCAGTGCACTCTGCGCACAGCCCGCGGACCTAAGGTGTGCGCATGTGCACAGAGAGGGACGCGAGCCGAGCCAGCGCACGCCTGCCGAGCCAGCGCACGCCTGCCCAGAGTCCGCTCATACGCAGGCACAGCAAGCGATCTCGGGGTCCGCAACCAGACAAATGAGCCCCGGCGGGAAGCGCACAGTCTCGTCTCCGTCTCCTCGCTCTCCCCGGCCCTTCCCCTCCTCCTGCAGCTTCCGCTCCTTCCCCTTCCCTGGGTTGGATGTGGTTTAGACTTCACACTTTGGATAGAAGAAGAGGTGTTTTCCCTTCCCCGTGGCTCCTTCGCTCAGTTGGTTAGAGTGTAATGCTAACAATGCCAGAGTCGCGAGTTCAAGCCCCGCATGGGCCACTGAAGTTTTTGCTCACGCACTGATCCTGAACCGCGGACGGTGAACCAGTCTTACTCGCGAGTCTCCAGAGCGGTTAGATTCAGTCGCCTGTTACATCTTAAAGAAGTGCTGTAACTTGTAAGAGCTGGGAGACCCTTTCGAAGGGAAATGGAGCAAGGGTGCAGGCTCTTAGAGAAGTGGAGAATAGCGAGAGATAAATAACTTTCCGTTTTGTCTTGAAAAACTTTTTGGTATATGTTAAACCTTAAAAGAGAATAAATGCTCCCCTTGTCCCTGCTGGTCACCTGGTCGGGAGAGCGCGGGGTCGGGGAGTGTTCGGCTCGGCTGGCGCAGCTGTGTTCTTGTCCTACACGAATGAGGGCCGCTGGGGTCTGGGTCCCCTCCTGGGGTTTGAGTCCCCCGTGTCTCCACGAGACTGCAACGGATCGAAGCGGCTGGGGCCTGGCTCCAGTCCCCTCTTCAGAGCGAGGGACACCCTCACCCGGCCAGGGACAATGGTGGGCGTGCGGCGTAGGCTGTCCCTTTGGGAAACTGAGTCATGCAGAAAATGTTGCCCTATTTTGATTGCTTCCATTAGCAGAAACCGTAAATATTCTCAGGGGTGGAGAAAAAAAGAAGCAAGATACATCACGTACTGATACAAATTCGCTATGATGAATGTTACCATTCTGTATATATAAAATGTACCAATAAATGTTTTTCTGAAAAACATTTTTAAAAGATTAGCTAGACTAGGTATATAATTCGTTTATACTTTTTTTTCTACTTTAATGCGGATCTGATTTTTTTTTTTTTTTTTTTTTTTTTTTTTTTGGTACCGGGGATCAAACTCGGGTCTTTGCGCTTGCATAGCAGGCGGCAAAACCACTGAGCTAAATTCCCGGCCCTGATTTTTATATAGCTCTTATTCTCATCATTAAACACATATTTTAATCTATTCTACTTTGACTCTCTGGCACTCTTCAT
This sequence comes from Heterocephalus glaber, assembly GCF_000247695.1. Next base: position 24,236,810 of record NW_004624756.1, read on the forward strand.
TTTTTATGTGATTTTTCATTTTTCTGAATTCTTTTTCTGAGCTCGGCAAACTTTCACTTTCCTCTTATTTTTGTCCGTTTGTTTTTATTTTTAGATTTCTGACAAAATGTGTTGGTATTTTTATTTGTATCCTCAAGTGCTAGTTTGAGACTATATTCAGCTTAGAGAGTAGTGTTAAATTTTTTTCATTTTTGGAAGAATTTTCATCAGCTAGACTGTTTTGCTTTTGTGTTGTCGCAATAGTCGCGTTGCAGATAAACTAGCGAAAACCGCAGCACTTTCGGGTGGAGCCCGCGAGCCTGGGGCGCGACGCCCCGAAAGCGCAGGCGCGAGGCTCCCGCGGGCACCGCAGGGCGCACGCGCGCTCCCGCCAGCCCGGCGGGTCCGAGGGGAGACCCGCGCTCCCGCTCAGGGCTGCCCGGCCCGCGGCAGCCGACTCCTCTGCATCTCGGTCGGGGGAGGAGGGGGTGCATTTCTCCTCCAGCGAGGCTTCGCAGTGGCTGTCACCGATTCTGCCCATCTCGCCCCTGCGGGAAGGGACGAATCCTTCTGGAAAAGCTGAGCTTGGGGACCTGGAGCGCTGGGCTGGGTGGTCTGGGGTCTGGGAGAAATGACAGCGTAAGTCTGGAGGTTCTGAAGAGCTGGAGATCACCCGGCCCTTACAGGGTGGGAGCTGCTTCCCCGACCGTAGTTGGCGGATCGCTGGGAGGAGGAGAAAAATACCACGCTGGCCAGTGCTGGGTTGAACCCACAACTGTGTTCTTAGCACCACACTCTAACCAACTGCGCTAACTAAGCCGGCGCTCGCTGCCCTCTTCATAAAGATTTCAGCTACTTCTCTGTCTTGCCCTGCGCCTTTGGTGGCCCGGAACCCTGTGCCCGCCAAGAGCTCGTACCTCGGGTGGCCTCAGAAAAGTACAGGGGACATTTCACAGTCCCCGCCACCCGAAAGACTTCAGTGTTCGCTTCAGTATCCATTAAAACAATTTAAACAAGGTTCAAATTCAAATAAAAACAACAGGGCATGGGTGGATAAAAAGGACCAAGCCAGCCAGGAGTCGAACCTGGAATTTTCTGGTCCGTAGTCAGACGCGTTATCCATTGCACCACAATTCTTCATATCACAACTTAAAAGGAGACACCAGAAGCCGCTGGTTCAGGATGGGGTAAGACCAGGGATCATCAATCTTTAATCCTATCAATACACATAACGCATCATTGCCTTGAACTTCCAAATGAGAGCAGATCTGACATTTTGGAACATCACACCTGTCATCTCCAAGACTTCCGGTGTGCACACGTCTTCATGGTGGACCTGGGAGCTTTCACTGATTCTGGGATCTGTTTACCGTCCCCATATTCCTGATATACTTATGTCCGAACTGGTGATGTGTGGTAATGGATAGTCCTTATTATTTAAAATAAATAATAAATAGATAAAGTATGTGGAAAGGTTTATTTGTAAGAATTACATTGTTTTTTCCTACTGTAAATAAAATATAATTTACAAAGGAGTGAATCAGCAAAATTGTGTGACACAGCATACAACAGATAAAAGCATGTAAAAAAAATAAAGGCAAGAAGAGGCGAAAATTCCATCAAGAAACACATCCTAAAATTGTGTCTGACACCAAATGTCAGAAACTAGGAACTGGTTTATTAACTAAAGAAATTTAGATTAGTTATGAAGTGATGAAACAGACACTGCATCTCAAAATATAGAAAGTGCTTTACGAGGGAGGGAGAGAGAGAGAGACAGAAAGAGAGAGAGAGAGAGGGAGAGAGAGACAGAGAGAGACAGAGAGAGAGACAGAGAGAGACAGAAAGAGGGAGAGAGAGGGAGAGAGAGACAGAGAGAGAGACAGAGAGACAGAGAGAGGGAGAGAGAGGGAGAGAGACAGAGAGACAGAAAGACAGAGAGAGACAGAAAGACAGAGAGAGACAGAGAGACA
>NW_004624756.1:24240541-24315541 GCF_000247695.1 Heterocephalus glaber
TTTACTAGTTTGTAGATTGAAATCATACAGTAGATAAAAGCACAGACACCGAAATGATAAAAACAGAAGCAATTTTATCGTACAAATCGTATTTCACCAAGAAAACCACATGCTAAAATTTTTAGCCTGGTATGGTGGAGCACGTCAGTAATCCCAGCACTCGGGAGGTTTAGGTCTTGAGTTCGAGTTTAGATCAAGAATTTGAGATTCCCTGTGCTACCGATCGGTGGGGAGTTAAAGGCCAGCCTGGAATGCACTTGAGGAGACTCTGTCTCAAAAAAAAAAAAGAAACACTTAAAGTATTTAAATTATAAAATTGAAACAGATCACTGCAGCCTTGACAGCTGGCTTGATTTTTTTCCCCCAAATCCTTTACTGGAACATTTTAGATACACATAATGGTAACACTCGTCACTGGGAATTTGCAGCTGTACATGATACACCCTGCGTCTTCTTTTCCCATCCCTTCCCCAGGCCGCCTCCCTTCCCTATATGCAACAGCTTTGTTTCCATTTTTCCCTTCTATTTTTCACTTTTTTCTTGTCCCTTCCTTCCTTTGTCCCTCCCCGCCTTGTTCCCCTTCCCATTTGAACATTTTCTTCCCATTTCCCAATATCTATGATACATTTTTGCAGAGGACCGTAATACTGATTATGCCCAAAGCAGACTGTGGAGAGTTAGCCCCGCAGTCTGCTAGTTTATAGACGTGAGTACGGCTGACGCCTACGTGCTGAGGTCAGAGTAACTGCACCCAGAGTCCGTTCCCACAACTAAAACCTCCAGACTAGAAGGACAACGTTCCAATTACAGCTATATATCTTGTCTATTCTGTTTCTAATTCGAGAATGCTTTGTCTTGTCCTTTCTGAGCCTTTTTTACATTAATTTTTATAGAAACTGTACATAGCTCACCTTTACCCCAATTGATTGCCGATAAAAGTCAGTGCCTGGGACTGGCCAGGGCCTTTGTCAGTTGCACCGGCACTGGTCATCCTGGGCCCCGCTTTCTCTCTCTTAGTGTATTCTTTTTCTCAGGCCTGTGTCACACACTGGGCAGGTGGGTACTGGAACCTACCTGCAGGGGTCTTCAGCACATTTTAGTCCTTATTTCCACTTTCGATTTCTCACACCAAAGAAACAACGAAGTATTTACACATGTTGTGTCCGATTTCTCTCACTTAAGAGTATGGTCTCAAAGGGCATCCATTTAGCTATAAATGTCTCAAGTCATCCTTCTTTATGGCAGAGTAGTACTCCATTGTATTAAAAAACCACATCTTGGGATTTACCTCAGTGGCACAGCGCCTGCCTGGCAAGCATGATGTCCAGAGTTCGAACCCCGGTACCAAAAAAAATCTTTACCCATTCTTGGCTTGCCATTTTGTGCAGTGTATGGAAGAGGTGAAAGTCCTCCTCAGCTTCTTGGGATAAGAAGCAACGTGGCCTAAGGGGCTCGCGCTGAAGGCTGACTCACTGATGCTTGTGTGCTTTGCCCTTCTGGGCAAGCTATTCGGCTTTTCGGCTTTGCGCTTCTGATCCCCGCCTGCCACCCCCTACTGTCCCATGTGCTCCTTCCGCGGGTGGAGCGCTGTCCCGGGGAAATCCTCCAGTTCGGTGGGATGGCAGTGGTACCTGAAAGAGCCCCGACTTTCGGCATTCGTACCCGGGTATTTGTCAAACAGCTGAGAGCAATGATTGCTAAGGTTAATATCCAAGCTTTTAAGCAAAAGAAGAATTCTGGAAGGCTGCGTCCACCCGCGTGGGGCCGCTCCGCAGACCTCAGGAGGCCATGGCCGTTTCCTTACGCGGCGGCCCGAGCTTCGAGCTTCACCCGGGCCTCCTGAGACGGCTGGCGAGCGCGGAAGTCAGAGCCCCGCTCTCTTCCCGGGGGAGATCATCCGCGCCACGCACCTGGGGCCTGGAACGCTCTTTGCGCGTTTCCGTGGGGCAGTGGTCATCATGTTCCCCTTACCCGCAAAAGGTGCCCCGTTCGAAACCGGGCGGGAACAGCTCCGCTTCCTTTTCCCTGACCTTCTTCGCCACACCTAACGCTCCCAGCCCGCGGGCTGCGGAGAGAACCGGGCTGCGCAGCAGCAGCCCCCACCAAGCAACCAGCACCCCCGCCGGCAGCACGACCAGCGACAGGGAGGCAACCTTGGGCCCGGCGAAACGGAGCTGTCTGGCCGCCACACGAGGTTAAGGAGATCTTCAAAACTTCAAATCTTTCCATGGAGTCCCGTCCTGGTTAAGGGTAGTTCAGAAATCTTTATATTAAGGGGGGAAAAGGGTCCTCCTAATGGGCCGCTTAGCTCAGTTGCTTAGAGTGTGGTGCTAGTAACACCAAGGTCACGGGTTCAATCCCCTACGGGGGAAATATGTTTTGCTCACTACTTCCATAATTCAATCTTTAACTGGTCAAGAGCAGGCATTAATTATTTCAACATTTTGAAACCTTTCGCATCTGCCACCCTTGTTTTTCCTTAATGCACAGCCGAACTTTTTCTGGTCCCCAAGAGATCACATCTCCCCAGTGTTACTCCTCTTTCCTCCAGGACCAAGGACTGGGGGACCCAAGGTGGGGGCTCCAAGCACGGGGACCCCGACTACATACATAAATGAGTTGACAAGGTCACCTGCAAGATCTAAAAAGTTTAATTTAAAATTCTCCATCCAAATTAGTCGTGAAACCAGACTCCTCAGATAGTCAGGAAGCCCTGCTGGGGTAGAGGAATAATTACTTCCTTCGGGTCTGCCCTGTCGGGACTCAGGTTGGCTTGTTAAGGAAAGTATAAAATAACATAGAACAATTGCCTGCCTGGTTCTGCTTCTGTAACTTACTTCGCTTGCTTCTTTCACTTCTCAGAATAGCAATACCAGATGCTTCGCATTAACCACAAGTTTGTGGGCAGGAGATAAGCAAATGCCTGCAACAGTGCCTAACCGCAACCCCCACCCAAGTGAGGCCCGATGTCCACACCAAGATAACAGTCACCATGCCTCTCGAGCAAAAGTACACGTAGACCCTAAGCTTCTGTAAATCCCATGACCAGACCTAGTTTAAAGTATAAATGTAAGCCTCCACTGTGTCCTGGGGTCCGGCCTTGAAGGCGTGTTCCTGTGGGGCTGGCCTGCTAGCAAATAAATTTTGTTGTTTTTACCCCTGCTCCTCAGTCTCCTGTGAGTTTTTCGGTTACTCCCAGCAAAATCCACAACAGGCTGACAGCTGAGAGCCTGGAGCTGGTCTCCTCGGGAACGGCCGCCCCAGCCTCCCGTGAGCGCCCCACTAGCGTCCGACCCGAGGGGTGCTGCTGCGTGCCCACCCTGCCTGCCGTCCGCCTTGAGTGCGGGCCTCACCCCTGTGTCTGGCTCACGCCCCGGCTGGTCCCGGGCAGGCGTGGGGTGCGGGCCCCTTCCCATCGCTCTCCCCAGCAGCGCACCCAGAGCCGCTGGGCCCTCCAGCCCCTGCTCCAGGCGCGCTGATTTCAGGGTTCAGCAGCAGCGACTCCCGAGTCTCGGGCGCGGGGGGATGAGTGGGGAGGGGCCCCGCGGGCTGGCCCGAGCCCCCCCCCGCCCCCAGCCTGGTGCAGCGACCTAGAGGGTCGGGGTCGGCGGAGACAGCCTCTTCAGACTCCCAGGAGACAGGGAGGCGGGGCGGAGGACTCAACAGAGGGCTGGACAGGGGCCCTCGCCGCCGTGGTCCGGACCTTGGCCTTACGAGGCAGCGACCGGACTTGGTCCTCACGGAAAGGGGCTGTTTGACCCTCACCTCACTGCACCCCAACCCCAGCCCCAGCCCTGAAGTCCTCCCAGCTCCGGGGTGCCAGGGGTTACTGCTCAGCGCTGTGGACCCTGAACCCAGAGTCCCGAGTTCGAGTCTCTACAGGCCCGTGGTTTCCTTTATGAGTTTCTCGTGTTTCTTCCCCGGCTAGTGTCTTGAGTCATCCACAAAGGGCTCTTTCTCCTCTATTTCTTAGAGGAAAAGGGAGAACCCCCCAAATGCTGAGGAAACGGGAGCAGTGTCTAGAGGCGGTGCGGACAGCTGGGCCTGAGGAGGTGGCGCAGGAGGAAGTGAGCTGATAGCCCGGGAGCCTGGTCCACCGCGTCTCCTGGGCCGCGGACGCGACCAGCGACACTGCCCTCGAGGGGCCACGGCACGTGCTGCCCGCCCGCCTGCCCGTCCCCGCGTGGAGTCCTCTGGCAACAGAAGACCGGTGACCGCCCCGGGTCCCCAGCGGCTCTCGGCCTGGCCCGCAGCTGGGGTCCCCGGAGAGGGCACGGTTTCCCGGGGGAGGAGGCGACGCACTGCTAATCCACTGTGCTCTGCTCACGTGGGTTGGGCTTCCTCCCTGCAGAGGATGCCTTTCCTTTCTTCTACAGGTCTGGAAATCACCCCTGAGTGCTTTCTCTCTTTCTCTTTCCCCGGCCTTCAGGTAGGGCTCTCCCAGATCGGATGGAAGTTAGTCTGACTCAGAAAATCTAAATTACAGATTTACTGCTTCCTGCTCCTGGCTGCCTGCAGGCAGAGGGCTCCTCCCTGTGATGTCTGGGTCAAGGCCTGGCTCCAAGAATGGACAGCAGTTTGCAAATTACCTTCCTCTCCTTTCACTCCGGGCCAAGTAATTCTTATCTTTCTTTGTTTATTGTCACTACAGAGTGCTTTGGACTCTCCTGTCTTCATTTGCTTTAAAATACTAGTTGGTATGGAAGAGTGATGGAGGAAACATTGACAAAATATTGCTACTTTGCCCAGGCTGGCTGATAGGAATTGAATGCTCATTATACTATTTTTCAAATTTGCATTAAAAAGCTTTTAAACTTTTCACTTGAAAGTTAATTTCAAACTTATGAGAAATACGCAAGAATAAAAGTACAAAGATACCCATAGAGAATAAATAGGCAAATCCTGATAAAAGTATAATCACTTAAGTTTAAGTTATATGATGATCATTTGCTCTTAACTATTGTCTAAAAGTAAAGATATTCTTATAAAACCACAGTATAATTATCAGTCTGACATATTTAATTTGATATATTACTAAATAAATCCCTCATTTGTATTCCAATTTTCTAGCTGATTCAGTAACAGCCTTTACAAAAAGCATTCTCCACTTCCTATAGGATTCAGCATTCTCCTTAGTCCTTGATATCAGCTCCCCCAGCACACACCTAGCCACTGGAAGCAGTAAATGTGTAATTTAGATGTACTGAGTCAGACCTACTCCCATGGCAAGAACCACACAGACAGCAGTGATTCCTGACCTGAGAGGGAAAGGAGGGAGCCCGATGAGGTGGGATTCCTTGTGATTTTATGCTGTCATGGTCTTTGGATGTATTGAACTTCAGCCATAACCAGTTGTTCCAGGCTCAACTTCATCCACCCTGTACCAGCCCCTCAGTCAGCTATCTTCAAAGGTGGCCTGAGTGACTTTAGAGACCATATCCAGGTCCAGCTGTGCTCACTGCCCCTGTGTATCTTTGCTTCTAGGACCTTTTAGCAAAACTATCTAGGAAATACCTGCCTGTGAATACACACACACAACAAATGTACACCCAGCTCTGTGCGCGCACACACACACACACACACGGATGCACACATGTGCACTTTAGTAATCATCAGTTCACAATGAAATGTTTAGCTCTGATCTGTCCCTGACTTCCTTCTCATCTCTTATGGGTATGTCCCTCCCCCCTCAGTGAGAGCCCTGGCTGAAACAACATCAATATAGTTGCTCATGTGCTCTGTTTCATAATACACTACAATATTTCAAAATTGTTTTGTCATATGACAAAGGAAAAATCAATTAGAGTCCAGGATTTGCTTGTAGTTCTCACCCTGCTACAGATACTGTGCTAAAAATAATTTGATTCGTTCTTCCGTATTGAAACATAATTGAAGGTCATTTCTTTCACTTTGCTTTCAGTTTTTCCTCTTTCCATACCAAAAAAAAAAAAAAAAGGTGTCACTTCGGTTCCCGTATCTGTTCCACCCTCTTGTCCCCCACCCCCAGCACTGCCCCCTTAGCAATTAACTATTGCTTTCTGATTAATCTTTCTATGTGTATGTTTATTATTTCCCCTTCTTTCTTGCATCTTACAAAGTAATACGGTCTTTTGCACTTTGCTTTTTCTTAATTTAACAACTTCACCTGGAAATTGCTCCTTATCAGTTAACAGACCTCTTTCTTCCCTGTTCAGTCTGCTGCACAGCACTCTGTCATGTTGAAGTGGAAGAAGCTGCCAAACATAACTTGGAATGAATAATTACTGTAGCACATCTGTCCGTGAACTGTAAAATACGTTGTTTTTGTGCTCTGTGTAGGCTGTTGCAAAGACCCCGTCTGCGTTAACCTGTCCCCACTTTAAAAAATACTGGGTGGCCTTTCCCCTCAAGTGAGACAGCCTGTTCCCGGAGAGATAAGAAAACAGCCTTGAGATTGTTTATGTAAGCCCCCACCTTAAAGCCATAAAAAGTCCCTCACTGTTTTGACAGCTACTTGAACTCTTTACTCTGTAAAAGGTACCTAAAGGAAAAATTATCTGAACTCAGGGTCAGTCTATAAGGACTCTTTCTTGGGACTGGCCATTGCCTGGCAATAAACTTCTTTCTTATTTTACCCAACTCTCCTGGTCTCTGTAAGATCATTTCGACTCAAAGATTTGCCACAACAATATACTGTAGGTGTCCAACCAATCTCCCATCCCAGTGATATAGGGGAAGAGATGCAACTCCCAAACCTAGTAGATATCCAAAACGCGACTTTGTATTCTCTGAAATCAAAGAATGGATGCTAGGAACAACAGGGGTTAAGAGTAGAAAAATTTATTGGGAGAAAGAAAGCTTCTGCCTAAGAGAGACAGAAGGGGGACTGGAAAGTGGGTTGCTCGCCCACCCCCCGTTTCAAAGATGTTTTATACAGCAAAGCCATGTGGTGAGGCGGGTACAAAGTGGGACAGAACTATAAGACCCAATGGAAATTTACAAGGTGGGCATGAGGTGGGACAAAACCATGACCAATCAATAAGATTACAAGTACAGTCACCCAGGTAATACTGATTAAATGGGGATCCAATGGGAAGACAAGTCACAAGGAATTTCCCATTTAAAATATCAATCACTAAAAAATAAATAAATAAATAAATAAATAAATAAATAAAATATCAATCACTGCTATCCCTGGGGAAAGTAGTGCCTCTTCTTTTTTATAATGCTAATCAGTGAACGCCTCAGTTGTTCTCCAGGTTGGCTCCTGTCTGTGTTGGCTCCCGGAGGGCTGGTGCCTTGAGGGCAGCCCCGTCTAACTGCCTACGGGATCTCTAATTAACTTACCTATCTATGATATATGGCTTGTGTCTAGATGTCCTCATTTAATCAGTATTACCTGGGTGACTGTACTTGTAATCTTACTGGTTGGTCATAGTTTTGTCCCACCTCATGCCCACCTTGTAAATTTCCATTGGGTCTTATAGTTTTGTCCCACTTTGTACCCGCCTCACCACATGGCTTTGCCGTATAAAACTTCTTTGAAACATAGGGTGGGCAGGCAACTCATTTTCCAGTCTCCCTTCTGTCCCTCTTAGACAGAAGCTATTTTTCTCTCAATAAATTTTTTCTACTCTTAACCTCTGTTGTTCCTAGCAGTCATTCTTCGATTTTAGAGAACACGAACTCGTGCTTCAGATGCCTAGCAGGTTTGGGAGTTACATCTACTCCCCTATATCAATCAAGAACACTAGGCCTGGGTCTGGGATTTAGATCAGTGGTTTTGCCACCTGCTGCGCAAGCACAAGGACCCGAGTTTGATCCCCGGTACCAAAAAAAAAAAAAAAAACGAACACTAGGCCTTCCTCTTCCTATCTCACCCAAGTTTGTCCATGGACCCCCACTGCATAAACTTTAAAAAATTTAATGCATTCCACTTCCTACAATTTATATTTAATTTATTTGTTTTTTCCATAATTTAGATTTATATGTAGATTTACACATAAATCTAGTGTATGTATGTGGAGATAAAATTATGCCTTTATAATTACTGCCACGTTGCTTTAAAGAAGAGCTCATGAAGCATTCCCATTAGTCTGATCTATATTTTAAGAATCATGGAATGGAATAGAGGCGTGGCATGAGCTGAAGATGCCTGCCAAGCATACATGTAACACAGCCCTCAGAGCGAAGTACAAATACTTTTCCTTCCAATGCAAAGAAAATATAAAACCATAACAGGCTGGAGATTTTCATGTATTCCATTTGCTAGAAAACATGCTGATCCACTGGAAATCAATGGTAAATTTGCCACCTCTTCCCAAATAAGAAGGAGGCGGTGTGCCTTTCTTTTGAAGTGAGAAGGGCAGATATTGGAAGGAAGGATGGGTCGGGGGCTCGCTCTATAGTGGTAGAGCACTTTAGAGAAGCCTTGAGCATCTGCCAGTGATTTTCTTAGTGATGTTTCTGTCTGCCATCCCAGAAAAAGGCTTCCTTTTTTGTGACAATCTAAGCATGAAGATGCTGTTTTTGTCTTTCTTGATCAGTGTTAGTCACACAAGAAATCAAGTTGGTGATGTTTAAAATTTTCTTACAGTAAAAGAAAAAAAGTAAATTTTCAACAGTCGTGTTGCCATCAACCCCTCTCAACACATCCCTGCTCTCTTCAGCCACATTTATCCCATTGTTCTCGCCACTTTCTGGAGCAGTTCTGAAGTCCTCTTTCATGAGCGCCTTTAGTTGTACCATCCTGACCGCCTCAATATCCTGAAGTAATCCAGTTTACCTTTAATGCTCATTTTGATTTTAGGGAAAAGCCAGCAGTTACACAGTGCCAGATCTGGTGTCTAAGGCAGATGAGGACACAGTGCCATGTTTCTGAGTTCACCTTTTCACTGGGTGACCCTCGCCAGCAGCAGTCACCATATTTTTCATCAAACCTCTAAAGACACGAAAGACTTCCAGAACTGCTTGAGAAAGTGACAAGAATGATAGAATAAGTGTGTTCAAAGTGAGGCAGAATATTTAGAGGGGGATTAATGGCCGTGTGTCTTTTAATGTGTTCGGGTCACTACCATACTTACAGGTCCCATACTTAACTAAGCCGTAGCTCCCCTCTGAGCATCCTAGGGAAGGCAAGTCCCACGGCCCAGAGCCGTCAGGAGGGCCGCAGGGGTCTGACACTCCTTCCTTGCTTGTCAGCTATCCTGGGTGTGGAAGGCCTAAGGAGCAACTCAGATATTTAGAGCCAGACGCACCTGGCACGGAGTTCTACCCTTGGCTCTGTGCAGCAAGGGGGGACAAGTGGAGTCACTAGAGTTTAAATCCCAAAGCTAGCTTTTGTGAACTGGACTGGCATGGGTGAGTTTCTTAACATCTCTCTGCTCCCACGTCCATATGAGTTCCACAGTAATTCCTACATCACAGGTTTATTTCAACAATTTGTTTTTATTTTACCATTCAATTTACTATCGCATGTATTTCTAGTTAGGCTTCTTCCAAGACATTCATAAAATAGGAGACGGGATATTTATTTTTAACTCTCACCTTTTGGAGAGGGTCAGGATGGTAGAAGAGTGCAGGAGATGTCACCGCCCCAGCCAGGCACCTGCTCTGCCCCTTTTCCTGCTCTCTGCGGGCCAAGGCCTTTCGCATTGCCCACTTGGCTGAGGAGAGGGGCCATCTGATGAGGTCACTGAATGAGTGTTTGGCTTGTGGCTGTCCCAGAGCGGTCAGACCAGCAGTGCAGGAGCAGCGGCACGGTGCCACCTCCCTGGCCCCCACCCTGGCCCCACTGTGCCCCACAGAGGAGAAGCCACCTCTCAAAGTGGAGCCCAAAGGAAAGCTCCAGATGCACCTCAGTATCCACCAGGGGTTGGAGAGCAGGTCTCTGCATCTGCGTCCTGGAGTGTGGTCGGCAGGAGGAGGTGACCAGCAAGTCCCCGGCCTGCTCCAAGCCCACAAGGAGACCGGCCCAATGCACCCCTTTCTTGGGATGAGGAAAGGTTCTGGGGTCCGACAGGCCGAGCTCACAGATTAAGCTGGCAGGGGCTCATGGGGCTGGGCTGTTGCCCCATCGAGGTAAAGAGAAAAACAGCACAGAGGAGGAGGAGCCCAACAAGAGCAGACCCTGGGGCTCCCACTGGTCTTCCAGGAAAAGCTGCCTGGAGGTCAAACCCCCAGAGCTCCTGAAGAACCCAATGAGGAGCAAGGAGCGAGGAACTGAGAAGGGCGCACCCCGAAGGACCAAAGACAGGGAACCCTTTCTAGGGCCAAATGAAAGCTGAGATTTAGGGAGAATCTGGTCCTTGTCCCCAAGACACCAGCACCCAGGAGGGGGAGTCACTGCATCTCCAGTCAGTGACTGCTGGTCCTGTGCCGGCCTCGGCCTCGAGGGTGTGGGTCGGGGCCCCAGGGGACACCCAGCGCTTTCCCTTTGGAACTGAGGACATTCAGAGGATTTAGAGGAAGGGAGCAACTGGCTCTCCACAGCGACACCGGGGCCCTACCCGTGCTCTGAAGAGGAAAGTCACTACTTCTGGTTCTGGTGAACGCCCTCGCTCCCGACTCCTTGGGCTTTGTGGATTTGTACCGATGGAAAACAAACGGGATGGAGACCTGAGAGGATCCCGGCCCACGAAGCCCTGAGGAGGGGCAGAGGTTGCCGGGAGACCGCTGCTGCCCGCACAGGGGGCGGCAGCAGGGTTCCGGGAAGAGGAACTGGCTCTCCCTGAGGAGGAAGGCAAGGCCTGGCTGGGAAGGCCCCGAGGGTTCTGGCCCCGGCCTCTCTCCCAGGTGGTGCGGGGCCTGCTGACCCCACTGGGCGCTGTTCCTCCCACTCCGAGAGCCCCAGAGAGAGAGTGGCCACCTCTGCTGGTGGCCACAGTGACCCCAGGCTCCTCCAACTCCATGGGGGTCACTGATCCGCCAAAGGCAAAAGGTCGAGGGGCCATGCTGCCAAACACTGGGCCCCTGGGTCCCCTCAGGTGGCTCTGGGTGGCAACCTGAAGGCCAGGGCCTGGACTCTCTCAGTCAAAGGCAGAGCCTAGAGGGCTGCTGGCAAGGACCTGCGAGGCAAAGGCGGAGAGCACCCCGCCCCCGAGGGCCGCCTGCGCGGAAATGCTGAGGGCTGGTCCAGCCCGGGGGCTGGGGCACCACTGCTCAGTTCCCAGAAAGGAGAGGGCCACCGAAGCTTGAGGCAAGAGCTGCCTGGGGGACACCTTGTCTCTGCCCATCTGTGGCCCCAAATGCAGGCTGGGGAGCGTCACCTGGGGAAACAGTCAGGCTCGAGGGGCTGAGGGGCAGTGTAGGCAGGTGGGAGTGCAAAAGGGCTGCGGGGGACACAGGGCTCCCCGTGCTTCTAAATCGCCAACACCCCGGACAGGGACGACCTGGACAGCACTAGGAACCTGGCTGCCAACAGTGGCTCTGGGCACAGCGGGCCTGGAAGGAGGCTGCTGGGGTGAGAAAACGAAGCCGGGGTCTGGGGAGAAGCCGGGTGTGGCAGCAACCCAGGGACACTCTACTGGAATCCCGAGGCGGCCGGGCCGCAGGGTCTCGGCTTGTGCCGGCTGGAGAGGTGGACGGGATCCGGCCAGGGGCGACCAGAGCTGCGGCAAGGGCCTTCGGGCGCGAGGCGGCAGCTGCGGCAGGCGTAGGGTAGGGCTAAGGGCGGCAGGCCGCCGGGCCGGGCCTGAGCGCGGGCGTCAAGACGCCTGCTGCTGGGCACACGGAGAACCTGAGCCTGCAGTCTGACTGCCAGATCGGGCCCCCAAAACTGGCCTTACCAGGAGGCAGCAGAAGTTGCAGGGAGAGGTGCGGGTGCAGAAAGGTGGGGCGCTGGGCTAGCCCGCTACCCCAGACCCCAAACGGAGTGCTTTGAGAGGAGGGGGCAGCAACAGATGGGTCTGGGGGCGGGGCAGACCTGGCAACCCGCGGGCCGGGAGGGAGCAGCTGCGGGCCTGCAGCCCGGAGAGTGGGCGGGAGGGGCCTCTGACCGTGCGTTCCCCGGGGCATGGGCGAGCCCGAAGACTTGTTGTCCAGGCTGCCCAGCTGAGGATCTGAGCAGCGGGTGCGGTTCCTGGGAGAGGACGGGCGATGCATGGGGAGGGCCCGGTGCCAGGCCAGGCCTCGGGGGTGGAGTCTGCGGAGGCCTCAGCCTCCTCCTGCCCGGCTTTCCTCCCCGAGGTCCAGCCTTCATCAAAGACGGGGGAGCCGCGCTCGGGAGGTGGGGTCTCAGGCGCCCAGCACTGGGCGGCAGAGGCGGGGCCTCCTCACTGTGCGGCCCAGGGAGCCCAGCTGTTCCCGAGGACGCGCTGCGCGCTACCGGCGGACTCTCAGACCGGGGCAGACGGCCTATTTCTCTCTTTCTCAGCGGCCACTGTGGGATCTCGGGTGAAAACCTGGGGAGGCCTCTCCTGGCGGGCGCCGGGCAGGGCCGGGTGGAGCTGTAGGAGCTGTAGATCGCGTTCCTCTTGGCGCCGAGGGGGCTTCGGGGTTGAGCGCGGGCCGCCGGCGCCGAGGGGCCCTGGTAGGGGCCCGGGCCTGGGCACGAAGGCGAGGGCGCCCCGCTTCGCCAGGGGCGTGAAGGCCGACGGACGGGCAGCGGTGCGCGCGCCGTTCCGGTCCGAGTCATCGGGAACGTGCTGGGCGAGCAGCTTGGGCTCCGAGGGCCCCGCGCAGAGGATCACAGGCGCCGATGGCTGGGGCGCGGGCCCACTGCGCTCAGGGGGGCAGATCCTGACTGTCACGGGGCTGGGCACGGTCCGCGGGTGGCGCAGGAACCAGATGGTCCGCCGCAGGAAGCCGGCCGAGGGCAGCGCGCGCGCGGCGGAGTCGCGGCCCTGGCACAGGCGGAGGCGCAGCTTGGCCTCGCTGGCCGCCGCGGCCCGAGAAGAAGGACCTGGAGCAGGACCTGGGCCCGGGCGCGGCCGTGGGGCGGCGTGGGCGCAGAGGACCTGCTGGGCGCGCAGCACCTGCTGGACGCGGCCCACCCGGTACAGGGGCGGGGAGCGCGCTCCCGGGCCCTCCGGGGTGTCACAGTGACCAGGAGGGGACCGCGGCGAGGCCGGCGGCCGGCCCAGGACACCGCCCATGTCGCGGCGAGAGGTTCTGCCGCTGGGCTCCCAGCGTCCTCGGAACCAGCTGGGAGAGGGTTGGACCCGGGCGCGAGGGTCGGAAGGGGGGGGACTCGGGGCGCGAGACAGGGCGGTCCCGGCGCTCAGGCCCCAGGCTCTTCCTCCACCCCATCCCCCTCGCCTTCGCCTTCCCCGGAGGTGGTCAAAAGGACATCCGCTCTGCGCACCTGGCTGAACCCTTCCTCTGCGGGACAGTCCGTGCCCTGAGCCATTTCATGATCCCTGTTCTGTTACGAGACAGAGGACACAAGCCACCGACTGGAGAAAATGTTCGCAAGACACGTGTTGAAAATTCACAATAAGTAAAAAAACTAAAATTAATGAGCAAAGATCTGAACGGAGATATCCTACCAGGATCCCTAGATGGAAAGCAGTATGCAATACATGTTCATTAGAAATCGCAAATGCAAACAGCAACTGACCGGAAAGCTAGACCACAGGTGGATACATAAACTAACTGTGGTACATCCGTGCAGCTCGATGCTACTTATCACTAAAAGGAAATGTGCTATCAAACCATGAGAAGACGGGGGATCCTTTAATCCATAAGTGAACAAAAGTTAGAAAACGTAAATGAAACGACCAAATTCCTATAAATGTCTACTGAAACTGACTCAAGAGGAAATAGACAATCTGAATAGGCAGAGATGAATTAGTAGTTAAAAAGCTACCTGCAACAGAAATACAACCTAGGTGGCTTCACTGTTGAATTCCACCAAACATTCAAAGAACTATCAATTAACTTACATCAATTCCACGAGGCCAATACCAGGATTCTTTCTTTTCCAGTACCAGGGATCAAACTTGGGACCTTGCGCTTGTGAGGCAGGCACAGTGCCACTGAGCTAACTCCCCTGCCACCCAGAAGTCTTACACCAAAGCCAGCACAAGGAAAGAAAACTACAGACGAATGTCTCTTGTGAACGTGGATCCCAAACCCTATCAAACTGCATCTAACAACATGTGAAAAGAAGTAGGGCCCGGGGATTTAGCTCAGTGCTTTCACTACCTGCTGCGCAAGCACAAGGACCTGAGTTCGATCCCCAGTACCAAAAAAAAAATAAATAAATAAAAAATCACATGATTTTATCAATAGCTGAAGAAAAGCATTTGACAAAATCCAACATTCTTTCATGATAAAAACTCTCCACAAACTAGAAGTGGAAGGGAATTTCTTTAACCCTAATAAAGCACTCATGCACAGAGTTAGAGGCCACATCACACTTAATGAAAGTCTATACACTTTCCTCCTAACATGAGGAGTGATGCAGGAGATCCACCCTTGAGCGCCAGTCAGCACTGTCCTGGGGCTTTGAGTAAATCAGCAAGAGAGCGAAATAAAAGGCATCTGGACTGGAGAGGAGAGAGTAAAACTGCTGCCTGTATTTGCAGATGATATGATCTTCTGTATAGAACACCCCAAATGACCCATTCAAACTCTTACAACTACTAAACTAGTTCATCAAGGTTGCAGGACACAAGATCAAAACACAAAATTCAATTGTACTTGTACTTCTATGTACTTAAAATAAACAAGCCAAAAATGAAAATCAGAACACAGTTCCATTTATGACAGCATCAAAACCAATAAAAATACTTAGGAATGTCTTTATGAAAGAAATGCAAAACTTACACTCTGAAAAACTACAAATACTGATGAGGGGAATTAAAGAAAATCATAATAAATAGAATATTTTATGTTCACAAATCAGAGTAGTTAATTTCAAGCAGGCAATCCACCCCCTCTGCTCTACAGGCCCAGTGCAGCCCCTATCAGAATCACAGCCGGCTTCTTTGTAGAAATTAAAAGCTGAATCTAAAGTTTACATGAAATTGCATGAAACCACTGAAAAAGGAGAACGAAGTGGGAGAACTCATAGTTCCTGGCTTCAAAACATACCGAGAAGCAAGTTAAAACAACACTGTACTGGTGTTAGAATAAACATAGATGGATGGAATGTAATTGAGAGGACCCAGACCTCTCCAAAGGTCTAAGGCCAACTGTGTTTGCCAAGAGTTTCAAGACCATTCAACAGGAAGAGAGTCATCTTTTCAGCAGTGTGTTGGGCTCACATGAAAAAATGAAGTTTGACGCTTACATCACAGAGGTAAAAAGATTAAGCCAAAGGCTAATCTAAGACTAAAACTGCAAATCTCCCAGAAGAGCAGACAGGGCTAAATCATTATTTAGGGTTCTTAGATATGACACCTAAAGTTTGAGCAACAAAAGGAAAAAACAGATAAACTGGACTTCATCAAACGGAAAAACTTTGGTGCCTCAAAGGACACTATCAAGACAGTGAAAAGACAATGTATGGAGATCATACTTTCAAATTTTATATCTGAAAAAGAATTTGTGTCTAAAATATATAAATATTTACAAATCCCCCGAATGCTCACATCTGGGAAGAGAAGGATTTAGGTGCAAAACACACAACATCACCTGCCACACTCCGTGGACGTGTTCTTCATTATGGGACTGCTGGGTTTCAAACAGAGACAGAACATCTTGATCATATGCCGGACCGTTATTATGGGATTATTAGCTGTCCTGAGGTCAAAACAGACCAAATCCACCATAGGAGTCATGGTCAAGGTATCACACAGTCCCGAGGTGGACAGTGGTGTCTTCGGGTTGATCCTTTGGGTGCATGTTGCCAACATCCGGGGAGGACCATGCCACGTGTCTGGCAAATGCGGAGGAATGAGATACACAGTGCTTACTGACATGCGTGAGTGTGGATCTCGCTGCTGTAGATCCGCAGCAGGATGCCTCTAGCTGTTGGCAGACACAGGGCCCAGCAGTGAGGAACTTCCACAATCTGTAACAGATGCAGCAACTGTCTCAGGAGGTTGATTCCATGGTTACAGCTTAACAATAGCCCACCTGCACTACATGGTGTACTGTCGAGACACCAGGCGGCTGAGGTGGAAAGGCAGCCATAGAACGTGCTACTAGAAACTCAAAGCTTTTATGGAACTCATCCAACAGGCTTCCTGCAGTGGAGATGAATATAGATCATTTAAGGCTGACTGCACAAATGGTGTAGGGCAGGGATGGCAAACCTTTCAGAGCTTTCAATAACAACAAACAGCTGCTGTGGCACATGTGCCATAGGGTTGCCAGCACTGCTGTGCAGCTCTGAAGCTAAAGGAAGTGGAACACAGGAACTGTCAGTTCAGCTGTTTAACAATGGGACCAAAGGGAAGCTCAACCATTTGTGAGGCTGACTTTGTGAAAAGTCATCAAAAACCTCCAGAGGGAATAGAAATGAAGTCTAATAAAAGATCCTGTTCCTACCATGGAGATGGGGACAGAATTGTGCATTACTACTGGGATGCAGATGGTCAGTTTCATCTCATAGATGGAGACAAGATACCAACATGAATTAGCAGTTTCTTTAAAGAACGCCTGTGGAGACTGGAGAAAATTCAAATATTGGTATTATATAAACTGCATATGCAAATGGACAGTACCTTGAAGAACTTATGAGGGTGTCTGTTTATTAAAACTGGTGTAAGACATTTGCAGCACAAGCTCAACTGTCTGACACTGGAGTTTATTGAGAAGCAAGTGGGCATGGCACAGCTTTGTTTAGTAAAGCTGTTGCAGTGATGATAAAACGACTGGCAAAGAAATTAGAAGATAACAGAGGAAAAGCTGCTAAACGCTGGAAAATATCACTGGCGGGTTTAAACTGGCAGCTGGTGCTGACACTGCTGGCAAGCTGGGCTCCAGGGCATCCTGGCTCTGAAGGGCCTGGCTGTGCGGCAGTACAAGGCTCTCCCCTGCAAACGGGAGAGTTCTCAGCACCACAGGTTTCTGCAGATAATCTCTATGTTCTGAAACTGGATTTTTAAACAACTTTTACAAAACTGAAACGGGAATAGTGGCACCAAGACATTCATAACCATGTTTACATGCCCCTTATTGAATTGTGTCTAGATCTGACTTTCCTAAACACTGCTTGAAACATTTTTTAGAGATAGGTAGACTTTGTATGCTGCTAACACGTTCCTGCTGGCTTGAACCCCTGGCGTCCGTGCATGACCGACCTATTGACCAGCCTGTAGCACCCCATAGGACTGTCCCCTGCGACCCAATAGACAGCCATACATGTACCGCTGGTGGTTCACAGCTGCCTGGCAGTGAGACATGAATTATGGCCCCTATGTGAATGCACGTGTTAAAGAAGTTTGCCTCTAACTTCAACCTCACCTATATAAAATATTGGGGCCTAAGAGTATGATTCAGTCAGTGATTTTACAGCGTATCCGAGGAACAAGTCATTCAGAAGGCTGGAGAATTTAGTCTTTCTACCAAAACACACCAGTCCTCTTTCGCTGTAAGAGCAGTGGATAGAAAACTGTCCGGGCCACTTGGGTCTTTCAGGAATTTTTATCTGGGCAACTTTTTCTCTTTGTAACATACAGCTGTGAGATAACATGAATATATAAAAATGACGAATGTCCGTGTGACTCGGGCGCAATCCAGCGTCAGTCCTTCCCTCAGGCCACCCTCCCCCTCTGTCTGGGGACAGTGTCATCTCAGTACGTGGCGTGACCGCGCAGTCACTCGGTGTCTGGAGGCTGCGTCCTTCAGAAGCCACCTCTGCAGTGGGGAAGCCCCCCACCCCCCGCCCGTCCCTCAGCCACTGAGCAGGAGCCCAGCTGTGAGGGTCCTCGGCCGGGGCCTAAGAAGCACGGCCAGGCCCTGCCCACGTCCTCTTCCCAGCCCGGCTGCGGGAGACCCCGCGGTGGCTCTGAGGCTCGCTGCCCTCTTCCTGGCACCCTGCCCGGCCTAGGAGTGAGGTGGGCAGCGCTGGAAGGCGGCGTGGGTCCCAGGCCAGGCCCTGCCCGGCGGAAGAGTCACTGCCCGCCCGTCCCGCGCCCCGTGGAGCCGGCCCGGGGTGGGAGCAGGTGGGCGCGCAGGGCCTGCCTTGGGGGTCCCACAGGAGAGCCGCGTCTCCCGGGGGCTTCGTCTCACCCAGGTGAAGTATTAACGTAAGAGCTTTAAAGGAGACTTTGAAAACAACAATAAACAAACCCGAAACCTGGCCGGTCTGGGACAAACTCTCAAAGGACAGGAAAAATCCAGGAAGACTTCGCACCACTTTACGGGACAAGCAAGCCCTGGAGCGCCCCCGCGCCCGCCTGCTGTACCCCGGGGTCCTGGCCGCCACGCTCTGCGGGCCTCCCCGCTTCCGTCCTGGCGCCTCTGTTGCTACCTGGACGTGAGCCGCCGCGTGGTGTCTGATCAGCTTCCACGCGTGCAGCTGTCAGCGCTCCGTGGAGCAAAATGACCACGGGCAGGCAGCCCAGGGGGTCCCTCGACTGGTGGGAGAGTAGAGAAATTTCGCAGGAAGATAGGAAAGAAGAATTTATCCCAAGGACTCTCGGGGCGATTTGGGATGCCCCAACGGGGTCTAGAAACGGGATTGCTATTGCGCAGCGTGTACTAAAAAAAAACAAACCCATTTTTGCGCAGAGTGTATAAAAAAGAACCTAGCAAGGTGGCCGCTCGAGTTTGATGCCTGGTACCCCCCCACAAAAAAACCAACCTAGCAGAGGATGGTTTCGATCCATCGACCTCTGGGTTATGGGCCCAGCACGCTTCCGCTGCGCCACTCTGCTCACTGCTCTTTCAGTTGCTTCTTCTCTAGCTTAAGGGTGCAGACGCGCATGCGCTCTGCTCTCTACCCGGAGGTCGCCGGCCGAGGGCTCCTTTACCTGCGGGGGCAGAGCCGGAAACAGGACGAGCCGGGTTCACAGGCCTCGCGGACGGGGGACTGGGGACGTCGCCTGACTCCTGTCGCCCAACGGCCGACGCAGGGCCTTCTTGGGGTGACTGGCAGGTGGAGGAAGGTTCCTCCGGCCAAGGCCAGGAACCAGGCACCCTGGTCCCGACCCTTTACCGGACGCCAGATCCCAGCCTGATTCTGAATGCGAGGGAGGCGAGCCTCGGTCCCCCTTCGCCTTTGACCCCGCCCGGGTCCCCGCCTCTGGGGGGGGGGGTGCTGCCATCTGATTAAGTCTGCTCAAAAATGTCTTTCCCTTTCCTTCCTTCCTTCCTTCCATCCTTCCTCTCTCTTTCTCTTTGTTTACTGCAACCCAGAGTCAGAAAGAGATAAAATTACAGCTCGGTACAATATACAAATATCTACATATATGAATTTGTGAAGGAGGAGAACTCCAAACAATATTTTGCCACATGGACTTTATTTCCCGTTACTATTCTAGTGAATGCACTAAAATTTCAGACCTCGGCGGGCTCGCCTACATGCCTCAGGCTCTGAGTTTGATCCTCAGCACCACAACACAGCGATCACCCCCCAGATTTCATTCTCCGTCCCTTCTGAGCCCCCCGCGCTGTGAAAGACAGTCACACACGGCGGTATCAGAGACGGCTCGGCTCTGCTGCGTCAGAGAACCGCGTGGGGGACGCCGGCCTTTCTGAACGTGGGCCCAGGGCTGGGAGGCTCAGGAGCCAACTGTGGGGCGGGCCCAACCCTCCCGGGGCTGCCGCTGCACGCGCACTTCAGGTTTTGCTTCGTGCTGCTTGAAGCCAGGGCCTCATCTATGCTGCCTAAATGGTGGACCACTGAGCTACATCCTCACCTTACTTTTTCTGTCTTTCTTTCTTTTTTAATAAGCTAAGATTATCTTTTCTCCTGCTAGACACATTCTGTACATTTAATGGCCCCTTAAATTTTCTATGTACACTACCATGTCAGCCGTAAATGGAATGAGTACTATCCTTTACTAGACAGCAGAGAACATGTATTTTTGAAAAAATATGACTCACTATACTGTCAACTACACCATCAACACACATTCTGGGTAGGCTGAATATTTTATCATTCTGCAGCCTTTGTCAAGTAACTTCTGGCCCTTCGTATTTATCATTAAAATCCGATGGTGCCCGCGGATTAGGGGAAAGAGCGCCTCTAAGTAGCTCGGTTGTGAGGGGCGAAGACTAAAAATCCAAGGCCGTGTGTTTTGCATCGGTGAATGCATTTCTCGTGGTTATTTCAAGTTCCATTTTTAAAATACCCTATTCCAGAGGTGGTGCCCTTTTATTTCATGGGTTACAAACTTTGCACTGTCCATTCCTCGGGAAGTTATTATTTACAAACTGCTAAAATCATCTGTTTGGAATAGATGACTCTGAAAAAACCTTAGCAACTGATAAAGGCTGAAAGTAGCTAGCGACCTGACAATCCTCACTCTAGACAGGTAAACGTTGTTGCACATTAGCAAAGCTGGAACTGGCACCTGGACAGGGATTGGAATTGAACCCTCAGATTAAGTCTAATACTCTATCAATTGAGCTATCCAGGCCCCACATGCTGGGCTGATTTCCATCTAGGAATCAGATAAATGACAATCACGATCCAATGGCATTGTAAAGTGGTTCTTCACTGGAAAGGCAACTGAATAGACATTTAAAATCCACATACTCAACTCACCCACACTTGTTTTCTTCAGGTCTGAGAATGTAAATCTCATGAAGAAAACAATCCTTAATTGTGTACAGTTTGTGAGAAGGGAAAATAAAGAAAACTGATTGCTCCTAATATTTACAGCATGTGCAGTTAAATCTGTCGTCATTATCCTACTCACGTGGCAACAAGAAATAGACAATAACAACAACGACCAAAGAGATACAAAGAAAATTTTAAAACAAAACAAAAATACAAAACAACTGGGAAGCAACCAGTGGAGGGCAATCATAAGTATTGCCAAATTTGATAAAACCTTCAATTTGTTTTTTTCTTGGTGAAAGAGCAAGATATTAAACAGGAAGACACTGCCAAGGTAACTGAGTGTGGTCCTGCTTTTGCAGTGTTCTTATCCCTCTAAAAGAACTTTGATACATGTAGTATCCCCACATTTTTTCAAGAACATATAACATTTTTCATCATAAACTGAAATTCTTCAAAAGGATAGATCTAACTTGCATCTGTAATTTAAAAACTGTGGAAAGTCCATACTTACCAATGTGACTGGCTAGTGTGGATTCTTAGGCACACTTAGGATGGAAATCAGACATGGGCTGGTTCCTGAGCCTATGACAACACTCACCCATGTCTGCCTCTGCTTCAGGACCAGCATACAGGCACCTTCGATGTTACCAATCGGCTGAGGGTTCTTGCTCAAGTCAGATAGAAATCCTCACCTGGCAAACAGAGCTTCCTGGATGATAACAGCTCTGGCTTTTAAAAGCTTGAGACATTTCTAACTAAATAGATGCACCTTGAGACCATACTATTAAGTGAGATAAATCAGACACACATGTTTAAATACTGCATTGTTTTTCTGGTGTAAGAAACTGAAAGTGTAAAGAAGAACCAAAATGTATAATAGATATTGGGAAATAGGAAGAAAATGTTCAGATGACAAGGGGAACAAGGAAGGTGGGAGGGGAAAAGGAAAGAAGAGACAAGGGAAAAAGAAGAAAAAATGGAAATAAACTTTTGTAAATAAGGAGGGGAATCAGACAAAGGTCTACTATCTCGAATCTATAAAGAACTTAAAAAAATCAGACCTCCCAAATTTAAAGACCCAATCCAAAAATGGGCACCTGAAATGAACAGACATTTCTCACACAAAGAAGTAGACATGGCAAATAAACATATGAAAAAATGTTCAACATCACTGGTCATTCGTGAGATGCAAATGAAAACAACACTGAGATTCTACCTCACCCCAGAAAGAATGGCTGCTATCAAGAAATTAACCAATAACAAATGCTGGTGGGGCTGTGGGGAAAGAGGAACCCTGCTCCACTGCTGGTGGGAGTGTAGACTGGTGCAACCACTGTGGAAATCAGTATAGAGATACCTCAAAGAACTAGGGCTAGAGGTCACATTTGACCCCGCTATTCCCCTGCTGGGGATCTTCCCAAAGAATTAAAAGAATCATACCACAGAGATATATGTGTGCCCATGTTCACAGCAGCACAGTTTGTAATAGCTAAAGCTTGGAAACAGCTCAGTTGCTCATCAACTGGAGACTAGATAAAGAAAATGTGGGTTTTTAATAAAATGGAGTACTACTCAGCCATAAAAAATGAGAAATTAGAGACATTTATTTATAGCTAAATGGATGCACATTGAGGCCATACTCTTAAGTGAAATAAATATGACACACATGTGTAAATACCAAATAGTTTCTCTAGTGTGAGAAACTGAAAGTGTATACAAGGACTAAAAGGATTAATAGATAATGTGAAATAGGAAGAAAAGGGGAAGGGGAAGTGGGAGGGCTAGGGGAAAGGATAGAAGGGAATGGGATTAATATGAGAAAATGAAAAAATGGAAACAAAGTCTTTGTAAATAGGGAGGGATGGAGGGGTTGAAGGGAGGGCAGGGGAAGAGGAAAAAAATTAGAACCAAGAGAGTATGTAAAGGTGCAAATCTCCAATGATGAATGTCATTATATTGTATACCTAAAATGTACCAATAAAAGGATATACAAAAAAATAAGGAGGGGAAGAGGGGTTAAAGGGAGAGAGGAATGAGAAAAAAAAGAAGCAGCAAGATATATCATGTACAGGTACAAATTCCTGTGGTGAATATTATCATTAAGTATATCTTAAAATTATAAATAAATGTTTTGCTTCAAAAAAAGAACAAACAAGAACAACAAAAATAAAAGCTAGTGTCTCAGCAGGGCATGGTGGCACATGTGTGTAGTCCCTGTGCTTGGGAGGCTGAGGCAGGAGGATTACTGCAAGTTCGATGCCATCCCAGGCTACACAGTGAATCCAAATCCAGCCTGAACTGCATAGTGAGACTCTGTCTCAAAGAAGCAAGAAAAAAAAAGCCACTGGCTCTCAGCCCTTAGTGTAACAGATCTTCAATTCTGAGTGTTAGCTGCTCCTGGCAGCCACCAGCCATGGACTCTACAGGCAAAGCTTGTTCCTCTCTGGTGGTTTTCCAAACTCTTCCAAATTCCAGACTCATCACAACTGCTTCATTAAGGAGCATCTTCTACCTGACTTTTAAAAAACTGAACTGCTGATATTCCCTCCAAACTTGCTCCTAATGCATCTTTCCCATCTCAACTGACATCTCATTAACATCTCCATCTGTGTTGTCATCTACAAATTCTCTCTTCCCCTCAGATTCTGTATCCCAACTTTCAGCTCCACCTCCACAATATATCCACAACAGAGGCAGTTTCTACAACTCCTATTGCTATTGCCCAAGCACATCCATCATCCACTCTTGCCAAGATTTTTTGGCTCATTGTTATTAGTACGTTTGCATACGTGATGATTACTTTCCTCGTAGGATGGTGGCAGTTGTGCATAACACATCTTAATGCTTTTTACTTCTCCTTCCTCCCTCCCTCCACTGAGTGATGCCCTTGCCTGCTGAGAAAGATCTATCCCACTGCTTTCTATTATCTTTTATTTTGCTTTTTAAACTATTTATACTTTGAGTTTCTCATATAAGAGAAACCATATGATATGTAACCTTGTGTGTCTGATTTATTTACTTAACATTATGGTCTCAAGGTACATCCAATTTCCTACAAATGACTCAAATGTAACCTTCTTTATACTGGTGTAGTACTCCATTGTGTATAGATTTTCTTTATTCACCTGATGATGGACAGATAGGCCACTTGAGTGTGGTAAAATTTAGGAAAGGATCACACAAGAGATAGGTATACTATCTGTCAACAGTAGTAAGTACTATTAATAGAACTGAAATTGTTTCAGAAATCCTGGGTATATTCCAAAAACTTCTAAGTTCGTCTTGAGAAGTCAGCAAAAGCTTCCAGAAAGGTCATGGGACATGGCTGAACTCATATGTGAAGGACAGGCAGGAACTGGCCAGAGGGCAAGGGGAGGACACTGGTGGAAGTAAAACTTGGCCACTGAAACAATGTGAGACGTCAGGAATATTACTGCCCCTCTCCACCCCCGCTTCTCTGTCACCCTTCTTGTCCTGTCAGAGGAGTCCTTCTGGTCCTACCGTTCCCAAGAGGCCAATGTTGTTACACAAATAACATGGGCTGCGTTGACCGATTTCAGAGAAGCAGATTCCTGTTTCCTCCACAGGTGGAGGTCTCCGTTTAGTTTGGTCGTGACTTTGAGGTTTTTCCAACTTCTCACTAGTTTGCACTTCAGCCGTGGACCTCACTCAGAGGATGCTATATCCTTTTGAGCTAAACTTTGAAACCATAAGCTTGTGTAGATTTAGCTAATGGTTAAAAACAAAGGGGAAAAAAATCACATCTATGATTTTCAAGTCGCTGGCAACTGCTAGTCCCAGCCGCTCCTGTCTTACTTTCTGCCCACAGTCCTGAGGGATCTGATCCACCTACCCATGCTGCCTCCTCCATACTGTTACTCCCACATAGGCCTTGCATTTATTCAAACTCGACTCCCACTGCTTATGCCTCCCACACGTGCTGATGTGCTGAAGGTGAGAAGATGGCCTTTAAGGACTACACGACAGCAGTCTACAGAAATGTATCCTTGTGAAGTAAGTGTTGAAAATCACTCTCATCCCATGTGTTTTTCCCTTAGACAAAACCTTCTGCTGTTAGGGATAAGAAAGCCAAGCAAAGCCCAGCGATGGAATTTCTGTGTTAAAAGTATGTTAGTTAAGAAGTACCTTCTGGCTTCTCTTGCTTGTCATGGTTGAGATTTATGTGGCAGACGTCTGGATTCCTGGTTTTTCTGAACAGAACTTGTGGATACAGAGTTCAAGATGCTCTTCCCAGTTGAAAGCACTCTCAACTTTTATTTGGGTGGTTCCCTACCTAGTTGTGGCCTAGACGCAGTGACAGCCAATAACCATGAGCACACCTAGCACACAGATCTTGATTTCTAGTACCATTCACCAATAAATGGAATCTGGGCTCCCTGGAGAAATGCTTGATGTAAGAGCTGGGACAGAGAAATATAAATCTTACAAAATTCCAGATAATTTATATAACCACCCCTTCTGCTCCCTGAATGTTGGTGACGCTTAATGACTTGCACAGAGTGTGAGGGAGGGATAAGTGGTAGTTCTGTTGGTGATCAGGGATAACCTCATCGGTGATGTCCTGTCAGTAACACACGCCTTCGCGATGATGAGATGAGAATCGACTTCACGTCTGTGAACCTGTGAGCCTGTCTTATCCTCCAGACCTGCAACCGCCACCTCACACCCAAGCCATAACCACGTGTGGCCGCGGTGGCCAGTGGGCGGCACCCTCGCCTCACCCCGCGGAGCACGCAGGGGAACCGGGCCCAGCAGCTTCCGCTCCGCTCTCCGGCTCGCACCCAAGGTCGTGGGGTTCATCATCGCCATTAGACCCTGCTCCCACGCTCCCCAATAGCAGGCGAGGACGCGTGGAGGCTCGGGTCAGTCCAAAGCGGAGGTGGCCTCGGAAGGACAGCGCGGAGCACCTCGGAAGCGCCGCCCGGCCCCAGGACGGGTCGGAGGTGCCACTTTCGCCAACGACTACAAGTCCCGGAAGCCTCCGCGGCCTACGCCGGCTACAAGGCAGGTGCGCAGCCGCCCAGCGTCCAGACGTCACTTTCCTGTACTTCTAGGACCGACACCGCCTTTCTATGATGTCATAGACTTCCGGCGGAAGACCTGAGCGCTTGACGGTGTCGCGGGCGGTGTGTCTCCAGGCTGCTGGGCGTTTTCTTTTTCTAACAACGCGACGGTTCAGAGAAGAAGTTTAACGCTGTCACCACATTTTACTCTCTTAGCATGCATTTTGTGACCCTGCAATAATCATCTGCGTTTTGGATTAGGGGATGTGAGACTGAAGGAAAGCGCCCTTAGAAAAAGGATCTCTGGGCCGGGGATTTAGCCCAGTGGGTCCGCCGCCTGCCTCACAAGTTCAAGGACCCGAGGTCGATCCCCGGTACAAAAAGAAAGAAAGAGAGGGTCTTCGCTGTGGTTGTGTGGATTCCTGGCTGTGGAGAGACACAGGAT
Source organism: Heterocephalus glaber (assembly GCF_000247695.1). The sequence continues at coordinate 24,266,613 of NW_004624756.1, forward strand.
CTATGTTAGGTCTGCACGTAGAATGTTACCGTTCATACTTAGGTTTCCTGGGTACATTCACCTTGCATTTTCTTCCCATATCAGTATTCTTCATATTCTTTTACAATGTAACTTGTAATGGTGTCTAATGATTAACCTTATGCCATGTACCAGCATTTCTTTGGCGTCTTTTTCAACACCAGGATTTTAGTTTGGAATCCCTAGCAAATGTTTCAGTCTGCTAGTGTTGAAACAGCTTTATAAAATAGTTAATGGTATTAGGTGTAACCATGTCATTATGGTCTTGTTTAAAAGAAAAAAGGTCTATCAGCTTTTTCCCCATTATCTTTCTTTGATTTGCTCTTTGAATTATTTATACTTTGTTTTCTCGTGTAAGAGAAGCTATGCAATATTTAAATTTGTGTGTCTGATTTAAATTTGCAAATGATGAGGTGACCAGGAGATAGGAAGGGGATGGATTTAAGATGTGTTAAGTACACATGCCAGCTCTCCACGATGAATTAATTGTGCACTGGAAACATATACTCAAGAGATTTTGTATTTATTATTTATTTAGTTTTATCGGTCCACTTTTGAATGATCGCATTCATCATAGGGAATTTGTACCTGTACATATATTTCGTTTTGGAGTGTTTTTTGTTGTTGTTCCGGGGAACAAACTCAGGACCTTGCGTTTGCTAGGCAGGCTCGGCGCCCCTGAGCTAAATCCCCAGCCATATAATGTATCTTAATTTTTTCCCACTCCCCCTCTCCAGTCCCTTTTCCTCTCTCCCTTCACAAAACTTTGTTTCTATTATTTGCCTTCCGTTCTCTTTTGTATCCCTAACACCACCCCCCACCCCCCTGCACGTTTTGTTCCTCTTCGTATTTGAATATTTTCTTCCCACTTCCCAATATCTATCATCCATTTTGGTTCTCATTTACCCTTTGGGTTTATCAGACAAGAGAACAATGTGATGTTCAAACATATGTGGCTGATTTCACTTAAAATTATGTTCTCAAAGTGCATCTATTTACCTAGAAATGTCCCAACTTTTATCTTTTTTTTTTTTGCAGAACTAGGGATTGAACTCAGGACCTTACGCTTGCCAGGAAGGTGCAGCCTCACTGACTACATCGCCAGGCCAACTTTATCCTTTTATGGCAGTGTGATACTCCATTGTATACAAAACCACATTTTAGGGGCTGGAGATTTAGCTCAGTGGTGCCGTGCCTGCCTCGCAATTGGAAGGTCCTGAGTTCGATCTCCAGTACCACAAAATAAATAAATAAAACCACATTTTCTTTATCCATTCATCCATTGTGGGCATCTCGGCTCTTTCCAAAATTTAGCTATTACAAATTGTGCTGCTAAAAATATGGGTGTGTTTATATTGCTGTGGAATGATGCTCTTAACTCTTGGGAAGACACCTAGAAGGGGAGTAGCTGGGTCAGTTGGAACCTTTACTTTTAGTTTTTTGAGGAATCTCCATACTGATTTCCCTAGTGGTTGTATCAATTTACACTCCCATCAACAGTGGAGAAGGGTTCTTTTTTCCCCATATCCTCACCAGCATTTGTTAATTGGTTTATTTCTTGATGATAGCCATTCTTTCTGGAGTGAGACACAATCTCAGCATTTTTAAAATTGGCATTTCTCAAATGACCTGTGATGTTGAACATTTTTTTCATATATTTATTTGCTGTCTGTACTTTACCTGAGAAGTGTCTATTCATTTCAAATGCTCATTATTGGACTAGGTCTTTAAAATCTTGGGGAGGGGGTCTAATTTTTTGAGTTCTTTATATATTCTAGATACTAGTCCTTTTACCTGAAGAATAGCTGGTAAAATTTTTTCCCATTCTGTGGGTTGTCTCTTCACTCTGTTGATGGTTTCTTTTGCCGTGCAAAAGCTTTTTAATTTGATGTGATCCCAGTTGTTGATTCTTTGTAGTATTTCCTGTGTGATTGGGGTTTTATTCATAAAGTCTTTGCCTACACTTATATCTTCAAGAGTTTTACCTATTCTTTCAGCAGATTGTTTCTGTTTTAATATTTAGCTCTTTGATCCATTTCTATTTTAGTTTAGTGCATGGTGAGAGATAATAAGTCTAGGTTTAATCTTTGGCAGCACAAAAATTTTTAATTTCACAACTAAAAAGAAAAGTTAAGAGGTACATACTAATAGGTCAAATGATAGGACTTCTGGAGCTTTAAAGTACTCCAGGAATAAAAAGTGAGTAGGGCAGAGGTTCCTTAACAAGATTGGAAAAGTATTGATCACTGTTGAGGCTAGGTGAAGGACACATGGCAATTTGCTATTATATTTTGGGTTCACGGTTTGAAATTTTCTGCAATAATTTCTTAAAGGTGTACCAGTGTTCCTATTGGAATGGAAGCCAGCTAATCCCTTCCTGCCTTTTGTTCGAAACACCCTTGGCCAGTGCCCCAAATGAATTTTCACCTACACTGTCATGGCACAGTTTGCAGGGATTTCTTTCTCTGGACTCATCTTCTCAACCAGTCTGAATCTAAATAAATCACAGCTCCTCCGAGAATACCCTTCCTGCCTCCTTACTGGGTCCCAGATGGTGTTCTCTTCACATGCACTTCTTTATCAGGAAGGTAAAGTCAGGGTCTTCGTTTCCTGAGTCCAAGACTGAGGAGGTACCACACAGGCTCTGGCACACTGCCGTGTGTCTAGTTTTCTAAATCACATTTCCCTTAAGACACCAGGTGACTGAGTGATCTGGCAGTTACATCCCTGTCAACCCTTCACATTTTCCATTCTCCCAGTCTGTCAGGTGCGCAGTGACTTTGCCATCTGGCTTAGTCTTCCATTCTACCCTGTCTTGACTAAGTGACATCAACGTGCCCAACAGAGCAGTTGCTCGGTATTTATGGAATCACTGCTCATGTAGATGAGTCATCCCTCAAACATTCTGCCTTTTATCTGGAACCTGGCATCTGGGGGCAGGAGCCCCACGCCTGAGGGTAGTGCAGCATCTGCTCCTGTGCTCCCCTCCCGATGGTGAATCAAAGCCTTCCCTTTTTAGTTCTTGTTCCAAAAGTCCGTCTCCTCCTCTGCCATCTGCTCCCGCCTACAGCCTTCTGTCCTTCACATTTGTCACATCCACCACTGAGCTCCTGTTCCACAGCTTTGCCAGAGATGCCATTTCCTTCTGCCTCCTTGTGCCTGGCTCTCATACCCCTTTCAATTTTCAGTCCTTTTATAGTGATGCATCTCATTATCCTTCTAACAGTTCTAGGAAAATAATTCTCTACTATTGAAAAGCCTCTATAAAACTCACCTGCTACTTTAGTCTCCAAACTAATTCTCTTTCCGCTGTGGCCAGATTTCAATCCCTTTTCTCTACTCTCCTTACCATCCACTTACTCCATACCTTAAATTTAACCTGTCTCCCAGAAACTCAGCTGTATCTCTTCTTAGATAAAAACCACACAGATACCATCTTCACCAACCAGGTAGGCAAACATTTCTAAATTTGACAGCATGGTCTTTGTCAAGGCCGTGGGCCAAGCCTTAGCCTCATGTTGCCAGTATGGGCAGAAACCCCACAAAGGCAATATCTGACAGACCTGAAAACCCATGTGCTTCAGGACCTGCCAATTCCACTTCTAGGGGCTTACTACATGTATGCACATTTTTTAAATGACACATATACATACAAACTTACACATTGAATAGTTTGTAATCGCAAAAGATTGAGAATAACCTAAATGTCTTCCATCATGGGGTTGGCTAAATAAATTCTTGCCATATATACAATGAAATACTATGCATCTTCTGATGGTTAATTTATGTGTCAACTTGGCTAAGCGGTACCACCCAGTTCTGTGAAACTGATGTTTCTGATAAGATCCTGTGGTCGAAATTAATATACAGTCAGTTGACTTTAAGTAGAGTTGATGACTCTCCATAATAGGGTGGGGGCTCACCCAATCAACTGAAGGCCTTAAGAGCAAAAGCTGAGTCTTGCAGTAGGAGGAGGAATTCTTCATCACTGCGATATAGAAATCTTGCCTGAGCTTCCAGCTTACTGTTCTGCTCTAGAAATTTTGGATTCAGGACTGCAAAATCAACTCATCTGAATTTCTAACCTACTGGGCTTGCCCTGCAGATTTCAACCTTGCCAGACCCTTACAATCATGTGAGCCAGTTCTATAAAATTAAACCAAATCTTTATCTCTGTCTCTGCCCCTAAAATTCTTATACACAGCTATGAAAAAGAATGAGTATGAATATACTCTATCGGGAAAGGTGTTCAGGATATAGTTTTCTGTGGAAAAAGCCAGGTTTATAACTGTGTAAAAATTTGAAACAAGAATTTGTGTTTATAGTTGCTTATATTTTTACAAAACTCTGGAAGGATGTACAAAATAATGTGGTTACTTGAGTGTTCTAGATAGATGAGCACAGGATGGGAGCATTTTTAAATACTGTTGTGAAACATGTTGCTATTCTATTCAAAGACTTCAATTTTATGAAGAGTTCATTAGCCCCTAATTGCTAAATTTTTCTTCCTGGCGTAAATGTTAACATGCTACATTATACACTATTATTCTTGGAGTGTCCTCATCTATCTTAGGAAAGCTGTGGCCTCATAGCTCTGATTTGCTTCAAGTCTTCTTTGATTGTTCTCTGGGTTCTTCAGTACATGCATTCTCTCTGTTCTCTCTTCAGCATCCGTGCTCTGGATCTCTAGTCTCCCTGCTGCAGCTTAAATCATGACCTCTGGGTACCAGGGCTGCATCTCTGCTGCCATCTCTACCTGCCTCAGCCTTGCTCCAGAGCTCCAGACCATACTTGCTATTTTATAGATGTCTCCAGACTCATCAATATTCTATTGGCACCAAACATTCAATGTCCAAAGAGGACTCATCACCCTTGACTAAACTTTTTCTACTTGATACCTTGTTTGGTATTATCTTCAACCCAAAGAGGCCATTTTAGTGGTTACCAAAACGGAAGAGCTACTCAAATTTATTGGACAGAAGTCATCAATACTAAGCATCCTTAAACATCTAGTGCAGTATGGCCCAGCAAGAAATTTCCCACCCAAATGCAAACAGGGTAGTGACTTCAGCATGTATACCACCCCTTTCGTTCAAAATCTGTCCTTATTGACACAGTTAGTTGTTAGCCCTGCTGGTCCCACCTCTGAAACAGCTCCTTCCCTCTCTCCTTGTGGCAGTCAGCCACATCTTTGCAATGCAGGCCAAGCCCTTGCATGACAGTCTGCTTTTCCAGCCTTCTCTCCGCTTCTAATCTATTTGAGACAACGCAGTCATTTCCACCTCCTCAGTGCTCCCTTCTGGAAAAATAAAAATAAAGTCCTGAGAAATAATTGGTACTTTTGGGATTTCCATGCAAAAATAGTCACTATCCACCTATTTAATTTCCCCTTCTTCTTTACAAAGATCAAGATGTACCTACTTTTGGGATTTAGGGACAGTATCTAGTCCCAGTGAGTGAATGAAGGTCTGCAGCACAAGATGAGAGCCAAGTCTCCTCATATCCTCCCACTGGACCAAAGTGCCCTGTCTGATGGAAGACACGCATGCAAAGCTTCCTCGACTCAGGCAGCATCTGAGGGAAACGAAGGCTGAGTTACTCACTAGTCGTGTGGAAATGAAATGAGTTTTACAAAGTGACGTGGCCTGGGAAAGGGTCCTAGGAACCTAGGGTTCTATTTTCTGTAAATGATTAACTGGTTTGTGATGCTGTGTAATGAGTCCTGAGCCCCAGCTTTTCTCATCTGCAGAAGGGGGCAGCACTCCCCAAGACCTCTTGTGAGAATGTAAGAAATCATAAAATGGATGACGAATGAAAAGGCAAGTATTTCCCCAAGTTTCATGTAAATCCTAGAGTCACGAGTTGATGCAGGAGTGGGCTGCGAGATCCTTCCCACCTCAGCAGCAGCCCTGCAGGGTTGGTTGCTCATCCTCAGGTGGGAAGGCCCACCTGGGTATGGGCAGCGACACCTGTGCCAGCTCAGCTCACGTGGGCAGACCTGACTGTGAGCCAGGCACTGTTCTAAGCACCTCACAAGTATTGTCGGATCGAGTTCCACAGACAGGTCTGCTAGTGATTTCAAAGATGCTTGCAGATTCTCCGGAACCTCCTTCAAGGACAGAGCTGACCTCTTCCCCCAGCGACCACTCCAATGAGTAGAGAAGAGTGGAAGTGGCAATGTGTGACCTCAGAGGCCGAGTCCTCAAGAGCCCTGGGTTCCTCTGGCTTTCTTGGATCATGTACACAGAGCGCTCTGCTGCCTGTCACTGTGGCTGTGAACACACATGTGCATTCATGGACCAACAGAACCTACGGAGTCAGAGCCTCTATCTTCAGAGCTGCAGATGTTGGAGACCCCATTCTCTGCTCTTCCTTTTTCAATGAACTGAGGATTGACCGGGCTCCTCTCTGCTGTAGTGGAAACACAGCAGGGCTGGGAAGCCCCTGCAAAGCTGCCGGAGTCCAGCTCCAGCGGCCTCAGGTCCTGAGAGGAGGCGTGGAGTAGGCAATGAGAGAATGAGACAGACACAGAGTGGAGGGTCGGCAGCTCAGCTTGTCTGTCTGAGTTATACCAAAATCACTTTACTTATATATGTTTTGGTTACACAAGGCTTTGGTAAGCACGTGGGTCCATACACAGTGTGTTCTCAAACAGAGTTAAAGAAAAGCTGATATCTAAAAAACTATTTTAGACCACCCAGTTCTAAATACTCCTCCGGGTGCTACGTGAACTCTTGTTAATTTATCAGATTTACATTTGAGGAACAGGAAGCCTTTTAGAAAGGTCAGGCTACCTCATTAGGCCAAGTTTCATCAGATCTCATTGTTGTGTGCCCTGCGGGTGTTGGCCGAGGGTGACCAGGTGCCAGACAGTGAGGCGCCTTATTTTTTCCTTTCTTTTGTTCATCTTTCTTTAACTCCTCTTGTAAGCAATATTTGTCATATGGCAGGGGTAAATCTAATCTGGGTAAATGTTGTATGGAATTTGTTCCTTTTGGTGGGCATCATAATGTTCCACCTATAAGCTACATTGGGAGGGGGCTCAGCCGTTGGGACAGGCCCATACTTTCCTTCATTTTCTATGGACCGAGATCCCTGTTTTGCTGCAAATATTTGTGGGCTTAAAGTAGTCAGGGCCTCACCATTTGTCCGAGCCTTGGAAGTACCCAGCATTCCCAAGAGCCATAACTGCGTCCTGAATTTGTTGATGTCCCAATTTCCCTTGTGCAGTCAGGGCATACGGTTGTCACGTCCCCACTACTCACGGAGGTAGGAGTGAGGGGCTTTTCTGTAAATGGACTTACAATTTCTTCCTGTAATCCCGGCCTAGTAACCATTTCTGAAGCACTGACTTTTATCCTCCCAGTGATCTCCCGGGGAGCACAGCACCGAGGGAACCACTACCGCGGAAAGCGAAAGCAAAGGACGGAGTCGTGGTTTCAGCCACAGTCTCGGTGTCACTGGAGCTGTGTCAAGCAGCGAGATTGTGACCATGGCCTGCTCCGCAGAGCCAGCCTGGTCTGAGGTAGGCTCTTTCCTGGGGACCAGCAGCACTGACCCGGGTCATTCTCATGATGCCTGCCTCCCTTCTGTCCTTACAGCACACCCTATTTGTGTGTATCTTTCCCACACCACATTGCTAATAATCCCTGTGCAGCTGAGATTACATCAGTCAGCAGCGCTCCAGCGCCAGGCCCTCCCACACTGAGGGCTTAGTGAATATTTAAGTAGAGGAGAGCCCCACTGACTGATACACATTGCCCGAGGGCCATGCCTACTGAGCCTCATTTCCTTATACACCTGAGTTACTCAGCTTTTCATCGTGGTAACAAAATGCATGAGAAAAGCAGTTTAACAGAGGAAAGATTGATTTTGGCTCATGGTTTTACAAGTTGGTCTATGGTGGGCTGGTTCCAGAGCTTTGGGACTGTGAGGAGGTGGAGCCCCAGGGTGGAAAGGGGTGACGGAGGAAAGCTGCTCAGCTCGTGGTGGAGGAGAAGCAGAGGCAGCCTGGCCACGGGCTTCTCCTTCACCTGCTTCTGCTCCATACAGGCCGGCAGACTTCTGGAGGGCACCACCCACGTCGAGGGAAGCTCTCCTCCCTCAGTTTGCTGTCCCACACGCAAACTGTCTCTGGAGACACCTCACAGACACACCCGGAAGTGAGCTTTACTCGTTTCGTGGCATTTCTCAGCCAGTAAGGTGACAACCAAGATGAACGGTCACAGCACCTCTCAGCACCTGCTCTCCAGTTCCCTCCTGTTTGCCCTCCGAGACACTGCTTACCCCTGTGGGCGCCCCCAAAAAGCTGATTCCTGTAGACTCCTAAAGGAGGCAAATTTTATCTTGCTCTCATTTGCTGGGCATGAGAATTAATGTAAGACAGCAACAGTGAGAAACATACAAATTTATTTAGTACATTTTTAACAGCATAGGATTCTTCATAAGGAAATGAATCAAAGAAGCAGTTAGAGTTGGACAGCTATATACTGAGTGGGACAAAGAGAAGTAAGCTGTGAAATATGGCAAGGAAAGGGTCTTAGGCTAGAACAGTTAATTTGGTGAGGACATAAACAAGAAGGTGAAGTTTAGTGTAACAGTGATTGCTCAGATTTCCCTCATCCTTGATAAGAGAGAGGAATGTGCCTTTCCTTCCGGTATAGGGGAGACATCTTCCACATGGGAATTTCATCTCCTGTTTTTCTTTTTTCATCTCCTGCTTTTAAGAAAGGTCAGAGTGACCATTTCTTGTCTGTTTTTTTGGTACTGGAGATGGAACTCTGGACCTTGCACTTGCGAGGCAGGTGACAGCACCACTGAGCTAAATGCCTGGCCCTTCTTGCCTGTTATTTTTAAGTGGCCTTAAGTCAACACAGTCGACATGCTAGAGCTGCTTATTTTGAGATGACGTAATCTGAATTTCAGTGGCCAAGGGTGGAAGACCGGAAAGGTCAGAGTTATCCCCCCAGTGGGTCTGGGTACCCTAATTCCTGGAGCCTGTAGATGTTAGCTTACACATCCAAAACAAATGTTGCCAATGTGGTTGAGGATCTTGAGACGGGGAGATGAACCTGTCAGGCACCAAAGGGGAGGAGGCAGTGGAGGCAGAGACTGGGGCAATGCCCCCTTGAGCCCAGGGGACTGGGCATCCCCAGCTCAGACAGGCAGGGAACGGTCTGTCCAGGGGGTTGCCAACACCTTCCTTTGGCCCATGATGCTGATTTTCAGACTTCTGGACTTCAGAACTACAAGAATAAGTCTTTATTGTTTTAACCATCAAGTTTGCGAGTTAAGCCCTTGCTCTGTCGGGCTCAGTGTGGTAACAGTTTCTATAGGTGCTAGATGTTGGGGGTCCACTCGCCTTTGGTTACACATTCTCCAACTAAATTTCTTGAATATGTGGTCAGTTCCTTGCTGAGACTCTTCCTACAAGTACAGTGAAGAAAATAAGAGGCCAAACATGAAGAGACCCCTGAAAATACCTTCCTTCACCAGTGGGCCCAGCCCTTGGTTCCCGGTCTCCATGGCAACAGTGGGTCCATCTGACCTTCTGAGCTGTGGCTCCAGATTTGGCCCTCACTTCTCAGAGGCCAAGAGGAGCACGAGTCCTCCGAACTGTTCAGGGCTGGTCTGCCCCTTCTCAGGCTGGACACCGCTCTGGAAACCCATCTGAGCAGACGGTGGAGCGCGGAGCCCAGGTCTGATCCCACTGTCAGGCCATTCACGCTGGTCCGCCTTTCTCTCCTCTCTCCAGAACATCTGCACAGAAACAAATCCAGAGGAAGAGAAGCTCCTGTGACCTATTTCTTATACAGAATTATCTTTCCAGGGAGCAACTCTTTATAATCACCAGGACACAGATGTACCACCACTGAAACTTAATTGCTATTTATAGAGAGAAAAGTTAATAGACTGATTTTTTCATCAATATTAACTTGTTCTGCCATATTTCCTAAACCTTTAGCAACTGCCAATGCTCTCCAACACTGGTAGATACACAGAATGCAAAAACAGGAAGCAAAGTAATTGTGTGTGGTTTCATAGTACGTCTTGTTTCAATCCAGCACATTGGTGAGATAATTTTGTAGTGGGCCAGAATTTCTATATGGAAACAATTAGATTCCTAACACCTGTGCAGGAAGCTGTCCAGTGGAAAACCTAAGCTGGGCTCATTCAGAGCCTCAGACTGGGGTCGCGGGATGGTCACTCCACAAGGGAAGCCACCCAAAATTTGGTTCAGATGTCAAGACTGATGACCCCACACATGCACCAAGAGAGTATGAAAAGGTTCACTATCCATATAAAAGACCTCCACGGGCCACACGGCAGGCTCGAAGACTGTTCTGAAAGTGTCTTGAGAAAGAGTAGGGAGGGATTGAGCATGATGTTCCATGTTTTAAAAACTAGATGTGGAGGGCCGGGGATTTAGCTCAGTGGTTTCGCTGCCTGCTGTGCAAGCGCAAGGACCAAAGTTCCATCCCCGGTACCAAAAAAAAAAAAACCAAAAAACCTAGATGTGGCCAGAAAATAGAGATTAAAAGAACTGATTCCCATTAACAATACTCATTCAAGACTGGTGTACAATACAGAATGCTAACTTATCAATTAACAATAACTGCAACTGTCACCAAGACTGAAACAGAACAAACTCTGCATTCTTGTTTTATGGTCAAATCTATAGGGAAAACCAATTCATCCTCAGAAAATACAGGTGTGGAAGGAAAAGAGATATCTTAGAAAAATGTGAAATTAGTGCAAAGATGAACTGTGTGCCTCAAAATATTTTGGATCCTGATAAAACTGTTTTATGTAGATCAAACCAAGGTTGCCAAATGTGCTCCAGTTCTCCGGGCCTCCTAACACATGATTCCTGCTGTGGCCCCCAAACTCTGATCTCAGCGCCTTCCTGGTTTCACTTTCTGCCTTCTCCAGCCTGGATTCTGCAGTTTACCTGAGGGTGCTATGATCTGAATATGGAGTAAGCGTGCAGCTCATAAGTTTTGTGTTGAAACTTAATTCCATTGTGAGAGATTAGAAGTAGAAATTAAATGACAACAGCGTCTAGAGGAGAGGTCGATTAGGGCTAAATAAGGTCAAGAGAGTGGATCCTCCAGGGGTGAACACCAGTGGCTTTATAAAAGAGGGAGGCCAGTGGATGCATACATGTCCTCGTCTCTTGCCATCAGACACCCTGTGCCACCACGGCTTCGCTGGCCAGAGTCATCACAGATGAGGCCCTTGAACCTCCAGAAGCGCCATGGCCTGTGGGGCTGAAGGGTCCAGGGAGAGAGAAATGACGGTGGAGATTAAGGAAAAACAAAGACAAAGATACCAAAGAACAAAAAGAAACAAAGCTGGGCCAGGTGGCGCTCTAACTCCTGATGGGGAAAAAAGACCAGGAGGCAGAAGTGGAGGGGGAGGTAAAGGGCCTGGTCTGTAACCGGAGCCAGGAGAGAGCTAAGGTACGTGGGACGTGCTTGATGGTTTTATGGGGAGTTGCAGAGAGGAAGACAGCCCTCTTCTCCACCAGGTCTTGCTCCACCACGCCCTCATGCCGCCTGTTCCCCTCCCTTGGGGCCCTGTCTTTGTCCGAGGGAGGAAGAGAACTAGATAGTGCTCTCCCCGCACAGAAGTACGAGCTAAACAATCCTGTTTCTTTATAAAGTCATCCAGGCTTGGGTGCTTTGTTGTAGTAACATAAAAATAGATGAATAAAACTCAGTAGCATCACTATGGGGAGTATCAGCACCGTCCCCTGTAACGTATTTGCTCTACTTACATTTCAATTCATTGCTCGTGATAAATACGAATTGGTTCCCACCGTGTGAGGCAGTATGCCCAGGGCTTGTGTCCTCTTCTACTGCCTTTCTCCTTCCTCTACTGTGCGATGTGCTTGCCCGGGCTCTGTGAGCACTACTCTTGATGCAAAATGTGCCTAAATTGTCACTTTCTCATCTGCATTTGTCACGATTTCCAGGAAAATCAGAGACTCTGAAAACAACACTTTCCACAATCTGGCCCCTCCTGCAGACGGTTTCCTTCACCTTCTGCTTTCCCCCTTCAAATCTCTCTGGCGTATTCTGCACCTGACTTGGTTGGGCCCGGAGGGTGCAGTAGGAGCTCTTCCTGTTGCTGACAAACCCTGTCTCCCCTGGGTCATCTGCCAGCAAACCAGACCCCCACTGCTTCTCCTCACCGAAGTCCTCTGCTCCCCCACAGTTGCCCCCTCATTTGTCGATTATGGCACCTGCCTCATCTTCCCATGACTGTTCAGACCCTTACGTTCGGTGATTTAAATGTGCATTTAGTAAATGTACCTAACGCCCCAGCTTCTCAAGTCATTGGTACTCTCTCCTCCTCTGATCTGGTTTTCCCTTCCACCCCCAGCATCCACACCTGGAGTGACACCCTACCCTGCGTTCTTACCCATGCAGACAGTCCTCACAGCTGCCTCAGGCAGGCTTTGCAACTTAACACAAAGCCCATGGTAGTGAGAGCGGTGGGTTACGGGTTAGGTCTGCCCGCCTCCGTCCTCGCCCACAGTAGTCCCTACTTTCATCCCCTACCAGTTGAAGTTCCAGGGCATCATCACAATCTCTCTTCCCATAAGGTCCCTTGCTCTCCTTCCGTCTTAGCCACCATATTCTTTGGGAAGATTTCTGGTTACGGCATTTTCCACTCACTCCCTTAGCCTTTCACAAGTGCCTGACACCACTGCTCAGCCTCTCTTCCTGAACACTCCTCCCTGCTCGCCACTGGGACACGATGCCCTGGTGATCATCTGCCAATTTCACGTGCTGCTCACCCCACACATGGCTCACCCTGCTAATTTTTTTTTTTTCGGTACAAGGGATCAAACTCAGGACCTTGCGCTTGTGAGGCAGGTCAGCGCCACTGAGCTAAATCCCTGACCCAAGGAGATGTTTGTTTTGGCTCACAGTCTAGTCTACAGTTGAAAGGCAAAATGGCACACTGGAAGGGCATAGTGGAGGGAAGCTGCTCATGTCATGGCAGCCAGGAAGCAGAGAGCAAAGAGGAAGGGGCAGGGAGATACCCCAAGGCCTTGGCTCTTCTGACCAGACTCCACCTCCCAACAGCACATTTAGCACATCCAGGATGGGACCCCAAAGATCCCCTCATCGTCCAAAACATGAGGCTTAGGGGAGGGGGTCTCTCGATCTAAACTCCCAAAAGTGCACCTCTGTGGTGCACCTCTTCTTCAGACCGCGGACTGGCATCTCCAACAGCCTACTTGATGCCTGTCCTCGGAGGTCTAACACATGTCTAAAACACTTTCCCCAGAGAGCTGAAGCTAAACATACAACGAAGATGCTGTTGAAGGTGTGGAGCAAATGGAAACTCTCAAACACGGTTGGTGGCAATGTAAAATGAAGCAACTCTTCCAAAAAACCTTTGGCGACGCATATTAAAGTGGAATGTGTGTGTCACTGTACACAGGTTCACTCCTGGATACATGTCCAACAGAAACAGATGCACATGTACACGAAAAACAGGAGCAAGAATGTTCTCAGATTATCTGTAACCACCTCAAACTGGACATGACCTAAAAGCCTGTCTGAAGTGGAATGGGTAACCAGTGCTGCATTCACACAATGATTGCTACACAGCACAAAAATAAACCACGCTGACATACAATGGCACGATGAATCTCACAGAAAAGGCATACTGGATGATCAAAGATGAACAAGCCGAAGTAACCCACAACGGTGACCTTTGGGAAAGAGGTAGCTGTAATGTGAACACACAGAGGGCCACCGGGTCACAGCAGGGCTCCACTTCTTGGCCTGGAGGTAGTTTTACAGGTATTTCCAACTTGTACATTTCTATTTTTTTGTACATTTATTTTTTGGTACTGGGGATGGAACTCAGGACCTTGTGCTTGTGAGGCAGGTGGCAGAACCACTGAGCTAAATCCCCAGTCCTATTTTTAAGATAAATTAAAAAGCTCTACAGCTGAACTGACTCCCATCCATGGCAGATCTTCAAACTGCCCACCGAGGTCCTTAGATCCTCCTGGCTACTCTCACCTTTGCATCCAAACCAACAGCAAACCGTGTCCTCTGTGTGTTCAGTATATAGCTGAAATCCAACTGCTTCCTGGTACCTGCCCCTGACGCCCGTCTAGGTCGCCGTTAGCCCGCACGGGATGCCACAGCACCCTAACTGCATCCCAGCCTGCACCCTGGGCCCCTATTATTTCTTCCTTGCGCTGCAAGTGGCCCTTTGAAGACCAGAAATAATAGAAATCAGTTACTCCCCTGCCCACTCCCAGCCCAGGACATCTCATTCTGAGGAAGATGCTAAATCCTTGCCACTGCCAAGAAGACCCTGTAGGAACAGCCCTAGCTGCCCGCCTCATCTACCAGGCACTGCGCTCAGCCTGTGCTCCCGAAGCTGCCAGATGCTGCTACCTCGGGACCTCTGAGTACTGACCCTCTCCTGGAAGGTGCTCCTGCCCATGTCTACGTCGTCCATCAACTTACCTGCTCCAGCTGTGCGTGGCACACTTCTTTACAAAGGCCTCTCACAACCATTCTGGCTTGACCAGCACAACTGTTGGGGTAGGTCTCACACCCTTCACTAGCTTTACTACGATGCTTGTCACCGCCTGGCGTTTTACAGCATGTGTTACAGGACGTGAGTCCTGAGAACAAAATGCAGCGCTGTCTGGCTGTAGAGCGCTACTGCTATAATAAACTCAGGCGCCTCACAAGCACTGGCTGTGGCTGAGTGTTTAGTGAAGGCCTACATGTTTAAGGATGAATGTCAGAAGCTGTGGTATCTTCTCCCTTCCTGGCGTTCCTTACCCAATTGCTTGGCAAAAACTAGTCAGGTGGCCCAGTACGTACAATCTGCAGGTAGTCAAGATTACCAGTGTAAGACCTGGAGGAAAATGCTGGCCGTCTATAAACTCAGGCTTACACACTGAACATACAGAGACTACCTGTGAAGGTATTAGAATCTCTGTCAGCAGCAGAGAATTCCTTGCCTCCTAAACAGTTCTCTGTAATTTCAGAGGTTGTCAATGGATGCTAGACTTCTAAGCCTGCATCCCTCTATTTTTTGAATTATAACTTCTTCCAACTTCCTCTTTTAGATTTTAATTTTGCTTTGCTCTTAGTATATATATTTTTTAGTATGATAAATATTAAGAACTGTTCCTACTGTACTATGTTTCTGGCATATACATTACAGAATTAAGGAAAAAAGACTGGCTAACAAGTTATT
Organism: Heterocephalus glaber; assembly: GCF_000247695.1. The sequence goes on from NW_004624756.1 coordinate 24,281,880, forward strand.
TAAGATCACTTCCTTTCTGCTTTTACCACACAGGTACAGGGCAGGAGATGCTGAGTGTGTGGCTAAGGGCATCTCAGGCAACAAAGGACAAAACCTGAGCTCATCATCGAGGACACTCACACGCCTGCGCAAGAGCAAGTCAAATCCACCTGCTTTGAGAGAAACAGCTGTGGCCCGGGATGCGGCTTAGCGGGCTGCACTTTCCAAGCCTGCATTTTCAAAGTGTGGGAAAACAACGCAAACAGAGGGAGGCGTGAAAGGCTTTTTTTCAAGTGTAATTAACTTATGCGATGATTACACAGTTTGGGTCCTGAGTCTGACCTGACAGGATCGATGAGGAGGTAAAGAGATAGTGGAACCAAGTGTTATCTTTCAGGGTCAGTGACAAATTTCCACACAAGTTCTATTTCTTCAGACAAGAAGGGGAATGGCACAAGTCTTCCACTGTGGCCTGCAGGCATCCTGGCACCTCCTCTGACACACTCACAGGAGCATTGTTCCTCTGGATGCAGACACTGTTTTTTCTCCACAGCGTGGAGGAGGCTCAGAGGCCCAGCAAAGCCTGGCCTGTGACTTGGTATCCGTTCCTAAACCTCCATCCTGTGGCTATGGCAGTGGGGTAACCCTAATTCCTAAAGAAAGACAACTTGAGAAATTAAGAAATACCTAGGTAATGTGTCTTTAAAGCTGTTTAAAGTTATGAACGAAAAAGGTCCCAAGACATACATGGCCACATTACTTCCTAAATTCTGTTCTTTACTGCCTGGCACTTTCAGCTGAGGTGATGAAATTCCAAAGCAGGTCACTGAGCATTCATATAACTGAAAAGCACTGCGTTTGGAAACCTGTATGGCTCCCTCCCCCGAACTCCTCTGTAGAAAAACTTGTCATGTAAATAACGATCAGCTCCTGTGCTGTCTCAGGGCTGTCTACGTGTGGGGTCAGGCTGAGAAACTATCACCATGCTTCAGAGAGGCAAGGTGGCAAGTGACTGGGCTGCGTCTGCAGAGATCACGAGGGGCTCATCGCGCGGCTAGACCTGTGTCTGTTCCTGAGGGAGGCCTCCACCAGTGCTGCAGATGGCAGGATACAGCTCTCAGGTGTCACAGGCGCCGACACCTGCTTCTGACAGGCAGAAAACGGAATGACCCTGACCCTACACTGATTTAGCTTTTGTGCTCTGGTGAAGAAGCAACCGGTCCTACCTCCCAGGGCTTTTGAAAACCCAACTGCAAAAAAGGATGACACTCCAAACCACATCACTTGAGCTGAGTGCGGTGGCACATGCCTGTAACCCTAGCACTTTGGGAGGCTGAGACAGGAAGATCACGAGGTGGTGAGCCCAGGCTGGATAACTCAACGACTTAGCAAGACCCTGTCTCAAAGTAAAAATATAAAATGGGGTTGGGGATTGTGGCTCAGTGTGAAGGGTATGGGTTCAATCCCTAGCACTACAAAAAGATACAAGAGAGTCGGTTTCCACCATATAAACATGAGGCCACAGCGGTGTGCACGCAGGAAGTCCCTCACCTGGCAGCAGATGTGCGAGGGCCGAGACCCTGGACCTTCCGGCTTCAACTGTGAGGAATAAATCTGAGTTGTTTACATCCTATCTCGTTTATGGGATTTTGTTGCAGCAGCCAAACTAAGACCCAGCGACTGCCATGGGTAGCCAGGGTTAAATACACTGCTATAAGCTGTGGAAGCAAACTTCTGCAGTTGTAATGAACTCCTTGAATGCTAAATAACATACAAGAAGAGGCAATACTATAAAGTTTTTGTCTTGTTTCCTGAGACAGAGTCTCACTATAATGCCCAGAAACTCCTGCCTTAGCCTCCTAAGTTGGGACTACAGACATAGGCCATGGCACCTGGCTCCAGTTTTAATGCTCATGCCGAGTTAGGCTATTATGGGTAACTGAATTGGAGGGCATTTAATAACGTTTTATTACAAACCAGTTCCCTAAACAACTCAGGTGCACAAGAACAGGAGCAGGCACCCCCTCATTACTGAAGCACAAACCATGCATAAACACACAGGTTCAGATGCAACACGCAGAATGTGATGTGTAGCAAAACCATTTAAGAATATATTGTGAATGTACAAAACTGAGTATAAAACACTAACTACCTTTGAAATCATCTATTCAAATCCTTCATTCCACGTAAAATAGTTGAGTTTATGTCACCAAGTTGTTTGAGTAACAATCCATCAGTTCAACCCATCGTACTTTCCATCCCAGCGTGATGGTGAAAGTTCAGCGGTCACTCTGTCCACTCTGCTTCCTCAGGATCTTGGGGCCCCTAGGACAGGCAGACACCAGGGTGCAGCCTCTGGTGCTTGTTGAGCGCCGAGCGGTACCGGAAGGCTTTCCCGCAGCCGGCACAGCCGAAGGGCTTCTCCCCAGAGTGGACCCTCTGGTGCTGGGCAAGGTACGCGCTCTGGCTGAAGGTCTTCCGGCACTCGCTGCAGGTGTATGGCTTCTGCCCGCTGTGCGTGTTCTGGTGTTCTGTCAGATGCGTGCTCCGGCTGAAGGCTCTGTTGCACTCGCTGCACTTGTAGGGCTTCTCTCCAGTGTGGATGCGCTGGTGCTGCGTCAGGTGGGAGCTCTGGCTGAACGTCTTGTCACATTTACCGCACTGGTAGGGCTTTTCCTCTGTGTGGGTTTTCTGGTGCTGAGCAAGAGATGAACAGTGCCGGAAGGCCTTCCCACACTCTGCACATGCGTAAGGCTTCGCTCCTGTGTGGATCCTCTTGTGCTGCGTGAGGTGTATGTTCTGGTTGAAGGCCCGCCCACACTCGTTGCACTTGTATGGCCTCTCCCCGGTATGGATCTTCCTGTGCTGAATAAGGGATGAGCCATAGCTAAAGGTTTTCCCGCACTCGTGACACTGGTAGGGTTTCTCCCCAGTGTGGATTCTCTCATGCTTGGCGAGAGAGGAACTCCGAATGAAGGCTTTCCCACACTCCTTACACTCGTAGGCTTTCTCCTGGGTGTGTGTTTTCTGATGCTGATTCAGGTTGGAGAGATAACTGAAGGCCTTTCCACACTCACTGCACTCAAAGGGTTTTTCTCGGGTGTGGATTCTCCGATGCTGGGTGAGGGAGGAGCAGTAGCTGAAGGCCTTTCCACATTCGTTGCATTTGTAAGGTTTTTCTCCAGTATGAATTTTCAGATGCTGGGCAAGGGATGACCAGTAACTAAAAGATTTCCCACATTCTGCACAATCGTAGGGCTTCTCCCCGGTGTGGGTCTTTTGGTGCTGAGTGAGGTTCGAGTGCTGGCTGAAGGCTTTCCCACACTCGCTGCACTCATAGGGCTTCTCCCCAGTGTGAATCATGTGGTGCCGGATGAATGTGGAGGGCCCGTTGAAGGCCTTCCCACACTCGTTGCATTTGTAGGTTTTCTCGCCAGTATGGATTTTTTGGTGTTGGGTAAGGTGTGTGCTCCGGGTGAAGGTTTTATCACACTCATCGCATTTAAAAGGCTTTTCTCCTGTGTGGATTTTCTGATGCTCCATGAAGTGGCCTCTCTGGCTGAACGCCTTCCCACACTCGTTACAAGTATACGGCTTCTCCCCAGTGTGGATTCTCTGGTGCTGCACAAGGTGGGTCCTCTGGCTGAAGGCTTTCCCACACTCGTCACACTTATAGGGTTTTTCTCCAGTGTGGATTCTCTGATGTTGGGTAAGTGAGGGTCCTTCAATGAAACCCTTCCCACACTGCTCACATTTGTACGGTTTGTCTCCAGTATGGATTCTTTGATGGTTTATAAGGTTTTCACTTCGGCTGAAAGCCTTTTCACATTCGTTACATTTGTAGGGTTTTTCTCCAGTATGTGTTCGCTGGTGGCGAATAAGAGCTGAACAATAGTTGAAAGCTTTACCACATTCATTGCATTTACAAGATTTCTCTTTTTTAACTGGAGGTGAATTCTGCTTGACGCCTGTCTTAGCAGAGGTCTGTCCTGGGGATGTTTCCCGCTGCGTTACAGCGTGTGAGTGCACACTGCTTTTCTCGAATTCGGTATTCGCAGGGCCTCTCTCCCACACAGGTGCCGTCTTTTCAGTGACCTGCAGTTTCTTCCTTGGCGGCATCTGCTGCCTCCCTAGATTGCCTTCAGACTTCCAAGCATCTAAGATGCTGGGATTCCAAGGACCCTCCCTTCTGAGTTTTTCCTCTAGTGCCTCTGAAAGCTGCTCCCCTTCAGCAATGTCCACTTCTGGAGGAGAGGCACTGTTTTCACATCTTGGTTCCCAGTCTGAAAGAAAATAAAATATCAGTGTTCTCCGGTCAAGAAAAACAAAAAATGTGATTGTGGGACTGAGCTTATGAAACTGAAACTGAAGCCCACAGGAAATTCTGAGTGTTTTCGAATATACAGCTCTGTGATATGGGAAGAGAGGAGTAAAGGATGACAATAAACAAACTGTGAAGGTGTTGAGAGAGTGCTTATCTACCTTCCTTAATAACCTCTATGAACAAGTAAGGGAGCTGCATCTAAAGTGACAGTTATTAAAAAGGCAACCCCAGAAATGGCTAAGAGTAGAGCTGAGATTCCTTAGTAACAAACAACAAGCAAAAACCCAAGAGCCACGGTTTGCAGACAACAGGAGAGCCTTGGCTGAGCCCAGGGCGTCAGCAGGAGCACTGCGGAGGCTGCGGCCACTGGGTGGGCAGCAGTAAGGGGCAGATGGAGTGACTGAAGTGGAGAGACGCCCGGCCAGGTGAAGTCCAGGCTTCTGACATTGGGAAGAAATGGAGCTCAAGACTGTAGCAGCGTTTGTGAGACCGAAGACACTCATGCAGCAAAACAACCAGCATGTTCAAGGGTAGACGGGAAAAACCAGCTCAAAGAGGAAAGAAAGGAGTACGGGAAGCCACAACACGTAGGTGAGAGGAGAGCAGTGGGAAAGGACGCTGGAGGGATGGAAAGAAAGCCGCCTAGCCCCAGACACACAAAACAAGAGAAACAGAAGGAAAGAAAGCAGTCAGGACCAGAGAGCCGCTATGACAAGGGAGCCAGAGAGCCGACGCTAGAAGCGGTGGGGAGTCAGATGGCAGACGCCGGGCTTAAAACAGCACTTCCATATATTAAAAAAAACAAAAACAAAAACTAAGATACACCATGTTCAAGTACAAACACCCAATGATAAATGTAAATGTATTGTATACCTAAAATGTACCAATAAATATATAAAGAAAATAAAAGAAAATAAAACAGCACTTCCGCTTCACTGGTGACCAGGAACCTGCGCCTCTCCAGGCTGAGAGCTGTCAGCCAGCACCATGACTGCGGCGGCCAGAGCTGCCCCCCGCCCCCACGCCCACTCCATGCAGAGGTAGGTGTGGCCTGCACAGTTTCTGCAGCAAGGGCAGGACCGATGGGACACAAGCTCAGGAATGGTCAGCTCTTCAGGGCATGACTGCGGGTGCCGTCATCACTCAAATGACACCAAGGGAGGTCTGCGCGCGCCCAGCAGAGAACCGGAAGGAACTCCCAGAAGCAGTGCAGCCTGCGAGGACATGGAGTCTGATGGTGAGAAGGGGAAGCCCGTGGAGGTGGCCGATCCCGACACCACCGAGGGTCTCAGCTGAAGGACCCCGGTGCAGATCAAGACCTACATCATGCAAGCTGTCACGTCCTCCACTCAGGAACCTGGAGAAGGGGCCAGGACGAAGTGGGAAGAGCTGGAGGAAGCTCCAGAAGACCATGCTGAGCATCCCCACCTGCTCAGAACGCAGCCCCCACTCACTCACGAAGTCTGTGGGCGCTGACCCAATACTCCAGCACCCAGAGCCTGGGGAGCAACCTCGGGTGCTGACAGCCAGGCTGCAAGAAAACAAGGCAGACCAGCGAGGCAGGACAACATTAGGACAACAGACAGACACCGCAGGGGGGTCGCCAAGGCAGCCCAGGCGGGACGGCAGCGAAGAGGACAAGCCTGTGAGGAGACGAAGCCAGGGCACAGGCACTGCGGCGGCTTCCACGGCCTGTGGAGGTGTCCACCCAGCTGCACAGCACTCTACAAAAAGACCACAGCGGCCAGCCATCAGCTGAGACTCCACCCGCTCCAAATGGGAAAGGAGGCAGGACTAAGGGCGGACTTCCCAAGACAACCATCATCGGCTCAGCTCCAGCAAGAAAAAGGAAACCGAAGAATGAAGCTAAGCGCCTGGAGTTCGCCTTCTGTCCACAGACCAGACGGGCCGAACCGTCCACCTCATGGACGCATCGTGAGGTGCTCATCGTCTCTGCCTTACTGAATCTGTTTGGCAGTGACTAAAATGTTTGTTGGAAGGCCTGCGTTTTTTCAATACACATTTAAATGCTTTAAAATTGTTTTCTCTCTGGTTAAGCTGGAATTTTTTTTTTTTTTGGTGGCACCGGGGATCAAATTCAGGACCTTGTGCTTGTGAGGCAGGCGCAGTGCCACTGAGCTAAATCCCAGGCCCAAGCTGGAATTTTTGAAACTTCATTTTTAATTTGTAATAAAACTTGACAACCCGCTTTTCCAAAAATTAATTGTAACCACCAGTTTATAAAACTCTTAATAAAAATATGAAGTTTTCTAAATCATGTTTTTAAAAAAAATCTTCACAGAGAAAGGCAGGGGAAAAAGGGAAGGAAGGGAGAGACAATGGGGCAGCGGGTGGGAGGGGGGACGACAGCCCTCAAGGAGAGAGGTGAGGGGAAGAGTTCGTCCCCTTGGTGAGCCCTGACGGGAATTCAGAACGCCCATTTTAGAAGGAAGAAAAACTGTAAAAAAGGAGAGTGAACTCCACATTTGATCTGGGACAAAAGGCCGAGAAGCGAGCAGAGTAAACTCCAGGAAGAAAACTACTACAATTTTAGTCAACCTAGCATTTCTCACATTTAAACATGGCGTGTGTCCCCCACGACTCTGCAGATGCAGCCCCTTCTAGTGCCTGGATTATTCCTATTCCGGCGTCAGGTCCCTGAAGACGTTACTTTGTGCAGCATGGACACTGATGATTTAGAAGAAAGGTCTCATAAGTTGACAGACAATGATGGCAAAGCAACAGAATCAGAAGCTACAGCTGAATTAAGGAAGGTGTGGATGATAACAAATGAGGACTGCTGGAGGGGAGCTCACTCACTTTTGTCTAGTTTGGTTGAGAAAGAAAGAGATTGGGTGGGGAACGGGAAGGTTAGCAGTGCTGAGGAAAAGCACTTGGAGGCACAGCCCGTGCATGCCTGACTGATGCGAGAAGGGCTGGAGCCTGCAGAACCTGAAGAGTAAACTGTAAAGAGCTAAAAACCGAGCGCTAAGTAGGAGGCGAAGGTCCAGGGCGGTGGGAAGAACTGACAGGGAGCCCAAGTAAGGAAGCTGGCCTCAGAAAGACACGGAGGATGCCGGCTCTGCGAGGGACGCAGACAGCACACGCACTCAGCGAGCGAGGTGACAAACCCAAACCCGAGCGTCTGGAAGGCTTCCCTCTCACTGCCGCACAGGAGATGCTGTGGGAGAAGCCTGCGGCCTACACTTCCGACAGGAAGCCCCTTACTAGGCAGCAGCCGGAAGTCACGGCCAACGGCCAACGGCCTCTGGCCCACTACTCACCTCCACAGGCGCCCACGGCCACACCAGGCCCAGGCTCCACAGTCCACGGCTCTGTCCCTTGCTCCAACTGGGAAATTACGTCAGGTTTGGAAACTTGCAGTCCTGCTCGGGGGAGGAAAAACAACAGACCTAGTCTGCGGCAAGGGCCACGTCCGAAGTCAGTGCCAGAGGACACACGCGCGGGCCAACTGCCAGGAGAAGAAGCGCGTCGGGCTCCAGTGTCATCACTTCCCAGCCCTGGCCAGGGCATTATGATCTGGGACCTTACTAGGCTCAGGAAAAGTATGAGTTTGTTCCCCTGCCTATTAGAAAACTAGAAACTATTTCAAAATCTCCAAGAATAAAACTTGTTAGTTCCTAAGGGCAAAGCACATCTAAGCAGAGGGAGAAGCTGAGTCCTCCACACCCGGCCCTTAACGGGGGAGCCATCCTTACCTATGGAGACCAGGTGTGTGTAGTTTTCCAGTGTCACGTCCCTGAACAAATCTCTCTGTCCAGGGTCCAGCTGCTTCCATTCTTCCTGGGTGAAGTCCACTACCACATCCTTAAAGGTCACGGATTCCTGAAACACCAAGCATATCTGCTGGGCCTTGGGAGAGAGGAAGTCAGCACTGCTGACCGACGTGAGGCGGGCTACAGGATCTAGGTCTAGAAACTTATGTCGCTGTGTCCTCCTCCGTAACAAGTATCAGAGCAGCATCTCACCCTAGCAGTGCTCCAGTATTCTAAGGAGGTTCAGAGGGGAATGCTCCATGTGGAGAGTGGATTGAAGCTCCAGCACGAACCTCAGCATAGGGCCGGGGATTTAGGTCAGTGGCTTCGCCACCTGCTGCGCAAGTGCAAGGACCCATGTTCGATCCCCGGTACCACAAAAAACAAACACCCAAACAAACGGACCTCAGCACTGACCATGCAGGCAGCACAGCACCACCTCTGCTGTGTTCAGACACACCACGCACTTACAGGGGAACTGCTTTCATCAGTGAGTTGTTTACCAACATAATCTGCAAGAACAGCAGATTTGTTTTGAAGGAATGGAAAGGGTAAGGGGACTTGCTCTGATAGGCTTCAAAATATACCAAAAAATACAGTGATTAAAGCAGAGTACCCTGTCATGGGATAAAACTCAATAAAATAATGTGGGGGGTCAGATACAGACCCTGCTTCTGAGAGATGAAGGGGATTAAACAACTTCAAAGTTAATTAAGATGTAATGGGTTCAGGGCCGGGGATTTAGCTCAGTGGCTCTGTCACTTGCCTCGAAAGTGCAAGGACCCAAGTTCAATCCCTGGTACCAAAAAAAATAAGAAAAAACAAAACAAAACTAAAAAGATACAGTGGGTTCAGCACCGAACTGTATCATAACAACTGACTCTTGGCAAAAAAATTAAGGCAAGGTCTTCACTTCATGACATACACAAAAATTCCTGTTGCCTTAAAGATTGATTACATTTGAGAGAAAGGGCTAAAGTAAAACAGCAGAATAAAAGACAGACAAAAAGTTGCGTAAGCCTGAAATTCGGAGGTAGCACTGTAACACGGAGACACAGACATAACCACGTAGAAATGTACAAAGGGGCAGCGGCGGTGGGGGTGGCTCAGTGGTCACATGCTTGCCTAGCGCTTTTACCCCTCATGTTTCAAATAAACTTTGGGCTGGGGCTTCAGGTCAGTGGTGCCACCGCTTGCCTTGCAAATGCAAGCTCCTGAGTTTGATCGCTGGTACCAAAAAAAACAAAACAAATAAACTTTGGCACTGTTTTTGGCTTCTCTCATTCACTTCTCTGAGCCAAGAAGGACTTGGAATACGTCTAATTGGCGAGCCATTCTGAAGGAACTGCCCGATAACACTAAGAACAGGACAGCACACTTTAGACGCCTGTGAGGGCAGTGTCTATCAGACACCTGGTCTGCTCAGGGTTGCCAAATTCCAGGGATATCTGGATCAAGATTAGATTTTTGTTTTGTTTTGTTTTGTTTTGTTTTTGTTGTTTTTTTTGAGACAAGGTCTCGCCATGTATTTCAGACCAGCCTTGAACTCATTATGTAGCCTGGGCTGGCCTCGAACTTGTGGTGATTCTCCTGCCTCAGCCTCCTGAGTGCTGGGATTACATATGTGTGCCTCCACACCCAGCTCCAGACTGGATTTTATTTTTTGGTACCGGGGTTTGAACTGGGGACCTTGCGCTTGTGAGGCAGGCAGCAGAACCACCGAGCTAAATCCCTGGCCTCCAGACTGGATTTTAAAAAGCAAAACACAGAGGTTCAGAGCACAGCTAGAGGTAGATCAGCACATGCTTAGGATATACAAGGCCCTGGGTTAAAAATCCAGCACTAAAAAAAAGCAAAACTGATAAGTAACTCACTTTAAATACAGAGATACAAGTAACTAAAAGCAAAAGAATGAAAAAAGACCATGCTGACCCTAATCAAATATCAATGGAAATTTAAAAGCAAATGCTATTACTAGACATAAAAAAAGTTAACTCAACAATAAAGGGATCAACTGATTAAGAGGCGGTAACAATCCTATTATGTAACTAATAACAAAGCTTCAAAATATAGGCAGCAAAAACAGAACGGCAAGGAAAAAGAGACAAATCAAAACATTCCAAGATTTCAATATGTCTCTCATAGCAATTGATAAAGTAGACAGAAAATCAATAGGGATAGAAAAGACCTGAACAAAACTACCAACTTGACCTGCTACCTGGTTTACAGAAAATGTCCATCCCACATTTCCGTATCTAACCTCTGACACCCTTGACTTTGCAAGGTGATCAAGTTAACAGCGTTGAGAAGGGGAAGGTGTCCTGGTTCACACGGTGGGACCAGCGCAGTCACAAGAGTCCTCCCATGGGGGAGGAGGGGGTCTCCGAGGAGGAGGAAGAAGAGGCGTGGGGGCCGGGAAGGGGCAGGCAGCGGAAGGACCCGGGGCAGGCACTCGAAGCCCACGAGGCTGAGCAGCCAGGAGCAGGCACAGAGGAGCCGGTCCTGACACACCATGGACTGCTGCCCTCGCGACTGTGAGAGTGAACTCAGTTTGAAACCAACGAGGCTTGCGTGATTGATTAGAACAGCAGGAGGGAACCAACACCCTATGGCACCCTTTACCGGCAACAGCAATGTCAAGTGCTCACTGATCACTTATAAGATGCACTAATTCTAGGCAAAAAAAAAGGTAAAAAAAATCTCAATAAATGTGAAAGGATTCAAATCCTAAAAGTAATAAAAGTATGCGCTTTGCCTCATCTGCACACAGCACGTCATTTCTGATCAGAACTCGGCTGGCACTGGCACCCACGGATCCTGCATCTGTGGGTTCACTTGAGCGCATCCAGGTACAGCCGTGGGGTGGGCAGACAGAACTGAGCCTGCACATTTTCCTCGCCCGTGCTCCCTTGCCTTGGTCCGGTCCTTGCAGTAGTGATCCCGCCTTCCGGGACGAAGTGTTTCAAGCACCCCAGACACGACCTGGTGTACACAGAGGACGCGCAGCAGTCCCACTTCATGCAGGACTTGAGCAGCCGCCAACTTTGGTGTCCCCCAGGACACTGCAGGCCGACTGTGTACACTGTGACCATGTGCAGCAACTGCACTCACTACACCTGGTGGTAGTTAACTGATTAACTTGGCAACCCGAGTGGGGCACGCTCAGCTGAGTTGAGTCAGCAGGATTCTGGGCATCAAGGCCACTTTAAGGAAGACAGTTGTTGGAACGGTAGAAAAGGAGAACTGGAGGGAAGGATTTCAGCTGATTTCCCTTGGAAGAGCTTTGTTGCAGCTGATTTTCCTCACAGGAGCTCTGGTCTTCGCCTTTGCCTTGGGCATTGTCTCCTGGCTTTAACAGCAGATTCTTTAGCTTCCAACACCGGCTTTCCAGAGCAGACTTAGCTTCTAGTACCAACTCTTCCACCTCCCAGCACAGAGCCCTCAGCCTTCTATCTCGGATCCTTCAGCCTCCTAATGCAGACTCACACGGGACATTGCCATGGGCTCCAGGCCTTCGGCTAGATCCTTCGCATCTCTAGTGTGCGGATAGGTCTCTTACACTCTTCTACACTTGACTATGTGGGCAGCCACTGTTGGCCAATCATATTTCTCTGTCCTACGTGAAATCTGATTCAGAGCACCTGCAGTCTTTTGAGGAGCTATGCCCGCCCAAAAGCTCTTCTAAGCACTGACTGATGCACACATCAGTAAAAGATCAAGTACTACTAAAAGAGCTTAAGCTCAAAGCAGGAAGAATTGAGAATTTCTTTCACAGGAGATTAAAAGTGTGGAAAAGAAAGGAAGCAGGTAGAATAACACTAAGAAGAAAGCGCCTGCTTAACGGAGGGCTAAGGTTCATTATGGCCAGGGTAGCAAATGTTACCTTTCTTGTCTAAATTCTCCCACAGCTGTTTTTCTGGAAGATTATCAGTCACTTTTCCACTACAAACTCTTAATGACTCACGAATGGCCTACAGAGGAAAGCCTTCTTCAACTTCACCATCCAGACCTGCAAAGCCTTTCATATGCTGACCTTCGGCATTTGTTTACCACTTGCCAAAATCAACTATCTCCAAGGAACTGTCCTGGACCCCGTGGACTCCCGCCACGCTTGCTGGGGACCTCTGGTGCTAGTATCCTCCACAGCGCACGCCCACCCCACCTTGCTGTCCAGACATGTGAACGTCTCCCATCCTGAGTGCCACACAAACCCATGCCCTCCGCTAGGCTTCAAACCCTCACATTTTCCATCTCATTCCCACAATACTCCTCTTGCCTTTCTTTCATTTACCTGCTTTGTTTCTAGTGGTGATTTTGGTCTATTTGGTGAAGAACTGAGTTCTTTTGCTCTGCCGTCCCTGCAGCACAGCAAGATGCCAAGCACGGGCGAGCAGGAAAGGCTGGAGAGGCCGAACTGGGGACGAGATCTCAGACGGTGAGAGCAGATAAAACACCAGCATCGGTTTGGGGACACGTGTGCCCCACGCAAAGATACGCTTACTACTCGAGGCAACAGGGCGTTTCGCAAAAGCTCAACTCACCTGAAACTTAGCCACAGGGAAGAGGGGACATCCCCCCTGGAGAAGGGCAGAATTGGCAGAGGACAGACCTAGAGGAGGAAAAAGAAGTCGCAGTGAATTGGTGCAAATGAGCTGTTCCCACCAATCCATAAGACTCACTCACTTTTCTATTTGGAAGTAACAGAAGTTACAGTTTTCCTTCACATTTAATTCAGAATTTTAAAAAGGAAAAAAACCCCAGTGACACAAGCTGTTAACTGGGGCCTTAGGACCTTCCTTGGCAGGCTCTGGAGGGAAAAGACTGCTTCAGGACTCAGTTTCATCCTTAGATATTTCATTGGCCATTTGGATAATACAGCTCGATATTTATTTCTCAGAAGCAAACTATTTCTGTTCACTTTCTCTGCATATTACTTTCCAAGACTTCACAGGTCTTTTGAAAACTGCTATTAATGTAAATTAAATGTCACAACAACATTTGCTATTTATACTACCCACCCACCAGAATGTCTCGAATTAAACAGGCCTGGTCAGTACCAACTGCTGGCAAGAATACAGAGCAACTGGAACTTATGTGCATTGCCATGGTTTATAAACTGATGAAAAAGGGCTTAAGAAAATTGGGTGGAAGGGGCTGGGGATTTAGCTCAGTAGTGCCACCACCTGCCTCGCAAGCTCAAGGACCCGAGTTTGATTCCCCGGTACCAAAAAAAAGAAAAGAAAATTGGGCAGAAGTACACACTAAGTCTACACTTGTAACAGCAATTCTACTCCCATGCACATAACACAGAAGTGCTTATGTCCACAAAAAGCCTTGTACAAGAATATTCACAGCAGGTTGATTTACAGTGCCAAACTGAAAGCTCAATGTCTCTGATAGAAGGAGGCATAAGCAGCCTGTGGCATATTCATGCAATGGGATGCTGCCCCCAAACACACAGGACAGAGCTCCAGTATTACTGACAAATGAATAGAAGTAGGTATAACCCACAATTGTTACGATGAAGTGCAAACTGAAATAAGACCTTGAAACTATAAAACTTTTAGAAAAGAGAGAAGGGATCAAATCTAAGGATAGTGGGAGGTGTAAAGAATAAAAGGGAAAGCCAAGCAATCAAACATGCAGGACCCAAGCCCCTTCAGAGATTTGGACAGCACCATCGGGGTGCCCAGGGCAATCTGTTGGGAAACTATCAGAGACCCTCAGCACCTTATTCTAGCCCCAAGATTCAAATTCCTGAAAGACCCTCTAGGCCTGCTGTGGGTTTCAAACCAGCGTTGGTTAAAAGAGGGCTGGGCAAAATTTATGGAAAGTAACCTGACAGAAACAGGAAGACTGGATATGCGTGCTGCAGTAGTCCTGAGTGTGAGTCTGCCAGCAACTCCAGATGAACCCAAAGGAGGGAGAATGGCCACACTGGCAGGGGACAAAGCTGGAGGGGATGAAGGCTTCATCTGTCTGGAGAGGGATGACGTTTCATTTTGTTTAAAATCTGTATGAATCAAGACTCTTATCTTCCCTGTATCAAAACAGAATTTTTTAAAAAAGAGAGAATCTTATTTTAAAGATGTTATCCCTCAAAAAGAACAGGAAGCAATGAAGAAAAGTATTACTCCCGATTTTGTCCAGGAACTAAAAAAAAGTTTTGTAACAGAAATCTTGAGGAGAAAAATGAAGATGTTATCTTGTAGTTTTCTTTTTTTGGTACCGGGGATCAAACTCGGGTCCTTGCGCTTGCAAGGCAGGCGGTGGAACCACTGAGCTAAATCCCCGCCCCTATGGAGTTTTCTGCAGTGAAAGGAATTGTTGCACATAGACAGGTGCCGAACCAAAATTTTGGGAAACTGAACCAAGAGAAACATCTCTAGCAAGACGCTTTCAATTCCAAGTAGCAGAAACAAAAATAACCACTAACAATGACAGTTACAGAAATCCGCTGAATGCCGGGCACCATAAGTGCTCAGTTAGTATACAACTGTGAAATATCCCCAAAAAGAAAGGGAAAACAAAGACTTCATAAAATCATTTTGGCCAATTTAAATCTGAGGAACTTAGAATTTAAAAGAACATTATAGGGCCGGGGATTTAGCTCAGTGGTTCCAGTGCTTGCCTTGCAAGCACAAGGTCCCGAGTTCGATCCCCGGTACCAAAAAAAAAGAAAGAACATTATAAAATGTCAGGAAGAGCAAAAAAGGGCAAATATAAATGATAGCTCAAACCTACATGAACAATGTTAACTTTTAATGCCATTATTTAAGAAGTACAAGAAAAAGGACTACATGGTAACAGGTTAAACCCAACTGGACTGCACAGTTGAACTAAGGAATGTTAAGACTGGCAGTGCAGAGAGAAGCCCATAGCCACACATCACGGCGCTTCATCCACCTGAGCTGTTCCATGGGATTCGGAAGACTTGACCAAAAAAATTAGGTAATCCTAAACACAAACTCCAGACATTAAGAACAATAACAACTCCATTACACAAGAACGCCATGAATCTAGTTCAGTGCAGTATATGATTCTGATCTTTTTAAAGCAAATAAATTTTCATGCCAAGCAGCAGAAGTGTAGGTGATCTTTCCGCAATCCGCTATCCTTTCAGGCTTCTTTCAAAGCACATCCACAGAGCTGTTGCGTCTCAGTTCCTGCAGTGCTAAGGAGACGCTGCCAAGCAGGAGTGGTCGGCCCTGGACACGCGCGTGGAGCATCGCGGATCCCAGGCCGGTAGCAGGGAGAGTCGCGACTGCTGCAGTCTCAAAGGCGGGCAGCGAGGAGAAAGAGAGATCGGTCCTTGGGCTTTGACCCAGCGAGAACTGAGCTCGACACAACGCTTCAACACAAGGAACAGGAAGAAAACGCCAAAAGGCAGCTGTCTGCACCCAATATGGCGAGTTTAATGCACGGGCGTGAAAGATGGCCAACGGCCAGAGTATTTTCAAAACGGATCCTTACACTGAAGAGATGGTTACCAAGACTCTTCTCAAACAAGAAGTCACGAGGGGAATCAGAGCCGTTCGAGTCCTAGCTCCTCTCCGTTCTCCAACTGGAAGCCGGGAAAATGAGCCCGCGTCCGGGTCTCCGCCCCTAACACCACCGCCTGGGCACGGCCACGCCGCGGCCTCCTCCGCTGCCCGGCCAAGCTCGCTGCGCGGCCGCAGCCAGGGCGGCCCCCTCGGTCCTCCCCGTCCCACGCTCCGCGCGCCCGCCCGCGCCCCGTACCTTCCATGTCAGGCGCTCATCGCGGCCCGGCGCGCTAGTGGACGCTGCGATACCTGGCCAGCCACCCGCGCTCGAGGCGACACCAGCGGGCACACCTGTTGCCGCGCGTGGCGGGAGGTATCTGTCGGCGGGCCGGCCGGGCGCCACCCTCGCCTGGACCAGAACAAAGAACAAAGCGCGCGGGCCGGGGCGGGACCGCCCGCGCTCCGGCGGCACGGGGCGCCTCCGGCCCGGACCCCCGACTTCCTCCCGCAGCGCCACGTCACGTGCCGCCGGGGGAGTGTGACGTCACGCGCCCGGGGGAGGGCATCGGTTGCCATGGTGACGCCTAGGCGCCCTACCACCCACAGCCATCCACACGCTGCGATCCCCCGCCCGCGAGCGCCGAGACGGTCGCCAGAGCTAACCCAGGGCCGAGCCGCGGGACTGCCCGAGCGCGGCCTCCGTCCACGCCCACAGGAGGCATCATGGCCACTTCCGGTCATGCCAAGGCACTGCCCCACGGAGGGCTCGGACTACAGTTCCCAGGATGCACCGCGCGATAACCCTGGACTACATTTCCCAGAGGCCCCGGCGCATGGGCGTCGCTCCGCGCCAGTCAGCCACTTCCGCCGAGGCGGGCGCTGTGGCCTTCGGCCCTGACTTGGAGGAGGCTGGTCGTACGCCTGTACTTTAACACTCAGCGGGCAATTCCCGAAGCCGCTGTACTTTCATGACCTTACCTGCGTTGTAATTTGTGTTTTGTTGCTTTGTCGTTTTAAAAATGCAGGTCGTTATCCCTTTTCATGCTACAGGTAAAGGAACAAGGTTTGGAACTCTTATGAGATTTCAGAAACGAAGTATTGTGGGAACTGGAGAAGAGGTGCAGGGAGCACCGGAAGGCAAGGCCTGAGTAGAACGGAGAAGAGCTGCGAGAGGACTCGGTAGCCGGAAGACACTGGACAGGGGTCAGGAAGGAACACAGCGGCACCAATGAAAGTCACACCAGAGAACGAATCAGTGTTGGAAAGTGATCGATCCTGTGCAGGATAGTCTTAAAGACTTTTCCATTATTTAAGAGATGAAGCAGAATAAGAGTCAGCAATAGATAGGAACTGTCAATCACAAAAGAGACCAGATAAAAATTAGCTGCCGTTTAACACTCTGCCCTCAGTGTTCAGGAGCTTTGCATATAGTAACCGACTGAATTCTCAAAACAACCTGAAGATACGTCTCTGTTATTTCTACTTTACCTCTAACGAATCTGAGTCACGAATAAATTGCCTAGCTTGCCCAAGGTCACATAGGCAGCAGAGGGGGAAGCTAGGACTTGAATGTTAGTAATCTGGTTCCTAAGCGCTCAATCTCTAAAAATAAACTCTGCAACACAGCTGCATGTTAAAACATTTCACGAAGGAGAGAGGACCACACGTACATTGTCAAAATTTAGAACAAGGAGGGAGAAAAGGCCATACAACCAGCGCCCCCCCCCAAACACTATGAAATTCAAAAGTCAAGATACTTCTATCTCCCTTTTGTTACACTAGAAGCTGAGGAAGTGAAATAATAACTGCAGAATTTCAGGGGAAATGTCTGTGACCCAAGAATTTTGTATCAGCAAGTAATCTATACATAGTGACCTCAGAAATAAATCTTAGAATTGAAATAATTCTAAATAACACCTCTTCAAATTCCTTCGCTTGGTCAGTGCATTTGTTCGTGGCAATAGGTTATGGCAACCCTAGGAAACTAACATAGGTATTTGGTACAAATAACCTAAAAACATGAAAGTGATTTTGGAATTTGTGAGTAGAAGCTGGAAAGATTTTGAGGTGTATGATTTTTAAAAGCCTAGTGTGTCTTGAAAAGAAAGAAATGTGGACGGACATCGAAGACAATTTTGGTGATGGTTCGGAGGAAAGTGAGGAATGTGAGAGAGAAAGCTTCAGTTAGCCTAGAGAATAACAGGCTCGTGAAGAGAATATTGGTTTAAAAATATGAATGTTTGGGCCAGGGATTTAGCTCAGTGGTTCGGTCGCCTGCCTCACAAGCGCAAGGTCCCAAGATATATTTATGAATGTTTAAGAGAATGAAAAACCCACAGACTGGGCTGCAAAACACTTATCTGCCTAAGTAATGATACAAAATACAAAAAGATCTCTTGAGGTTAGAGGTATAGCTCAGTGGTACAGCATGTGCTTACCATGCATAAGCCCCTGGATTTGATCCCTGGCATCAAAAAATAAAACCAAATATTAAAAGAATTCTTAAAATCAACAATAACAACCAATTAAGAAAGAGCCAGTGGCTGGGTGTGTAGTTTAGAGGAAGAGTGCTTGCCCAGCGTGCATAAGGCCCGAGGTTCAACTCCTGATGTGACAAAAAATTTAAAAAACAACAAAAACTTTGACACCTTAGCAAAGATAATCCACAGATGGTACATCAGCATATGGAAAGACGCTCCAAGCCATACGCCACCGAGGAAATGTAAATTTAAACAGCAATGAGAGGCCACTGCACACCTTTCAGAGTCCCCGAAATCCAGTACACTGGCAACACCAAATGCCAATGAGGATGTGGAGCAACAGGAACTTTGGCTTCAGTTGATGGAAATGCAAACGATGCAGCCACTGTGGAGGATGGGGTGACAATTCCTGACAAAATGAAACACGCTCTTACCTAGCATCCATCAACTTTGTCTCTTGGCGTTTACCCAAAGGAATTGAAAATTGATGGTCACAAAATCTGCACACAGATATTTAATTCCCCAAGCACAAAGACAACCAACACATCCTTCGAGACACGAATGGATGCACTGTGGTGCAGATGAACAGGGCGCTATTATTCAGCAATGAACAAAAATAAGGTATCAAGCTACAAAAGACATGGTGGGACATTAAATGCTTGTAACTAAGTGAAAGCAGACATTGGAAAGAGGCCACGCATTGTATGATTCCACCTATTAACATTCCAGAAGCGCCAAAACTACAGAGACACTAAAACTGAGTGGTTGCCAGGGATTTGGGGGAGGGAGGACAGCCGGCGAGGTGGAGCCCAGGGGCTGTTGGGGCGGTGAAACTCTTCCATGTGGGACGGTGTGGGGGGTGTGTGACCCCATCCAACACCCACAGCTGGTGCAGCACCACAGCGAACGCTAAGGTACACTGCGGTCTTCAGCTCATATTCGCTTATCAGTATTGGCTTACCCGCTTTAATAAATGCACCGCATTTGGGTGCTAATAATAGGGAAGAAGAGGGGGGACCAGAGGAAGGGAACACCTTGGAACTCTGCACTTTCCGCTCAATTTTTCTAGAAACCTAAAACTGTGCGACAAATAAAGCCTATTAATTTTAAAATATGGGGACACTAACCGTGCTTCTGGTAAGGTCTCAGAAGGAAGCGAAGCACAGGGTCTTAGGGACTGCAGGAACAGTGGCCTTGGCGAGTCGCCTCTGTAGTTGGGCGCCACTTGGCTACTGTAGGAGAAGAAGCGGAACACCGAGCTGAGGAGACGAATGCGCAGCCTGCTTCTCCGTTGCTCTTTACAGTAAAACGCACGAGGAGAGAGGACCAGAGGGGAGAAATGCTGAGGAAAGGCAGAGGCGCTGCACGCCCGAAACCCTTCAGCCACGCCCGCGCAGGGGCGCCTGAGGGTGCTCCGGCGCTCGCCTGCTTCCCGCCCCGTTCTGCTCTTGCTTTCCAGCGCTGGACGGCAGAGCAGTTCGTCCCCTTTTCACGGCGGGTGGAGATGTTTCCCATTTAGGTCTGGCGTAGTGACTGGAAAGTTTTACAACTGAATTCTGACTCTTCCCTTCGAGGTTTTTATTTCAATCGAGAAACAGAAGACTGCAGCTGCGGCCAGTCCCGGTTCACTGCTACCCAGAAGCAAGCAGGTAGTTTAGCTCACAGACATCACTTGGCCCGATTTTGCCGAGTTTTTAAACGCGGAAGGTTTCTGACGTTTCTCCGCTGTGCAGCTTCAAAGCCAGCGTTCCGAATGACCGGCTAATGCGGCCGACACAGGCGACAGGAGGTAAAATGCACGCACCACGGCCGAGGTGTGCGGTGCGCGAGAAGCGGAGCAGCTTCCGCGGCGCGGTCGCGCTTCGCAGCTCGGCTCTGCGCCCGGGTGCCCGGACTCCCCAGGATCCGCCCTGAGCTTGCTTAGAAAACCTAACTCTTCGTCCCCCGGTCCTCTCCTCCTCCTCCTTTCCCCTTCGTCGTTTTAGGGCCAGGCGATTTCCCCTTCTCCGGTCTTTTCCTCTTTCTCAGGTGGACAAGCGCCCTTCCCCGTGATCTCTGTTCCCGGGCAGCCGGCGGGGACTCGCGATCCCGCAGCGCGGACGGGGCCGAGCGGCCTCCCACGAGCAGCTGGCGCGGGCCGGGCCGCGTGGGCGCGGGACTCGAGCTTCCCCGCGCAGACGCCCCGTGGTGCCGCGTAGTCGTGGCCGAGTGGTTAAGGCGGTGGACTAGAAATCATTGGGGTCTCCCCGCGCAGGTTCGAGTCCTGCCGACTACGGAGCTTTTGCGCGGGGCTCCCTCGCCCTGCGCGACCCTCCTTCCCCGCGGGCTTCAGACTTCGACCTTGACCTGGCCGCCGGTGGCTGCTCCCCGCTCAGTACGGTCTGGGCTCGGAACCCACCCTGCAGGGCGCCCCCTTTTGGACGGAGTGCGGATGGAGCCGACGGGATCCTCATGAGGCGGCCTTGAGAGAAGTTTGGCACCGGTTCCTCGTTAGTATAGTGGTGAGTATCCCCGCCTGTCACGCGGGAGACCGGGGTTCGATTCCCCGACGGGGAGGAGGTATCTCGTTTTGCTAAAGCACGAGTGACCCCACTCCGGTGTGTCCAGGAACCGGGCTCCAGCCCGCGAGTCCTCCCTGCGGAAGGACCGAGCTGAGGAGTCGCGGAGCTCAGCTTTAGCAACCAGAGGCGCGCGCTCCCCGGCCAGGCGGAGCTCGGGGCGCCGCGACTGAGCACGAGGAGCAAACCCGGCCAGGCGTGTTTTTTACAGTTAAAACACTGGCTAAATAGAATATGCCCTAGGAGGGGACGCAATTTGTCCCTTTAATGAAAAGCACTTCAGCCTTCTCCAGCCGCTCGGCTCGGCTCGGGCGCGGCGCGGGCGGGGACTGAGCCACTCCGAGGACGCCCCGGGGCGGTCGGACTGCGGTCCGAGAAAACTCCACGCGAAGCCCCTGCCAGGGCCAGTCTGTGCAGGGTGCGACGGGGCGCGGTAAAAAAGACAAAAGTAGTACTGATGCTGGAAAGTGGAGCCTTCGTTACTGGAAGATACCTGCTTATGAAGATACAAGACTGGGAAGAGTCTAAAACTATTGAAATTATTGACTGAGTGTGGTATGGAGCTGATTTCGTGGCCAGTATACAAATTATCAATTAAGATACTAGCACAAGCAAGTGAAAGTGAAATTTAAATAGTTGCATTTTTTCAGCCTTAGAGACATTAGATAAGATACAAATCTAATAAAAATGTGTAAGAAATCCACTCTAAAAACTATGAAACATTGCTGGGATAAGTTAAAGAACCCCTTAATATGTGAAATAATGTACCAGCTATATACTTTGAAAGATTCAATGGTGTTATTTCTCCCTAAATCGATTAATAAACTCAATAAAATCCCAATCAAAATCCCAACAAGTTGCCAGATGTGGTGGCATATGCCTGTAATCTCAGCACTTGGGAGGCTGAGTCAGGAGGATCACTATGAGTTTGAGGCCAGCCTGGGCTACATAGTGAATTCAAGGCCAGCCTGAACTACATAGTGAGACCCAGTTTTTAAAATAACTAACTAAATCCCAACAAATAGTTTGGAAATCAACTACATATTTAGAAGTGCAAAGAAACTTGAACAGTCAGTATTGTAGAAGATAAACTAAGAATGAAGAGTTATGCTGTCAATTTTCAAAATAATTCATAAGTCAATTCAGTCAAAGATGGCATATTTTGGTAAATGATACTGGAACATTTATTTTACATAAAGAACAGGCCTTGAGGGCCGGGGATTTAGCTCAGTGGTTCCACCACCTGCCTCGTGAACCCAAGGTCCCAAGGTCCCAAGTTTGATCCCCAGTACCAAAAAATAAAAAATAAAAAATAAAAAGAACAAGCCTTGACTTCTACACATTATAAATGAAATTATTCCAAGATAGATCTTGTATGATGGAAAAATCAGCCAAGTTTCTACAGGAGAGCATGGTAGAATACCTTCCTAAACTTGGACAAGACTAAGATTTCTCAAACAGAATTAAAGAACCTGAACCATAAAATAAGTAGTTGAACTTGATTTATTTTAAATTCAAGATATATTGGCTGAAATAAACACCGTTGAAAGTGAGAGACACACCCATGGAATGGAGAAGGCCTTTGCAACATCTACATCTACATATCTATATGTAGCTGTCAAATGACTAACCTCCAGATAGATATGTAAAGAACTCTCCCAAGTCAGCAAGAATTAATAGGCAACCTAATTTGAAAAGGGGCTACAGACTTGATAATTTGCAAATGAGACTCCCCAATGCTCAATAAACATATGAAAAGCCAGGCAACAATCATTAGTCATTAGAGGAATCCAAATTAAAACCAAAAATAGATAGCACTACACATCCATCAAAAAGGTTCAAATTCTAATTCAGATGTTAGTACACTTTCACATGCAAATAGTATAAATTGGGATAACCACTTTGAAAAATATTTTCACCATAATTATAAAAACTAAACATTTCGTATGATCCAGAATTCCACCACTTGGTTGAGCAGCATGTAAAGAAAAAAAAAAAAAAAAAAAAAGACAAAGAAAGGGCTGGGGATTTAGCTCAGTGGTTATACCGCCTGCTTCGCTAAGCGCAAGGACCTGAGTTCGAATACCAGTACCAAAAAAAAAAAAAAAATCAGCATGTAAAGGAAGATTCATAACAATTTAATTTTTATATAGTAAATTTGAAACTGCCTAAATATTCATCACTGGTAGAATGGAAGTATAAATTGTGTACATATACACCAGAATAGTATACAACTATTATAAAGAACACCCATACCGTGACCTCGATGAATCCTATAGATGCCATGTTACCCCCAAGAAGATACGGGGGCCAGGGATTTAGCTCAGTGGTTTTGCCACTTGCCTCACAAGCGCAAAGTCCCGAGTTTGATCCCAGGTACCAAAAAAAAAAAAAAAAAGACACGGGGACTCACTTTACCAGTACTGACTCTGCAGAGATTAGTGTGGCTCTTCCACAAAGATAGCATGCAAATTTGTGAAGCATTTCATAGTTTTAGAAACAGGCCTTAATAAGCAAGAAAAACAAAAAAGTTCAGATTTTACACTTTCACTTATAGAAAGTATAAAAACCACAAAACTATTGCCAAAATTAAAATGGGAAGATAGTAATCCTAAATTCAACTAAACAATTGTTCTGACTGCAAATACACTATTTCAATTAAAAGACAGATTGTCATATGGGAATAATTTTCCCCAAGCTGTATCACATGGCTGCTCCTGCGGTGTGGGTGTGGTGTGAGGTGACCTCAGGGCTCATGCGGGGGCGCCTGCTCCTTGTGCCATGGGTTCTCGGCAGGTCTGGGACTTCAGGGGGGCCCAGTGGGGTCCTAAGGTCACAGGGTGGAGGGTACAAGCCTTCCAAAGGGCCCAAGGTAGCTCTGGAATTGCCGAGCCTGCTCCACAGTGACTTGTTCCGAACTGCCCACCCCTGGATGGTCATCCGGCCTCCTGCTGGGTGCTGGCCTCTTCCTCCCTGCTGTGTTCTTGCCCTGTGACAGCAGCCGCCATGGTGCCCTCCACAGAGCTGAGCCACAGCTGCGCCCTCAACTTGACTCCCCAGGTCTGTGAGCTACACAAGCCTCTTCTCTTCCTTAGGTCTATGGGAGGTCGATCAATCCTCCTAGAAAGGGGGCGGTGAGGTCTAAAGGAAGAAGGACAACAGAGGCTTCCGGGGAGTCCGGGAGGTCAGGGCCTCCTAGCGGGCAAAGACAAAGGCTCTCTGAGCTTGCCACTGTGTATTGGGTTCATAGGGAATAGCAGATGTCTCAGAGGGCGGCAGCAATCCTATGACCATGAGGATCTTGTGCTGATGAGGATCTTAGGTCGATGAGGAGCTTGTGTTGATGAGGATGGTGAGATGAGCGGAAGTTCTTACCACAGCAGGTGGGATGAGTTAAGGTGATAGGGAATTTGTCCCTCCCCAGGTGAAGCCTCTCTTTTTGTGTTGCTACTCGGTGTTCAAGGAACCAGGATGTCTTCAGCTGATGTAATCTTGCCTTGGAGCATCATGGCCTCTCAGGACCACTGAGGCTTCAGACAGCCCTGATCATAATTTAATTATAAAATGATTTTTCCCCAAAATTACGTAGAATGGCTCCCAAGAAGGGCTGGCCTGATCCAGTTATTTCACTGCAGCAATGAACAGTGAACTATCACATATACAATAAAAGATTAAAGTATAAGCATGGAAAAGACATTTCAGAACACGTATAATAACGTGAGCCAGAATCACTTTAATGACATTCATTTCATGTATTGCAGACTTTAACAAAGAAACACTACTGGAAATAGACTGTTTTATAGCCTCAAGAGTCCCCTTATTAGGAAGATATTGTAATGCTGTATTTGTATGCATGTAACAATAACATCAAAGTGTAGACAGCAAAAACCTGAGAAGTGACTGGACAAATACAAAAGTCCAGAATCATAGCTGAATATTTTAACACTTCTACCGAAATAACTAATGAGATGAAGAGACAAAACTTTATTATTTTTATTTTCATTATTTATTTTGCAGGACTAGGGATCAAACTCAGGACCTTGCAATTGCCAGGCAGATGCGGTGCCACTGAGCTACATTCCTGACCCTAAAATAAAATTTTAGTAACAGAGAAATTTCAGGTAGTGGGGTTAATCCCAACTGCAAATAGCTATGTTTCTTTCTAAAAGATATTTCATAGAACAATTATTGCTAATGAATTTTTTAACTGCATATTTTTTATTAGTACATATTTGTCACTCTTAGGGAGTTTGTACTTGTACCTAGTACATCTTGATTCTTCTGTTTCCTCATTCCCCTCCCCTCCTCATTTGAAAAAGCTTTGTCTCAATTTTTCCTTCCTATTCCCTCTTCCCCTTTCCCGCCCTTTCCCTCCCGTCCGCCTCCCTGTCTCCCTTCTCATGTAAACATGTTCTTCCTATTTCTGGATATCTCCATCATGCTCCTTGTTTGACCTTTTTGGTTTCTCATATAAGAAGAGCATGCAATACTTAAATCTGTGTGTCTGATTTATTTCACCAGAAATTTATTTCAAGAGCAGATTATGGTTTAGAGGTGCATTCCATTTTCCTACAAATGACTCAAGTTTATCCTTCTTTATGGCAGAGTAGTACTCCATTGTAATACCACACTTTCTTTATCTATTCATCTGTTGGTGAGCATCTGGACTGTTTCCAAGATTTAGCTATTATCAGTTATGCTCTACAAGCATGGGCAGGCATATATCACTGTGAGTTGATGCTTTTAATTCTTTTTTAAAAAATGTTTTTAAAATGCTTTTCTTGGGAAGATACCTAGAAGGGGAATAGCTGGGTCAAATAGAACCTCCAGTTTTAGTTTTTTGAGGAATCTCCATACTGATTTCCATAGTGGTTGTACCAATTTACACTCCCACCAGCAGTGGAGTGGGGTTCCTCCTTCCCCACAGCCCCACCAGCATTTGTTATTGGTTGATTTCAAGATAGCAGCCATTCTTTCTGGGGTGAGGTGGAATCTCAGTGTTGTTTTCATCTGCATTTCTCAAATGACCAGTGATGTTGAGCACTTTTTCATATATTTATTTGCCTTTTGTACTCCTTCTTCTGAGAAATATCTGCTCATCTCAGATGCCCAAGTTTGGGTTGGGTCTTTAAATTTGGGAGGTTCTGAACTTTTTGAGTTCTTTATATATTCTAGATATTAGTCCTTTGTCTGAGAAGTAGCTGGTAATTTTTTTTTCCCATTCTGTCCGTTGTCTCCACTCTTTTGTGGTTTCCTTTGTTGTACAAAAGCTTTTTAATAGATGAAATCTCATTTATTGATTCTTTGTGATATTTCCTGTGCAGTCGGGGTTTTGTTCATAAAGGCTTTGCCTACACCAATGTCTTCAAGAATTCTTCCTATTCTATTTTCCAGAAGATTTAGTGTTTCTGTTTTAATATTTAAATGTTTGATCCATTTCTATTTTAGTTTAGTACATGGTGAGAGAGATGGGTCTAGGTTTAATCTTCGGCATGTGGGAAGCCAGTTTTTGTTTGTTTTTTGTTTTTTGCAGTACCAGGGATCAAACTCAGGACCTTGCGCTTGCGAGGCAGGTGCAGTGCCACTGGGGAAGCCAGTTTCAAAAGACTGATACCACAGAGTTTGTGGTCTCTGAGCACAAAATAATAAATATCAACAAGATAAATGAAAAATTCCTGACTATTACAAAATTCAATAATACAATGTGAAACAATTTCATGGCCCCCCAAATTTTGAAACTATAAACTGTTTTTAACTTAAATGATAATGAAAATAAGATACATCTCACCTTGTCGTATGAAACTAAAATAATGCTTAATACTTAATTTTAAATTCCAAATGCATACATTAAAATAACAAAAATTCAAATGTATTGATCTAAGCTTTCATTTCAATAAACTATTTAAAAAATCTAGTAAATTAAACTTTAAAGAGTTTGAAGGAAAAGTCAGGCATAGTGGTGCACATCTGTAATCCCAGCACTCTGAGAGGCTGAGGCAGGAGGATCCCAAGTTCCAGCCCAGCCAGGGCAATTTAGTGACCTAGAAAGACCCAGTCTCAAAAAAAAAAAAGGAAGGATGTAGCTCAGAAGAAACAAGAATGAGAACTTTAAATGCCAAAAAAGAAAAAAGAAAAGTAGAGAAAATAAAGCAAATTTTTGCTTTTTAGATACTAAAATTGTTACTTCAAATCAAGGCTCTTTCATAACAGAGGAGAAAAACATCAAGAAGGAAAGGGGACGAGATCAGGATCCGAGGATAATGCATACGAACAACACCGCAGCCTGGGCGGCTCGGAGGACAGCAATTTGTCTTGGCACAGCTGTGAGGCTGAACCCAAGCTCAGGCCCGAGGTCTGGTTTCTCCCTCCCCGGTCTCCCGGGCCTCTGTGCTCAACTTCCTTCTTCCCCAAGGATCCAGGCA
The DNA here is from genome assembly GCF_000247695.1 of Heterocephalus glaber. Next base: position 24,308,903 of record NW_004624756.1, read on the forward strand.
GAGGGGACCAGGCCACCCTTAGTCACTGCACCACCCTCTGCGAGTGTGAGGCTCAGCCTGTGCCTCCTGACACAGCAGCATTGTGTCTTCACTGCGAGGTCTGAGGACATCAAGGAAGAGCTAACATCTGCACACATTTCCACAGAGGAGAAAGAGTAAATCGCACTGTTGGGAGCAATGCTCCATAATTTCAGGGTAAAATCATTTGGTTAGCCCGGTTCTCCTGCCTACAGCCCAGCTATGGCATTCCGAGACATAATTCCATTTTGGCCTCCGGTCACAACTGAGACCTCAATGATCCGGTGATGCTGTCTGTGATTCTCCAGGACAAGAAACATCCTGGGAGCTGAAAACGTCCTGGGAGGAACAAACACCTACTCAGTTCCTCCTTGTTCTTGGATTGATACATCTTGTTTACACAGGATATACTGAACTCTCTGCAAGTCATCTCTTACATCTGTTTCTCCCGATGTACTGAGTACTGAATAAAAGGTGTGATAAGCTGGGGACATTTTTCTTTGCCGCCCAGAGCAGCACTGATCAGACCCAAAGCTCAGCTTCTTCTCCGTCTCATTTTCCTACCTTTCCTGTAATTCCCCATGTGCTGCCGGGGCTCACAGGAGAGCAGGACTTGCTGCAGAGGTTCTGGTAACGCCCCTTCCCTGCTCCCTACATTGCACCCCCAGTCATCTCTGGAGCCCAGCACGATCTTCTAGCTAAAGCCTGGCATGGATGTTGCTAGAGAGGAAATCACAGGTCTGTCTGTTTCAGCAATCTCTGTGCCAACCATGGAGCAAAGCCCAGCAGCCGCACCCAGGCTGGGCAGCAGGGTTCGGGGCTCAGAAGACAGGGCCTGGAGTGACAGTCCCCACCGACTGAGCTGACCTACAGTTTCCGACTCTGCATGACTTCCCGGGGTCGGGATGTCAGGTGGATTTCCGCCAGCCATCAAGTGAAGTCTGCCCCCTCCCTCCCCAGGACATAATCGGGCTTAGGTAACTTAGGTAACAGACTTCCAGCCTCCCAGCTCCGGGCACTGCTGTCCCTTCTGACGAAGGGCAACTGAGTGCCAGGCAGGTGCAGCTTTGCCAACAGGACCGTCACTGGGTAGAGATGAAACAGGAAACCAAACAGGAAACACCAGGGAACCAGCTTGGTTGGTTTGGTCTCAGTTGGGAGTCGTGCAGACTGATGACGGCGCTGATAAAGAAATGAGCAGTTAGGAGGTGAGGCCCAAAGCCCGACATCCCTTTCGCCAAAGTCCGAGCAGAAGCCGTGAAGCAATGCACACATGTGGCGGGGTTAGGGCTGTGCTTCCCTTTTGAACAGCACGGAGCTGCATTAAACAGAACACATTAAGGTCCCCATGCTGAGTTACTCTAGCGCAAGGGCAGCTGCTGGCATGCGGTCACACCCGCTCCAACCCTGGCCTGGCCTGGGCCCAGTGGGAATCCACCCACAGACAGGCTCAGGCAGGCCGCGGCGCTGGGAGCTGAGAACAGGTGCACTGACCTGCTGAGGGGAGCAGAATTCACACCTCAAAGCACAAGTCAGGACCACTGTACCCTGCAGTGTGATGCCGAGAGTGTGCACAGCCCTCGTGGGGTGAAGAGCATCTTCAGGGGACGGGGCTGCAGCCACCTCAGATCCTGAGTAAGAAAACACGGTGTGACCCACAGAGGACCATGATGCTGGTTGTGCCCGAGGCAGGCTGTGAAGTTAGCCCTGCAGTCGGCTTGTTTATAGACGTGAGTCTGGCTGAAGCCTATGTGCCGAGGTCAGGGTAACTCGCACCCAGACTCCAATCCCATAACTAAAACCTCCAGACTAGAAGGACAACGTTCCAATTACAGCCATATATTTGGTCCATTCTGTTCCTAATTCAGGAATGCTTTGTCTTGTCCTTTATGAACCTTGTTTACATCAGTTTCCATAGAAACCACACCTGCCTTTACCCCGATTGATTCCCAATGAAAGTCAGTGCCTGGGACTGGCCAGGGCCTTTGTTGGTTGCACCGGCACTGGTCATCCTGGGCCCCGCTTTCTCTCTCTTAGTGTATTCTTTTTCTCAGGCCTGTGTCGTGTACTGGGCAGGTGGGGACTGGAACCTGGCTGCAGGGGTCTCCAGGAGTGAACTACTACTTGAATGACTTCATGATCTTGGGAATGAGAGAGGAACTTCCCATCAGCATTTCATTGGGGGAAATGAATAACAAGGTGAGTGAACAAGAAGACACGGAGCAGCTCCGGAGACCAAAGCCAGCATCTTCCTAATGTGGACCCAGCCTGGGTCTTGGCCCACGTGATCCTGATGTCCTGATGTCACCTGCATTGTTCAGTGACACTCACAGCTGGAAGCAGACACCTTGGCCCCAAAGCAGACAACCTTGCCACTCTGGCCAGAGCTCTGGCACTGCCTGTGACCTGTGACCCCTGACCCATGGCCTGTGACCCCTGAGCCCCGAGTCACACTGCCCCAGCACTGTCCTGCCTATGGCATCACCGTCCAGACATCCAGTCCACGCTCTGCTTCGCCTCCATCCCAGGCGAGAAGTTCAGGCCACAGCTCCCTAAAGAGCACCTGTGCCACTGTCACTCGCATTGGGCTTCCACTCCCAGCCACGGCCCAGCCTCCCTGGGTCGGGGTTTAGTTCACGCTGTCACTCAGCGTCCCTGGCTGTAGGCCGCTGTCTCCAGGGCAAGGGCAGAACTGAGCACAGCGGCCCCCACGGCCCAGGAGCGCCTCCCGCACTCCAGGGACCCTCCACACAGCTGTCGGCCGCCCCAGGTGTGCCCCTGGCACGGCCGTCGCCCCGGCGCCCACTCTGGAGGGGCCTCATCTGGCCACATCTTCGCTCTCATTCCCAGAAAGCTGGCTGGCCATTCCCACACATCCTCCGGTTACCACGCTGCGCGTCAGCTCGGGGTCCTCGTTACAAGAACCAGGCAGGTCTGTGTCACCGCTGCTGGCAGATGCCCCTGCCCCGATCTCCGGTCTGCTCCTGGCTTCCTTTTCCTGCTCCAGCCCTGTTCAGAGTATGTTTAGGCACCGTGTGCTCTGCGCGCCAGCCCTTGCTGCTTTCCCTGGCTTCAGCGACCCTGGCAGTTTTGAAGAGCGGTGTTTTGTGTCCCCGGACTGGACCTGGCAGGGGTCTTCCTCGGTCGGCTGGGGTGGTTGGGGGTGGAAAGCCGAGTCGGCTGTATTTCCACCCCCGTACACCAAGGCCCTGCCCTGGCTTCTCACCGCCATGTTGACCTGGGGCGCTGGTTCTGGCTGTTGAGGGATTTCTTTTGTGTCACTTTTACCGCCGTGATGCGGTCCTCGGCGGCCCCGGTGGAGGAGCGGAACTGACCCCAGAGGCCGCCGGGTTCCTGAGGCGGGGCCGGGTGCCACCCCGGGAGCTGCAGGGCCCAGGCTGCGGAATGGTCTTGAAGCCTTGGGTCCACTCGGCATTTTACTCAGTCCCCCAGGGTCCCTTCCCCCATTTCTTACCTATTCCGTGCCATAGGGAACCATGGGTATTTATTTTCTGATTTGGGTTCTAATCCAACACTATTTAATCTATTGTTGCTGACATTTTTTGCTTTGGCCATCGCAGATGCATATGATTACTATTTTTTTTCGGAGACCCCGATCTGGCACAAGCCCCGACCCTTGGGGACGCTCGTGTCCCACGCGTGGCGCAGTCCCGCGGGTCTACTGTCGCCCGTGGCGGCGTCCTGGGGGTGCAGCCCTCGGTGGGCGGCCGTCGGGGCCACGGCCCGGGCAGGGGTCAGGCAAGCGCGCACAGGTGACTCCTCGTCCGAGGCCGTCCTGGGGCGGCAGACAGGGCGCTGTCGCCTCGGACCGCAGGGTGCTCGCCGCGGAACCCGCCGCCTCCATGCAGGGGCCTCGGTCGGTCGACGCACTGACCCCCACGGCCCGCCGCTCGGACGATCTGGATCCCAGCTCTGGCCGGCGTGGGGGCGGGGACGCAGACCGCCCACGACCCCAGGTCCGCGTCCCGCGTCCGCACTGCAGGCCGGGCCCGGGCAGCACCTGCGCGGGCCGGACGTGCGCTTGGGTTTTCACCGGGAAGGCGGCGCAGACGCGATCGAAGACAGATGTCCCATCAGGCTGGAGCGCGAGCCGCTTGTGTGTGTGGGGTTCCATGGTGTAATGGTTAGCACTCTGGACTCTGAATCCAGCGATCCGAGTTCAAATCTCGGTGGAACCTAAGGGTTTTTTTTTTCCCCCCCTCCTTAAAAATGAAGTCTTCAGGATGATTGTCCAGGAATCCTGGTGCTGGAGACCCACCCCAGAGATTCCCGCACTCAAAAATGAGTTGAGCTGAACACTGCCCTTGGCAAAAGATAAGACAAGGGAGAAATTTCACTGAGAGAATGAGCTCTTTTATGATGCCTGTTAGGTACAATCGCCAGAATTCATAAGTGTTCATCTTCCACCGAGAAATGAAGATATGAACATGTGTCCATAAATCAAGCATTGCTTGAGCTCTCTCGGGTATTTAAATACTTCTGGGTCCCCACAGAAAAAGGTCCCATCAGCACAATAAGTAAACTTCCATGGTGTTCCTTAGTCACTTCTAGGACATTGACTCACCACACAGAATTGCTGTCAATGCTGCAAATTTCCATAGCAGTCATTGGCCCTTAAGCTTGCACTGTAAGAACGTCTCTGTGATCATCTCTTTGTGATACTAAGTGTCTCCTCTGGCAAGTCCAGGTGAGTGTATGGATTTGTCACAACGTAAGGAATGACAGAGAAGCAGGGGTGTCACGAGAAGCTCAAAGTGCTGTCCTTCCCTTGAGGTCAGCTATTAAAAATTGTGCACTTTTATTTCACAGGCAAGGTATCAGGCTGCACATAATCATAGAGCCTGCTTTCTTCCTTTGATATTACGTTGCTAAAGCTAATTGTCACTTTTGTTGCACGCAGCCACCCTTGATTCATTCATGTGTTACCTGCTGTATGATACTCTCCTGTGTGACTGTAGCAGTTCATTCATTTACTTTCATGAGAAACCCAGAGTTGTACGTAACATGAATTTGATTTTGAATTCTGTCAGCTCTTAGGCCATAAGAACTTTTAAAAATGTTTGAGTATGAAAATATTATATAGCATTGGAAAAGGCAAATTAATCCTTACATTTGAAGATAGTGGTGACCTTGGCGGGGAGTGCTGGGATTCTGTGTCCCCGTGTCACTCTGGGCACTGTGACATCATAGAGCCGAACACAGTGGAGCTGCGGATGTTGCTGTGTTTCTTTTACTTCAGGAAAAATGAAATCACTATTTCCCTTTCTAGCAAGATGAATTTTTAAAATCCAGCACTTCATATGGATGCTGCTCTATGCCAAGGATTTTTAAATCCTAAATGCTTCTTGAAACATACTAAACCATTATATCTTTACTTCGAGGGACGAGAAAACAATCGAGATGGTGACTAACTCAAAATCATGCTGAGAGTGACAGAGCTGGCGCTCAGTCCTATCTTCCAGCCAGAGGAAGCTGGGATCAGAGCCTGGACCTTGTACAAGTTCATTTCCACTAAGACAAAAATTGAGCTTCCTCCTTGAGTGTCTGCAAGGCGGAGTGTGAGGCTGAAAATCATCGTGAACTCGGGCAGGGTGAGCCATGTGTGCCAGTGTGTGTCGGGGTAATGCTGGGAGGGCTGGAAGGACCGGTGGAAGAGGAGGCTGCAGGATGCAAGCCTGGGAACAGTTTTACCCAGGGGAGAGGGAGGGGGCAGCAATGCCAAACCTGTAAATGGGGGTCACAGACAGGAAGTGTCCTTTGTCTAATTCGAAGACACATCCCTGCCACCTCCAGTAAAATGAAGCTGCTGCTGCTTTTTTTCTTGTTGTTTTCGTGTCTCACTTAGAGGCGATCCCAGGCTTTCCATGTGGTAATAAAGGGTTTCTCCTCCCTCCCCCTAGTTCCCTGGGTATCGCAGACAGAAGTGGCCCATCCCTTCCCGGGTACATCTAGACCCTCCGACATGGTGCGGCCTGGGGCCTGGAAGGCCCTTGCCTCCTGCAAGTCATGGCACAGCCATGGCCAGGCGGTAGGAGACGTTGATGTTGACCTCACCGTAGAAAACGTGGCCCTGGGAAAGGCTGACGTTCACGAAACTACTTATCCCAAGAAGCTAGCTGTTCTTCATGTGGTTGCAGCCGAGTGGCTAAGGTAATGAACTAGAAACCCACAGGGTGTCCCCGCGCAGGTGTGAATCCTGCTGACTACTATGGTGCCTCCCCTCCCCTCTCCTCTGGAAAGAGTACAGGCGCCTTTCCTGAGGACCCTGAGGGCCTGACTGAGGTTTTCTTTTCCCCCAGATGAGACTCAGCCTCTAGCAGGCCCTGTTTGGAGAGCTCTGTAGAGAAGGCAGGTGGCCCTGTGTGGTTCACCTCTGTCGTGTCGTCCTCAGCAAGTGACAGCTGAGACCGTGTGAATCTAAAAGCAAATCACTACACAATTAACAAAATTCAGTAAAGCAAATCTTGCCTGTTATCCTGTAAGGAGCTGACTTCATCACACCGAGCTGGCTTGTTGTGGAGTCCAGGCACCGATATCGGCGGCCTTGTGTAGCTGCTGACCCCAGGGCAGTGCCTGGTCCACCCCTTGGGGCCGCGGAAC
>NW_004624756.1:24320541-24366454 GCF_000247695.1 Heterocephalus glaber
CGGAACACAGGTTTTAGTTTACAAAAAACAACTCATACATTAACATCTTTTGTCTTGAAAAACATAACGTGTGTATAGGTCTGCCACCACTGCTAGGCATATGTAGCCTAACAGCCGTGATAATGGCACCTCTCCGAGGGACTGGCATGCCTATGTACAGAGCTCAGAGTGATCTGTCCCAAAGTCATAAGGTGATAAGGAGATAAACTACAGAAGGCAGGGAGGTCCTCAGGGCTGCGGTTTCATCCCGCCTCTAGTTACGCACTTGATGTCTGCAGGCCGGGCCTGTGCGTTACTCTTGCGCCAGCTGTCTTGGGGAAGAAAACAGAAGGCTCACTTTTGAAGCTGCATGTGTTTTTTTTATTTATGTATTTATTTGGTACCAGGGATCAAACTCAGGACCTTGTGCTTACAAGGCAGGCACGGTGCCACGGAGCTAAATCCCTAGCCTTACAGTGAATTTTAGTTTAATTCCACCCAATACACTTACAGTGAGCACCTTCCTATTCAGGCCAGCCTCTGGTCTACGTGACTAACACCTAAATGCAGGATCTAGCAGAGGAAGCATTATTCTACATCTCACATGAGCACAGACAAAGAATGTGTATTAAGAAGGGAATTTATCCAATGGAAGTGGTAAAACCAGAGCTTGAAAAATTCGAGGAATAATTTGCTCTCCTTCAGTAACTGAACTAACTGCCTCTTGAGACCCACCCACTTCATGGCCCTCTTGGCAGCCACTTTCTGACCTGTTTACTGCAGAGGACCGAAACACCAGCCATGCCCAAAGCAGGCTGTGAAGAGTTAGCCCCACAATCAGCTTGTTTATTTTTTTTAATTTCTTTTTTTAATCGGCTTGTTCATAGACAGGAGTCTGGCTGAAGCCTGTGTGCCGAGGTCAGAGTAACTCGCACCCAGATTCCGATCCCACAACTAAAACCTCCAGACTAGAAGGAAAATGTTTTAATTAAAACCATATATCTTATTCATTCTGTTCCTAATTTGAGAATGCTTTGAGTTGTCCTTTATGAGCCTTGTTTACATTAATTTCTGTAGAAATCACTCGTAGCTCACCTTTACCCCAATTGATTGCCAATAAAGGTGCCCGGGATGGGCCAGGGCCTTTGTCCATTGCACCAGCATTGGTCGTCCTGGCCCCCACTTCTCTCTCTTAGTTCTGTCTCTTAGTGTATTTTTTTCCCTCAGGCCTGTGTCCTATACTGGGGAGGTGGGTACAGTAGTTTACAGCTGTTCTAAAAGGAATGTAACCTAGAAGTGGAAGGGGATTGAGATCAGAATTTGCATTGAAACAGTCAGCAGATTCAATTAAGAAATCTGAGCTCGGTGCTTACTGTGAACTAAATGTTACATTAGGAGCTCTGAGGAGGTCATTGTTTCTACAGATAATGTTAATGCTCTTGTGTTAGGCCAAGTGTTGTGCTTGGTGCTCCAGAAGGAAAAGTAATCAAAACAAGCATAGTCCTTGACCTGGTGGATTAGCGCTTCCTGGGAATACTCTACAAACAGAAATCAGTCATGCAAGGAGGGTGGGGACAGCTTGTGGCCCGTAGCACAAAGACACTAAGAGGACGCACTCGTGGCACACATGGAGTGTGCGAACTTCCATTTCTGGGTGGAGGGAGGCTGTGGAGGCTGTTGGGAGAAAGTCCCGTGGAGGGTTGCCCACCAGGCAGGCAGTAGCTTGTGGGTGCTGAGCGCTGCGGGAGGGGAATAAGTTGGCAATGGGATTAGTGCATGGCCACGCAGGGCCTGACAGTTGTTTCTCTAGTTATGAATGTGGCCGCTTTTGCCTGTGAACATCAGAAGTATACTTGAGCATAACCATTTCCAATAAAGCTTTGCACACGGGTTTAGTCCTGAGTGTAGATTTGAACTGGGCAGCAGACTCCACGCAGCAAGGAACTGGCAACTTGCCTCAACTCTTCGTGTCTTTGGAGAAAGATTTCAGACAAGACCCAGAGGCCATCGTACAGATCTGGGGGGAGTTCACTGCAAATGATAGTTTTCAGAGAGGGAGAGAAGACCCTTCAGATATGAGGGCAGACAAGCTCCAAGGTGGCAGCTGCCCTGAACAAGGCCTCAGCTCCTTTGCTGTGGCTCACTAGGTCTCTCGAGGAGCATCCTGTCATTCCCCCAGGCCAGTTCTTGTACGATAACAGGGGATAACAGGGCTGTGTTGGCAGCTACACAGGAGCAGGTCCCTGCCCCTCCCTGTAGTGTAAGGCCTTGAGGATTCTCCAACCTCTGGCTGCACCTGGTGCGGCTCTAGACCTCATCAGCACACAGGATGTCTCGTCCTGTGACCTAAAGTTTGGAGCCACGGTTTGTGCAGATTTTATCTACAGCGAATGGTTCGAAAGCCCACGTACTCTATGCGTTTTCCCACACAGAACCCTGGCAAGTCTCTGTCCCCCTCCACTGCCAGGAAGTTGTCAGAAAAGCTTTTCACTTGTCCAGGGAGTGGAGAAGCTGTCCAGAGAAACCTGCCCCTGGCGCAGCAAGAGGCCCTGACCCCAAACACACACTTGTGAAAGTTACTACCAGGGCGGTCAGGCTGGGAAGACGGGGGACGAGCAGGGCGCCCGCATCTTGAACGCTCTTCCGCGTTGCTTGATCTAACTGACAAGGCTCCAGCTCGCCAAAGTGACGCTAAGCTTGAGGCTGCGGGGGAAAAACCGTCTCTGAATCGCAGCCTCTCAGTCACAGCCCTGTAAATGAGGAGGCCCCAGGAGCGTCCACACCCGCTGAGGTCCCAGTCAAGCTGGCTCTTCGCGTTTCTCTGTTCTCAGCAGGGCTGGGGTGTTGGCTCCCGGGAGCTGGAAGGAGCCTGGGACCAGGCCGGAGGGAGGGGAGCTTCTCGAGGATCGGACCCCGCGTTCCCCAACGTTTCTTTTCCGACCTGAGCGAGGACGGCCCGGATGAGGGAACGGCTCTGTGGAGACGGACACACTGCCAAACTTCCCTTCACGGAAGGATGCCTTTCAAAGCAGGTTTTGATAGCAAAAAACGTGAAAAGGATCGCCTACTCTTGGGCTGTAGTTGGAAGAAAAAGGAATGTGCTCGAATTACTTAAAACCAAAAAGAATTATAATTTTTCCACGTTGCTTTGGGAAGCACGGTGGTTAGTTTCTTTTTTAAAAAATGAAGCCATAAAAAGGAAAAGACAGACCCTTGAGGGCTTTCCAAGAGAAGGAACCGTAGTCGGCAGGATTCGAACCTACGCGGGGAGACCCCAATGGATTTCTAGTCCATCGCCTTAACCACTCGGCCACGACTACACATGGAACGAGTGGGCACTCAGGATAAATAGTTGTGCTGCACTTTATTTAGCTTGCTTTCAAAAACCCTCAAAATATAGCTGTTTATTTATAATACTGTATTTGGATAACAGTGATTTATTCACACTGTAAAAAACCAAACACTGACACATAATTCCACAGTCCTGAAATCAGCACTGGCAACATTTTAGAATGTTCCTTTTCCGACCACCCCAGAATTCTACGTACAAAAACTTTCCGCCTCTGCTATTACATCCTGCTCTCAATAACACTGTATCACAAATATTTCCCCTGAGCAATTGTTGTCGCTCGCCATGTTCTTTCTAGTGGCTTTGCGATTTTATCAGACAGATGGAACCAAAAATGTACTTTTAATCTCTGCTTTTCATGATCATAATTTAAGATGAGGGTTTTGTGCAGTGCATATTTCCTCCGGCACGATTATTTCCCTCGGACAGCGCTCCAGCAACTCCGATCCATCCCGGACCCGCAGGCGCAGTCTGTGACCGAGAATCCCGTCGTGACCCACTGGACACCACCCACGGCTCCCACGCACGAGGTCGCCCATGATGTTAGCTGTGATGACGTTCGCTTACTTCAACCTTTTGCGCGTTTCGGAGGTGGGTGGGGCGAAGCTGTCCCCTCTGCTCCCCGCCCAGCGCGCGTCCTGGGTCCGGGCGACACCCCCTAGGGCTGGCGCCCCGCGTGGCGAGAAGGGCGGTCCGGTGCCAGGGAGGGCTTCCTGATTTAGGCCGAGGACAGCAGCGGATCGCGCAGCCGGCTCCTCCTCCCGCCCTTGCGTGCTCGGGGCGCTCGGGGGCTTCTCTGCGTGGATCCGCAGGGTAGGACTCGCCGCGCTGTGGCCAGGCCGGGCGCCGAGTCCACGCATCCGCTGCTTTTTCACCTCATCTTTACAGAAAAGCAGGTAGTCGTGGCCGAGTGGTTAAGGCGATGGACTTGAAATCCATTGGGGTCTCCCCGCGCAGGTTCGAGTCCTGCCGACTACGTTTTCTGCCTCACCTAACCTGGTGTCCAGAACTCGCTGCCTTGGGCCGCGCACCACGACCGACAGCGACCTCCCTTCCCTGGCTCGACCTGCGTGGGGACGCGGCCAGGTCTGGGCCAGCGTGACTCGGACCTTGCTGCCCTCGAGCGCAGGGTCAAGTAATCTCCGAGCAGGTTCAGGGGTCGCCTGTCCTCGCCCTGCGTCTCACATACCAGCCTGCTGAGCCTCTGGACATCCAGTCCTGAAAAGGACTTTTTCAACAGATAGAATGTGAGTTTGGGGTGCAAGACTGATCTGAGGAAGGGACAAAAGGCTGTCTTGGCTGGGGAGATGGAGAGATTGTAGCTATGCCCCCACGTAATAGAAGAAAGCTGTAAAAATAAAGAGCTGCAAAGTTGTCCTGTTACAGTGGGCAAAACGGATAGATACCGCATTCTCCTTCAGAATCTGTTATCAGCACGCCCTGCCCTCTCCATCGCGTTCACGTATAAAAAATATTTCTGAATGCTTCATAAATGACTGGAAGAAACAAACAGTAGATTCAGACACTGAGAATTTTAGTCCAGAAGAAAGCAACAAGATGTGGACCAGAATGAAGAGGAGGAGCTGGCAGAGATGTCCCAAGGAAAAGGGAAAGTGGGGGGGGGGGGGATATGAATACAAAAGTAAGGTACCACCGAGATTTGAACTCAGATCACTGAATTCAGAGTCCAGAGTGCTAACCATTACACCATGGAACCCACACAATACACAGCCTCTGGGACTGACACAAATCACAGGAACCAGATGCTTAACACCCACTCGAGTCGCCCTGCCAAGTAAAGCCTCAGGTAATCTCATTCATTTTGCCATCACAGAAGCCTGCAGGGCTCAACACGCGCTCCCCACGTTAACTGGGAGCAACAGATGGAGCGTGAGGCCTGGCACCAGGATTCACTTCAGTACTCAGAGATCCAGGGAAGTAGGTGGTTCTATTCTGCATCCTGACAGGGCAAACAGGGCTGGGGATGGCCCAGCTGTCACTGTGCTCCACAGCAGCCACATGGCCTGTGTAGTTGAAGGCCCATTGCTCAAGAAGGGCATATCCCCACTTTCGTCACAGAGGTGCATTGTTGTGGGTGTATAATACCCACGTTTATTCTTTAGAGTATTTCTATGGGTGCATTATTAATTTCCATTTTATGAGCTTTATTATATTAAATAATGAATACTTAGCAGGAAAAATAACAAAAAATAAATTACTAGATTTTTAATACTTCTCAAGTGCTGAAAAAAGATCAAAATTTTCAACATTGACTGCTTTTTGGTATACAAAGTCTAAAAAACCCCATAAATTTCTGTATGAATTACAGTGAAAACACCAATAGAACTCTACAACAAAAATAACCTTTACTTCAATTATCATACCTTCCCATATGAGAACTGCATGTACCATGGACACGTCTCGCTTACACAGGTAACACATGTGCTTAGCTTTCCTTTCCTGCGTAGCAGGCCATTCTTGTCACCTCTCTTGCCTTCCTCTTTTGTCAGGAGCTTTCTACTATGTTATACAATGTGCACTTATCAGGAAAATAAAATATCAATAAAACAAAATATCAAATATGCAAATGAGCATCAATATTTTCAACATCAACTGTTTACTTGCTTACAAAAGCTAAAAAATAACAGCAGAAATAAATTCCTATGTGAACTGCAATGTAAATACAAATAAAATGTCTACCACAGAAATGATCTTTGCTTCAACTGTTACACCCAAGGCAGTTTTCACACATGAAAACTGCATGTTCCACGTATAAGTATCACTTATTGTGAAAGCACACATGTTTAGTTTTCTTGTCCACTCTTGTAGGGCACAGTTGATATCTTTTTGGTTTTCCTGTTGTCATGGTCTCTGTGATGCTGCACCTGCCTGTTCCCCTGTCAGCTCACCTGTGTGCTCCACAATTTCTTTACATCATTCCCTGGGCAGAAACACTTTGTTCTTCCTCTCCTGTAAATGATCTCTTATGAGTTCCAGTCCCAATCCTCTAGGAAAGTTTCTCTGTGTTATTTTGCACTTGTTATTTTCTTTGTAAACTATCAAACTATTCATGCCACACATGTTTATGACTGAGTAAAAGAACCAATGTCCAATGCTTTGTGTTTCAAGTGACATTATAACTCATCCATAACATCTACTCCACCTTTGGTTTTGTTGTTAAAAGTTACCATCTCGGGCTTCAGTTTTGTGGAGGTTTTAGTACAGTTAGAAACAAAGAAATTGCTTGACCTTTTGAAACAAACTCAAACAATGAGAGAATAGTAGCAAGATTATCAGTTCTTTTTCTTCTTGGTGGACAGTTTTGTCAACAAACCTCAGGCAATTTTGAAGGAAACAAAATCTCCTCAGTGTCATAGTTATTCCACAGACCTCAAGCCCATGCCCATAAGTCTTACATCCATAAGTCTTTTACATTGCTATGATTACCATGAGAAAGCCCTGTTAGTACAGCAGACCTATGTATCCTTTCAGTTCAGCTAGTGAGGTGTCATAATAAACACATTTCTGAGTATGGCTACTGATGCATAGAGAATGTTATACTTGTATTTCATTATTTGTGTATTTCATATCTTGTAGCATTTCAACTGTTGCAACTTCTAGCATTGAATGGCAGTGCTGCATTCTGTTCAACAGGTTTCACCACTGCCAATATCCTCACTATATTTTTGAATCCAGTCCTAACATTGGATCATTCCATTTGGTTGACCAAATGGACCAAAATGGTGTGACCATTTTGAATAGCCAAATATATACTAGCATTGCTGTTTTCTTCATCATCTCAATCAGAGAGGTCTTCATTCTATGTCTGTATTGGTTGATTCTTGCTCCATTTCACTATCACAGGAACTTTGGCTCACATGGCCAACATCATGCATGAGTCACCTGATTATTCACTTTCAATCTCCTCCAAAATGTGCAAATCTGGTTTTTCATGTGTCATATGGAATTGGGCTACTTCTCCCAGAAAAAAATCAAAAGAAAACTTTTTAAAAAACAAATCCTAATCCCCAGTACCAAAAAACAAAACTAAACAAAAAAACAAATCCTAAATGCACACGTATTGCTGCTTTTAATCTCCTATACACACTCTGTGGTTCATCTGGCCAGTGGAAGACTCCACAGCTGGGTTCCTACTGTCCCCACACCTAGCTAATGTGAGCCACATCCACATCCCATCATGGTAAAGTATAAGTTTACATAACAGAAGAATGATGTGGATGTACTTTACCCTCCTCCCATAATGCTCAGGTAAACATAGGGAAATCTGTTAAAGAGAGCATTATGTCAGTAAAAGTCCCGGTTTGCCACTTGCACATTTGCATTCAGCTTGCTGTTTGTCAAACCAAGCGGTTAAACACAAAGATGGGGTCTTGTATCCCTCAGGCACAGACGGCTACTATTATACAAAACTACAGATTTTCAGTAGAAAAGTGTCAGCCGCAATTCTACATAATTTTAGGGAAAATCATTTGATTAGGCCTAGTTCTCCTGTCTACAGGCCAGCTATGGCATTTCGAGACATAATTCCATTTTGGCCTCTGGTCACAACTGAGACTTCAATGGTCCGGTGATGCTGTGATTCTCCAGGACAAGATGGCACCAGCTGAAGACATCCTGGGAGGAACAAAATCTTCATCTGCATAGTTCCTCATTGATCTAGAAATTCCGCTGCTCTCCAGTCATCTGTTACATCTGTTTCTCCCTATGTACTGAATTCTCTGTCCTGAGTCATTTGTTTCTCCAGTTGTACTGAATAAAAGGTGCCACAAGCTTGGAGGCTTTCATCTTTGCTGCCCAGAGCAGCACCGATCAGCCCCAAAGCTCAGCTTCTTCTCCAAGTCTCATTTTTTGTACCTTTAATGTGTAGTAAGTTAATTCGCCTTGTGCTGCCGTGGCTCGCAGGAGGCAAGGACTCACTGCAGAGGTTCTAGTAATGACCCCTCTCCCTGCTCCCTACAGAAAAGTACGGGATGGGTTGTTGTAACCCAATGTTACATCCTAACGGTTAAAGGCTTGAACACGTACCCAGGCTGCAGGCTAAAGTCTGGTCTCACCGGTTGTACAAGCCTTCCTCTCAGGCTGGGAACGGGACTAGAAAGAGTCATGGAAGCAGAAGTAGGAGACAGGTACTGCAACCTCCTGACAGTGACCTCTTCTGCCTCACCAGGCTAAAAGACCCCGGTGGGTTTCTAGTCCATCACCTTAACCACTCGGCCATGACTACAACTACCCTTTCTCCTTTCCCAAAGTAGGAAGGAGTTTCATGGTCTGCGTGGCCTCGTGCTCTCTGTCTGCCATGCGCTGGGACACAGAGGTCCCCGGCCACCATCTTTGCCTGGAGCAACCTGGGCCCACCCATTGCGGCTGCTTCCTTGGGACCAGTCTGGTTCTGCACTGGGAATGGAGGCCCTCTGGTGGGCCCGGGTCCACGCTGTCCAGCTGGAGTGGGCCTTCTCCTGGGTTTCAGCCCAGAGGGGACCGGGTCTCGGGGAGGACGTAACGCCCCCGGGAGGAGGGCAAGGCTGGCCCCATCCTGGCCTTCGGTCCGCACTCCTGGACCCCAGAACCGGCGCCCATTGCCTCCTCTCCCGTGTGAAGTTTTCCAAATGCCAGGGACCCGCAGTGTCCAGGCGGCCAAAGAGGAAACATAGGCGCAGAGAGCTGGTCCATGACCACTGGGACCCTGGCTGCTTTCTTCAAAATATGAAACAGTAGACGGCCTGATTTGTTTTTCCCTCTGTGCTGAATCTGGTGCATCTTGAGAAAGGTTAACTGATCACTTTCATGTAACACATTATATTCAACCAGAAGGAGTAAATATTTCTTCACTGTTCTATTTAATCCAAGTATCACTGAGAAAGTCTTTTTTCCAAAAAAACCTATATGCTATATCTAATTTAAGATCAGATGATTACCCAGAGAAGATCAATTGGATTAATGAACTGAAGAAACACTGCCACGGGGGTGGGGGCGCACGCCTGTGATCCTAGCACTGGGGAAGCTGAGGCGGGAGGGTCTCCAAGAGTTTCAGATCTCTGCGCTACTACTGGGCCCACAGTGAGACCCCGTCTCCCTCTGTGAATATATAGGTTCACGGTTGTTTTGTTTCTATTTGTTTGTTCTTTGTTTTTGCGGTGCTGGAGAGCAGCCCAGGGCCTCACACACGCTAAGCACGCTCTCTCCCAGACCAACAGCGCTTCCGGTGTGCTTTTCTCCTGGCAATCGCGGGCTTCCGCTGTGCTGGCGCTGGGTTCTTACCTCTCCCGGCGCCTTAGGTGAGCCGGGCAGTTAATTCTAAGCCACAGCCGCTCTGCCTCGCGTCCTGGGTCACCGCGCACTCGCCCCGCCCCAGGCCGGGCCCCGAGGCCCCAGGCACAGCGGGAGGGGCGGGAAGAGGTCAGGGTGTGCGGACCCTGCGCCCCTCTCAGCCTGACGCCCCGCACCTCTTCCCACCCGGCTCGGCGCGGGGACTTAGGGACCTGGAAGCCCCAGCTTTAAATTCGGGCGTCAGTATGAGTTCGGCTGGATTTTACTTACAGCCATAATTCGCAGAAGGCGCCCTTGCTCTCTAGTCCAGCCGAAGTTCGCAGCCAGCTACAGAAATGCGCAAATCGGGGACCGCGGGGCGCCGAGCCTTGTGGCTCCGTCCCTCGGTCCCTCAGCTGTTGACAGCCCCAACCTCACAGACAGAAGCGACACAAGCTCCCTTCTAACGACCGCCTGAGCAGGGAGGCGTCTAACAGACGACGCCTACGTCTTTCAAACAGTCCTCAGCTGGGTGCAGTGGCACAGACCTGCAATCCGACCGCTCTGGGAGGCTGAGGCAGGAGGATTGCAAGTTTGGGCCCTGCTTGGGCAACTTAAGTGATTTAGCAAGACCCGGCTGGGGTTGTAGCTCAGGGCCGGGGCCCTGGGTTTAATTCCCAGTAGCAAAAGGAAAGTCTCGAGGCTCCTAAGCAGGGGGAGCCACTGCGTTCCGGAACGCGAGCGAGCGGTGGACGAGGCCGCCCTGCAGAGGTCTCTCGGTCCGCGCCCCGCAGCCCGCTCTGCGCACACCTGTCACCTTCCACCCTTTCCCCTCCTCCCCACGGGCCACCGGAAGCCAGGCAGAAAGGCAGGGGAGGGGAGGGGTCCCGGCAGAGCACGCTAGGGGGGCGGTGGGGTGCGGAGGGCGAGGTAGGACCCTGCGGGCTCCCCGTCTGCATTTGCCAGTGACTCGAGGGCAGGAGCCTTGCGCGCCGGGCCCAGCCGGCTGGGGTTTGCGGCCCTGAGTCCCCGGTCCTTCCCGTCCCTCCTTCTTCCCCATCCCCGGCACCGAGCCAGAGGGCGCTGCGGTCCTGGTAACCGGTTGGAGCCTTGGGGCGGGGTGGGGACCGGGTTGTGCCCTGGACACGCACCATCGGGCTCGGGCTCGGCGCGCAGGGCCTTTCCTGCCCGGCGCAATCTTCAGGTCAGATCAGAACTCGCTTTCCTGCAGTCACCTCTCACCTCTCTGGTTTCCGACCTTGCTGGGTGCAGTCTCCACGCCGCCACTGGTGACTGTTGACTCGCATGGGGCGGCCGGTGGTGTCCGGCTCCCGACTCTGGGATCTCGGTCTCCGCCGGGGAGAGTGGGTACTGACCCACTTCGGCCGCGGCCACGGGGTCACAGGAGCCTGCGCCTCCCTTGCCCCGACTCGGGCCCTCTCTTCACCTGTCCCTGGCCTGGAGTCTCCAACCCTCGGTCCACGAGAAAAGGCGCCCATGTACTGTCCACTGACGCCACGCGTGTCCCAGGGGAGCAGCTGTTTGTTGGACGGCGGGCCCAGCAATCGCCAGGAGGACCCCGCGCCGGGAAACCCAGGAGGCCCCGAAGCTCCTGGACTCGCCCCTCGAGTCATTTGCTCAGTGCACCTCCTGCTAAACCGGACACAGACGCGCACTGTTACCGGGACACGCAAGGGCCAGACGGGTCTGGAAAGTCCACAGCACTGGGACCTAGATCTGGACATTCAGCTTGGACGTGTTTCTTGATCCTCAGCCAATCTCTTCCTCATACCAGGGACCCAAGGGATAATCGCCCTCTGAAGGCTCAGAAACTCGTCGCGCGTGGGTCTTTCGTCTCTCGTCTTCTTTTTCATGAATTTTCATGGCGACTGGAATGGAATGCATTGTTACACATTGTTACACAGATAAGCGGAGAAATAACAAAGAACGTTAATAGTTACCCAGAAATACTGGCAGGCTCTGCGGCGCAATGGATAGCGCGTTGGACTTCTAGTGAGCATTGAGAGATTCAAAGGTTGTAGGTTCGAGTCCCACCAGAGTCACAGGTGTTTTTGCCTAAGAGCTTGTGAAACGAAAGCAAAAACAACACAAATAAAAACTGGGATTAAAAGAACACCGACCCGCGCCTGGTGGGAAACGCTTGACGCTTGTAATCCCACTTCTGTGTGCTGTTGAACTGGGGGCCTGCTCGGCCCTTCCCTGTCTTCCGACGGTGCTTGGCGCTAGTGTCCGTGGAAAATAGTGGTCGCTGAGAGCGCTCCGCCCCGCTGTAGGAGCAAGCTGCCCACCCACAGTCCTTCCACCTTCGGCCTCTTCACAGGCGTCCTGTGCACCTTCTAGAAATCATGGATGGTGAAGAGCAATCCGTTTTTACCAGAGGACACTGCACAGTGCGTCCTAGGAGCGAGCGCGCACAGGTACGCCCCGCGCCCTCTGCCCCGTGGTGGACTGGACCCACGGTAGCAGCGATGCCCATGTGTTCCACAGCACGAGCTGCGCCTTTGTGCTATAAACATCTCCTGTCTGAGATCTGGGCCTCTGCATCCCCTGGCCCCAGCCGAGGCCCCCGGAAAGGCCCTTCTGTTTGAGAAGGGACGGTCAAGCCTCCCTGCCAGCAGTGTCTGCACCAGGGCTCCTGTGAGTTCAGCTGGTCAACCTCTGCCTCCGCTCGATGAGCCACCTACAGCTGGACCTGAGGGCTGAGCCAGGCTGAGGCTGCTAGGTGATTGCCGTGGAAGGGTAGCAAACAGCGGGTGGTCTGGGTAAAAGCCAACTCAACCAGAGGCAAAGTAAGCACTGCGTGAATCAGCTAGTCGATGAAAGCAGGCAAGGCCTATTATTCAGGAAAACAGAAGCCGCAAATCCAAGAGGGACATTGTTTATTTTTATTTTAAAAATTTGCATGAGCGGGTGTTTGCAGCACATGGCATTCCTTGTGGGGAGCGGTCACTGTACACAGCAGGTCTCAACTGACACCGCTGAAAATGTCGCTGGGCGGCAGCCAGACAGGTGGGGCACGAGGGCCCTGATTTCACACCCGCCTTCTGGGAAGCGGAGCGGCGAGCAGCCCTCCCAGCGGGACGACAGAAGGCACGAGTGCTGTCCCCCCGCATCTTGAGAGGGCCTCGAGGACGCAGCTGCCTGGGCCAGAGGAGGCGCGCGGACGGTGGCCGCCCTGGGCCGGGATGTGGCTCAATCGGCGCCGGCCAAGGCCGCCCACGCGGTCCAGGGCCCGTGAAAGTCTCACCCAGCCCGCCAACACGCCTACGCCTGACCCGTCTCTGTTCTGCTCATGTTGTGTTTATCTGTTTTGTTGTTTTGTTTTTGTTTTACACTTTGAAAATGTGCTTTACTTCCATGGGTGACTGCATTGTGTCACGGCAAGGGGCAGAGGCTGGAGGTGGAGACCCAGCAGTCCCCCTCTGGCCAGGGTGTCAGTGCCTCGCAGCCTAGGCCATAGGTCGTTGGGACTCAAGAGAGGACAACAACTCCGAGGGCCTGAGGCAGTGAGGCCAGGTTTTCCAGAGCCCTGGGGGGGGGGAGGTGTCGCCACCCCCAGGCATTGAATGGGGGGGGGACATTGCCTGGGGACTCCAGGACTGAGCCAGGAGGCCAGGACGGGATGGAGGGGCAGACATAGCCACTCGGTTGTCAACCCTGAGCCCTCACCAATGACCAGAGGACACAGCAACCAAATCCCAGTGAACTCAGGAAATAAGACCTGACGACTGGCGAAGCCCCACCGACCTCCACTGCTGCTTGACAAAGTTCCAGCTGGGGAAGAAAGGGTGGAACACATCGCACCCTCATATTTTATTTTTTTCATGCCATAATGTTTATAATTGTTACTCTGATCACAGGAGTCATTGTGCTTGTGACTCACAACAAATTCTCCATGAGGCACATTGGTAATGATGTATTGAAATCTGATCTGGCTCACAAGTCCCAAATTCCAGCTTCTCTTAGTTCTATTGCCACATCCACTTCTAAAGAAACCTCTCCTGAAACCCCCTCTGTTTCCCCACTATTATGACTCCCCCTCTTATTGCTGACATTCTTTTTACTAAAGGAGTCTTACGAAGAGATTGGAAGGACACACTTTAGATGTAAGAAATAGTGGAAAATGGGAAATAGAACATTAAGACAGGTAAATGCATTAAGGAGACAAGTTACTCAAGCTGTAAATATCTCCTGCTCATGGACTATGAACCTAAATGACACTTAGTTAAGATGAATAGAGGTAAAGTAAAATAGAGCGCTAATAGCAAACTATATTAACCACTGTGCAGTTTCTCAAGGGCCAGCTGTCAACCACAAGTTTGACACTTGATTAAATCTTGCTTGTACCCTTGCTGATATAAAGATTTTGATTAAATTACTTTCTGTTCTGTTTAGGTGTGGGTAAATAAGGGGACAATTGTAATCTTTAAATATGTATTCATGATGTTCAATGAAATGACACAGCTTAGAGGAATTGTACTTTGTTTAACAAAAAAAATAACCTTTACTTCAATAGAAATTGCTAAGGCAACTTAAAATGTAAACATGTTCCGCCCAATGCCTCCCAGCTATTGCTTAAAGATATAAAAATAAATCAGACCCTGAGACTTCTCAGAGGGAACCTGAACATTGCTCGTGGAGGTTCTTTCTCATCTCCGGCCCAGGACATCTCCCCTTCCTACCCTACATCGACTGCAGCTGGTCTGCGGCAGACGATCTGCCTGTCTCCTATTAGCTGTCATTTATTTTGCTCTTTACATTATTTATACTTTGAGTTTCCCATATTGCCGGGAGCTGCAATATTGATTATGCCCAAAGAATGCTGTCAGCAGTGCAGGCTGCAAAGAGTTAAACCCCTCGATTGGCTTACTTTAAGAAGCCAGTCTGACTGAAGCTACAGGACTCACAGACACGTGACTCACAGAAGCCTCTCATGAGCACTGCTGGGTGAGCAGGCCAACAAGACCTCCCCGATGATGGCCACAGCTGAGGCCAGAGTACGGCCTATGAAGCTGTGGGCCTGATACAAGATAACAGGTGGAGCTGAGGTCAGAGTAATCTCACCCAAATTCTGCTGGGAGGGAGGCGCTGTAGATCTCGTCGGACTCACTCGCCTCCTCCCATGAAGGGTGTGGTGGAGAAAGGCCAGGCGGAGAAGAGGACTGTTTTCCTTCCCACCTGTCTGCCACTCCTGCAGACCCTAGCCATTCTCCCTGTTCCAATCCGGCATCCCCTTTCTGTTTCCTTACCTACACTATAAATAAAGGTGATGAGGACGCAAGCCAAGCTTTCTGTCTCATCAGTTTCCACGTGGCCTCAGCAAAGTAAACTTTCCTGTTGTCTTTGTCTTCTTTGTCTTAGTCCTTAAGCTTCTTAATCTCTCACCATGTTTCTCACTCCTTGAACCCCTTAGCCTCGAGGGCCGTGGCAAAATTCCATTCCCACAATCAGTCCCTTCATAGCCTGAAGGACAGTGCTCTAATTACAACCATGTATTTTGTCTGTCTTGCTTCTAATTTGAAAATGCTTTTTCTCTTCCCTTTAAGGCCTTGGTTGCAGTGGTTTCTACAGAAACCTCGTGGACAGAGTATCTGTACATGTAGTCCTGCCCTTGCAGGTAGTTCACCTTTACCCCAACTGATGAACAGTAAAAATCAGTGCTTGAGACTGACCAGGGTCTTTGCTATGGAGCCAGCACTTGTTCTGGTACCGGGGATTGAACTCAGTGCTTGAAAGGCAGGCACAGTGCCACTGAGCTAAATCTCACGCCCTCCTACTTTTTTCTTCTGAGTTTTTCTTCAGCCTTGCATCCCACACTGAGCAGCCTAGAGCCTACCGCAGAGCCTACTAGCACCGTGGAGGAGAAATCATGCGATGCTGAAGCTTGTGTGTCCCAGCGATTTCACCTTTGACAGCCTTTGCAAATGGGTAGGGGACAAAGTGAGGGAAGAAGGGAGGGGAGGAGAGGAACGGGAAGGAAAAGCATTCAGATGCACCACGCACGTGCACCAGCTCCCCGCGGCGATGGAGAGCGTCATGCACTGCAAACGTGTACTCGATCTTTTTTCTTTACTCATGAAAATTTAAAAATTAGCCAGGCGTGGTGGTGCACACCTATAATCCCAGCACTCAGGAGGCTGAAGCAGGAGGATCGTGGTGAGTTCCAGGCCAGTCTGGGCTACACAAAGCAAGACCCTGTGAAAACCAAAGGAAAAAATTCATTTTTTATTTAAAATAGAATAAGCAACAGCCTGACAACTCCAGACTGCACGCACGAAGCTGAATAAAGAAGCTCAACAGGAGTCTGCAGGGAGGCCCGAGTCCACACAGAGCAGCTCAGCCAGCACGACCGAGAGCACTGGAGGCGAGGCCGAGGCAGGGGCGCCCATGTCCGCTTGGCCCAGTCACCGCACCTGACCGGCCCTACGAGGAAGCGCGACAGGCGCCGAGCAAAGAACAGCAATGTCAGAGTGGGATTTGAACCCACGCCTCCACGTGGAGACTAGAACCTCGGCACAGGAAGCAGAAATGGAGGCTGGCTCCTTGGACCTCTCAGCCATCCTGACGCCTGGGGTGGAGCTGCGCAAGATCTCCGCTGTCACCCGCCCCGCGTGCACTCCGAGGTCCACTCGGCAGGCAGGACGGGAGCAGGGCGGAGCTGCGGCCTGGGGCGGGACCTGGCTGCCCGGGACGCGGGCTCGCGGGCCTCCCTTCTCCCCGGCGGCTTCTTCTCTCGTCCTCCCTCCTCCGAAGCTTGCTCCTGCTGACCCCGACGGTGCGGAGAGCGCGGGTCACAGGGTCCTGAACAGGAAGCGAGGGGCGGTGTCACTCGCGAGGATCACGGACCTCCCACGCGAGGACGTCCATGCGGGGTACCGCGGGGTGATCTGCGACTGCGCGTCACAGGCTCCCACTTGCCCGGGCTAGGGCTGAGGGGAGGCGGCCCCGGCCTGGTCTCTGCTTTTCTGCCTCTGGAGTTACTGTAGCACCCGGAACCCTTAACCTTGGGCGGGGAAGAGCGGCCGGCAAGGACGCCCGTGACAGGTGGCGCTGGGCCGAGGTGCCTCCTGCTTCCTTCACGGGACGCAGCCACACCCCCGGTGCCGCCCAGCAAAGCTAACAGATGAGGAGGGAGGGCACAAGGAAAAGTCTCGGTGCAAACACATTTTTAAATGGCCCACAGAGCGCGCCCGCGTCACCCAGAGCAGCCCGCGGGCGGCGGCCGAGGGAGAACTGTGGCGAGGCCAGGGACGGAAGGCAGGTGGAGGCTTTTCCGACGGCGTTTGACCAGCGCGATCGAGGCGTGAGCGGCTCGGATTCTGCAGTTACAAAAGCCGCTCGCGTGGGCAGGGCCGCGGGACCCCAGGGAGGCTCGCACCCCCCGCGCAGACGGCAGGCGGGCCGCGAGTGCCGTGGAGCAAAGCTTCAGCGCTGACCCCGAAAGGACAGGGCGAGGCGCTCCTCCTCTCCCGCGCCACCTTTGGTGTGGACTTTTCTCCCCGCCGCCTCTCGCCACGGGTGCTCCTCAGCGTGTATCCGCTCAGGATGGGATCCCGAAGGCGCGCGGTCCGGAACTAACTGGTCCAGGGTCAGCGGAGGAGCTGGGGCTCAGATGAACCCTGGAGGCGAAGCAGAGAGGAGCGGCCCTCGCCTCCCTCCCGGGCCCCGAGGCCGAGGCCCCCCGCCCCGCGCGCAGCACAAGCTTCCTGTGCTTTTGCATCTTTGATTCTCGGAGGATTATTCTCAGTGCTCCTAAAAATGATCTGTCCCTCCCCGTTCCTGCACTTGCTGTCTCCAGGGCCTCTCTGCCCAGACTAATGAACCTAATGACCTGATGAACCCTTCCTTGTAATTGATTCTTGGGATAATCTTAATTTCCCTGGAATTTTGCACGGTAATTGGCTTGAGTATTCAATGAAAGTCCAGGGTGAGGTTATGAAATGGAAAGAGCTGCCAAACATAACTTGAAATGAATAATTACTGTAGCACATCTGTCCATGAACTATAAGCCAGCTTAAAATAGTAATATAGCACAAATATGTTGTTTTTGTGCTTTGTGCAAAACTCCGTCTGTGTCAACCTGTCCCTGTTTCAAAAACACAGGGTGGGCCTTTCCCTTAGATGGGGCAGCCTATTCCTGGAAAGATAAGAGAACAGCCTTGAAACTGTTTATGTAAGCCCCCAACCTTAAAGCTATGGAAAGTCCCTTGCTCTCTTGCCACGCAGCTGTGTAACCGAAACTTGAACTTCTTACTCTGTAAACGGAATATAAAAGAGAAATTTTCTTAACTCGTGGTCAGCCTAGAAGGACTCGTTTCCTGAGGCTGTCCATTGCCTGGCAATAAACTTCTTTTTTATTTTACCCAACTCTCCTGTCTCTGAAAGATCATTTCGATTTGCCACAACATTTAAATGATCTTTTCAGAAAGTAACCCAGAAGACAGACACGCTTTTAACAACCCTGATAATCCCAGAAACTCCAGCCCTTCTCAGTGTGCTAAATTATGAGTGAAACTAAATTATTTAATAAAAAGGATATAACATTGGGTTACAACAACCCATTCCATACTCTTCTACTGTAAATTTGTACTTTAGCATAATAGCTGGCTGTGCATCTCAGTAGCTGTGCTGGGGACATACAGGAAGCCATCTTCACGTTTACCCACTTGGTATGATGAACAGCAAAGGGTCTGCATGTGTGCAAAAGTGTCAAACCGGGATTTTTACCCAGATAATGCTCCATCTAACAAGTTTTGTCTATGCTAACCTGAGGATAGCACGGGGCAAAATACACTCAAACCACTCATTATGAAAATATGTATTTTATAATAATGAAATGTGGGTGTGACTCACAGTAACTGCCCCTGGGGGGGACCCATCTGTGCATTACCCACCTGGCAGACAAATGACAAATAAGCGCCAAAGCAACAGCTGGTGAGTTTTACCCAGGAAATGCTTATTGCTAAATTTGTGCATGTAGGGTTTGTTTTATTTTTTTAAAAAAGCTTTCTTTTGATTTTTTTCTGGTAGAAGTAGTGAAATTCAGTACAGTGGCACATGAGAAACCAGATTTGTAAGTATTGGATGAGATCAAAAGTGAATCCCTGGGGCCAGAGATTTAGCTCAGTGGTTCCGCCAACAGGTCGAGTTTTATCCCAGGAACAAACAATAACAACAAAACCCCAAGAAAGTGAATCATCACATGCACGGATGATAAAGATGATGATGACTCTGACACTGGCCATGTGAGCCGAAGTTCCTGTGGCAGTGAAATGGAGCAAGAATCACTGATACAGACAGGGAATGCAGACCTCCATGATACAGATGAAGACGAAAAAAGCAATGTGAGTGCATATTTGACTCGTTAAAATGCTACAAAAATGGTCACACCACCAAATGGAACAATCTGATGTTAGATCTAGATCTGAGGATCTAGTGAGGATCTTGGTAGAGGATGAAACCTATTGGACTGAATGCCAGCACTGCCATTCAGTGCTGGAAATTGTAACAGATGAAATGCTACAAGATGCTGTGAAATACACAAAGGCTGAAATACAAGTAAAACATTCTTTATGTACCAGTAGCCATATTAAAAATGTATTTATTATGATATCTCACTAGCTGAACTGAAAGTATTCATAGGTCTGCTGTACTTGTCAGGGATTTCTTACGGTACCTGAAGGAATGTAAAAGACTTATGGAAAAGCGATGGGTCAAAGGGTCAAAATATGGCATAAAAATTTATGCTCTTGTAGATCAAGGACTTATGCTTTCAGTTTAGAAATCTATCCTAGAACTCAGGATCAGGTTCTTTTTTTTCCAGTACTGGGGATCACACTCAGGACCTTGCACTTGGGAGGCAGGTGTGGCACCACTGAGCTAAATCTCCGGCCCAGACATAGGCTTTTATTCATATAGTAATAAACCAAATGATGCTGTGAACAGACTTGCTGCTCCCATCTCCCAAACTAATCAGAATGAGATATTCAACAATAGGTTTACCAGTTTCCTGTCAATGTTACATTTGCTAATGGAACACGAGTTGATGAATATAGGAACTGTACTTAGGAACAAAGCAGAAATTCCAAATGAAATGTTGCAATTTCAAAGCAGAGAATTGTATAGTACAATCTCTGGATTTCAGAAAGATTTACATTGGCCTCATATATGGCAAAGAAAAGCAAACTGTTACTGCTGATGTCAACACTGCACCATGGTGGAAATATTGATAGGGAAACCTTGACAAAACAGAAGCCTGAGATGGAGGCTTTCTACAAAAAAACCAAAGGCAGAGCAGATGTTGATGAGGAGTTATGCAGCGACTATGAAGCCACTCAAAACACAAAGCATTGGCCAATGGTTTTGTTTTACTCATTCCTAAACATGTGTTGCATAAATAGTTTGATAGTTTACAAAGAAAATAACAAGTGCAAAATACCACGGAGAAATTTTCTCAGAGGATTGGGACTGGAACTCATAAGAGATCATTTACAGCAGAGGAAAAACAAAGTGTTTCTGTCCAGGGAACCAAGCAAAAAAATCGTGGAACACAGTGGTGAGCTGACAGGTGAACAGGCAGGTGCAGCATCACCAAGAGCTACTTTGGCAACAGGAAAACCAAAAGGATGTCAACTGTGCCCTGCAGGAAAGGACAGGAAAACAAAACACACATGCTATCATGTAAGCGATACTTGTGTATGGAACATGCAGTTTTCTTGTGTGAGGACTGCCTTGGATGCGACAGTTGAAGCAAAGATGATTATTTCTGTGGTAGACTTTTCTTTGTGTTTACACTGTAGCTCTTTTTATTTCTGAAGTTATCTCTTAGGTTTTGTAAGCAAGTACACAGCCGATGTGAAAATGCTGATGTCCATTCCAAGCACTCATTACATATTTGATATTTTATTTCATTGATATCTTATTTCTCTACTAAGTGCATGTTGTACAATATAGTTGGAAGCTTCTGACAAAACAGGAAGAGAATAGAGCTGACAAGAATGGTCTGCCACACAGGAAAGCAGAGCCAAGCACATGTGCTGTCAGTGTAAGTGAGATGTGTGCATGGAACATGCAGTTGTCCTGTGTGAGGACTGCCTTGGGTGACAATCGAAGCGAAGCTTACTTTTGCTGTAGAGTTCTATTGGTATTTTCATTGTAGTTCATATAGGAATTTACTTCTGATATTATCTTTTAGGTTTTGTAAGGAAGTACACAACTGATGTGAAAATTTTGATGCTTTTTTACGAATACTCAATAAATACTAGAAAGTATTTTTATTTTTTGATATTTTGTCCTGTTAAGTGCCCATTGTTTAATGTAATAAAACTCATAAAATTGAAGTCAATAATTCATTAATAGAAATATTCTAAATAGTAAAGGGTTTTATACATTCAAGTTACTACATCTTCATGACAAAATTTACATTATGATGTTCTTGTTTATCTTTTTCTTTTTGGTACCGGGGATCAAACTTGGGTCCTTGCCCTTGCAAGGCAGGCAGCAAAACCACTGAGCTAAATCCCTGACCCCATTATGATTTTCTTAAAAGAGTACTAAGAGTCTATAACCTTAGCCCCTGGATAGCTTACTCAGTAGAGCATTGGATTCTCAGAGTTCAAGTCCCTGTTTGGGTGTGTCCTTTGACTAGGAAAACAGCTCTACAAAAAAAGTGTGATTTAATTACCCGGCCTTATACCACTTTTATACTCCTTTTCGTGGTGTTGGAGAATTCCTTTACCCTGGAGGGTGAGATACAGTTTGGGTCGGACTTACTGGCTTCTAGACTCAGAGCGGTGGCATCTGTTCCTGATACCTCAGAATTCTCCAAGTCCTAGACAAGTTCCCAGGACACAAAAGCTTGCCTGCCGCTGGGGTTTTGATCTAAATGCCCCCAAAGTCTCTCTGTTCGGAGGCTCGTGCTGGGATCCTTCTACACTCGTCCGAGGAGGCGGCCCTGGCAGTGACCTGAAGTGGGGACTGGGTCCTGGCCCTTCCCCTCTTTGGCTTCTGGCCCCGGGTTTAGCAGCTCCTCCACCAGCCCTCCCATCAGGGTGTCCTGCCTGGAGCCAGCTAGCCACTGTTGGAAAACTGAAACCGTGAGATAAAATAAACCTCTTCTCTCTTTTTTTTTTTTTTGGTACCGGGGATTGAATTCGGATCTTTGCGGTTGCGCAGCAGGCGGCGAAACCACTGAGCTAAATCCCCGGCCCAACCTCTTCTCTTTTAAATGGTGTACACCAGGTATTTCGTCCCATCAATGGAAAAGCAACTAATACACGCACTCTGCAAACTGCAGTCGGTGAACTAAATTCCCCACATATTTTGAAACTGAGTTAACCACCTATTTTGTGCTTCATCTATAAAAATTCTGGAATTTTTGTTTTTCTTTGGATAGTATCATGATTTTTGTAAACTTTTAAATGTTTTTTGGATAAAAAAGTCAAGACTTTCATCCAGGGCATACTGCACGCGTGGAGCAAGAACTGCATTTGCTTTACGACCGTGTTCCTCATTTCGACGGTCGTGCTGATGCTGAGTACCGGCTCGAGGTTCTGCAAACCTTGAAGAATGAAGTCATGGCGCAAAGAGGTGGGCTGGGGAGTCTTATTGGAAATGAGGAGGAGGAGGAGGAGGAGGAGGAAGGCTTCCGGGGCCCCGGCTGGCCTGGCAGTGCGCTTCCCGCGGGGTGGGGCTCCGGGAGGGCCCCGGGTCCCGGCGTCCTGCGGGACAAAGGGAGGGGCCCCTGCTTCCCCCGACGGTCAGTTTAAGCCTTCTTTGGATTCTCTCGACCTGTTCCTTTACCTGAAGAACAGGGTTTTACTCAGTTTTTTAACTAACAGGTGCGGAAGGAAGGAGCATGAGCTGAGGCCAGGCCGTGGGGACCCCAGGTCCTGACGAGCTCGCGGTTTCTCGCGCGGATTCCCTCGCCTTTCTGTCCGGCCCCACGCAGGGCGCAGAGACCTGAGCCAAGGTCCTGACCTCGATCTGGCGCTCGGGAGCAAAATGACGGAGTTACAGTGGGGGACAAAGCCCGAAGGCTGCTAGTGATCCGCACAAAAGCACCACTGGGTGGCCTCCCCGCTGGGGGATCGAACCCCGGTCTCCCGCGTGACAGGCAGGGATACGCACCACTGTACTAACGGGGAAAACATGCAAACTGCTCTGTGAGGAAGCTAGCTGAAGGACTTCGAGATAATTCTCTGGAAACTCAAATATCTTCAGGTTGAGAACAGTGATAAGAATCCCTGAAACAGCTTCCCTGTGTTATTTCACAAATCTAAAATAACTTCTCAAAAGTTTATGACCATCCCTGTAAATACTTTTTAGGCCATAACTAACAAAGAAATGTTCATTAACAAGAAAAAACCCATTAGGCTTTCCTAACCTCCCTCTCTGTAGATTTACCTCAGCTACCCCTGACCCTGGGATGCCCTTCCTGTTTCAGCTTGCCATTGCTTGTCTTTGAAACAGGATCTTCTGTGTAGTCCAGGCTGGGCTCCAATTTGGAATCCTCTTGCGTCAGTCTCCTTAGTGCGGGGATCACAGGCCTGCACCATGACCCCTGGAGCATATTTTAAATATATAATATATATAAATTTCCACTTGGAATAAAGGTAAGATTTGATTTTTAAAATCTAGGCCTTACCCAGTTGTCACAAATTATACCACCATTCATTCCCAGGCCACTCTGCCAAGCTTGCCCATCTCCAGCAGTGCCTGGAGCCTCTGCCCTCCACAGTGCTTCTTCCTACACCCGGCCTTTGGTCTGGAGACCCCAGAGGGGCTGGGGCTTGATTTGCCTCAGGGAATGTTGCCCCTGGGCCCTGGTTTAAGCCTACACTCCTGGGCCCTCTTGCAGCCAGCCTTCTTGCAGCCAGCCCTCTGCCAGCTCTAAGCTTCTGGGAGGTGCCATCTCTGTGGAGCCTGCCCCTGCCTAGTGGTGTCCCATTTCCCAACAGTCTGGGGAAGCTCTGGACAGAGTAACCTGGGACCAGGTACAGGACACTTCTATAGCTCAATCACTGTGTTTTTAACTGCATAAGCAATAAAGTCTTAGTAAAGTGTTCTAGGATGTGGGTGCTTTCTATAACCAGAAAACAAAATCTAGGCCTTAGATTTTGCAGACTTGGTATGCATTTTAGTCCTAGTGAATGGGGAACATGCTTTTTTGCAGTTAAAGCTGGACTTACTGACTAAGAGGTTTACCCATCCCGTCAACATATCCGGCCTGCCCGGCCTGACACTTCCTCTCAAACATCTCAGGAATTTTCTGTTCTTAAAAAGTTTTATTACTTCTACCTCCCGACAAACGTAAATGGGATGTGGCTCTGTGCACTGAGCTTGCTGTCTGTAATGTCTGATAACCCGGGAATTTGCTGGGCCCAGATGACTTGTGCCCTAGGTAACCAATGCACAGTGCTCAACTCCTGCAAGCCTGGCCCTGCCCCTCCCGAGAGTATAACCTGCTCTGCTCAGCCCCAAAGGGGGATCAGTCTCTTTGTGACAGTCCCAGGCTGACCTGCTGATGATAAAGATGGAACAGTACTGTTGGGAGCAATGCTACATAATTCTAGGGAAAAATCATTTGAGTAGGCCTAGTTCTCCTGCCTACAGGCCAGCAATAACACTCCAAGACATACTTCCATTTTGGCCTCAGGTCACAAGGAAGATCTCAATGATCCCATGATGCTGTAATGCTCCAGGACAAGACCACACCTGTGGGAGACGCCCTGGGAGGAGCCAAATCTTCATCTGTGTAGCTCCTGGGAGGAACTAAATCTTCATCTGCATAGTTCCTCATTGTTCTTAGATTTCCACCACCTCCACCCAGTCTTTTGTTACACCTTGTTCATCCCAATATGATGCTGAAATCTACATATTCATTTGTTACATTTGTTTCTCCTGATGTACTAAATAAAAGGTGCTGCAAGCTAGGGGTTTTTGTCTTTGCCGCCTAGAGCAGCACTGATCAGACCCAAAGCTCAGCTTCTTCTCAGTCTCATTTTCCTACCTTTCCTGTAATTCGCCGTGTGCTGCCGTGGCTTGCAGGAGAGCAGGACTCACTGCAGAGGTTCTGGTAACGTCCCCTTCCCCTGTCCCCTACACTGTACACTTTGCCTCCAAAACTTCTGGGTGTGTCTTCCACTCTCCTGCACTACCTGTGTTGAGCTGTAGACCCTAGGGCTGTATATTCTAGCTGGCACTTTGCCACTAGGCTAGAAATCCCATTCTTAGGAATGTTCCTAACCCTGAGGTCCTTAGGGAAATGGGTACATGTACTAAGAGAGCAGCAGTAGGCTTCTGAGAGCAGCCATAAGGCTTTGCTGCAAAGTGGGTGGCTTCAAGCAGGAGAATCTCATTGTCTCTCGCCCAGGAGTTTGAAACCCAGGGGTCAGCAGGGAGTCTTCTGTAAGGCTCAGGGGAGAGCTGGCCTTGCTTCTGGTGGCTCTGGGGCTGGCAGCCGGGCCCCTGAACCTTCGCCTGGGGGTTACCCAGACTTCTCTGCATCCAAGTGCCCTCCTCGCTCTTATGAAGAGGCCAGTCCCTGGACTCAGGCCCCCAAACGCAGTATGGGTGGCCTCATCTCTACAAAGTACATCTGCAGAGACCCTATTTTCAAGTAAAGGTGTTATGAAGGTCTGGGTAGACACAGAACTTTATTATTTTATTTCTGAGACAGGGTCTCACTTTGTAGTTCAGGTTGGCTTTGAATTCACTGTGTACCCCAGGCTGGCCTCAAACTCAGCGATCCTCCTGCCTCAGCCTCTTAAGTGCTGGGATGACAGGTGTGGGCCACCCTATCGAGCAGACATTGGAGATTGAAAGACAAAGTGTCGATGCCTAAGCTTGACTAACTGCACCAAAGCAAACTCTCAGAGTTGGGAAACACGGATGGAGATGGTTGTGGGTGAGTGGGCAGGGAGACCGGAGAGCGCACAGGCCTACATGGTGCTTCTCAGGCTCCGGAACAAAGGGGTGGCCTAAGGGAGAGGAGGGCTGAGCTCTTAACCACGTGCAGCCACAGAGGCAGTCATAACAAAAATCCCAGAATTCCTGACAACAGCAGAACAGGAGGATGGAGAAATAGCCTGTTTTCAGAGTAGACATGAAAGTCTTACAGGAATGGGAAGATAGGTCATGTTTATAGATAGGAAAATGAGTGTCTCAGAGATGTCATTTCCTCCCAAACCGGTCTTTGTATTAAATATAATTCCAACTAAATTAAAGGTGTCTTCTGAGGCCTCCCTTGGCAAACTGGCTGCACAGTTGTGTGGAAGTGCACAGGAGCTGTAACAGCAAGAGCACACGGAAGAGCCGAGGACACAGGTGGGGCAGATGGGCAACAGGATGAGGCCTGCAGCCTGGGAGGACGGGAGAGCCGCTGTCCTCGGGACCTGAGGCCTCAGGAACCAAGGAAACATGGGAAAGAAGTGAGGGCCGAGCTGGAGCGGGCATTCCAGGGCAGGCTCGGCCTTCTGAGGTGAACATCTGTCCAGGAGCAGAGTGCCCGGGGCCAAGCACACTGGAAAAGACAACCGGGTAGCTCAGCTGCACAGGAGATGCCCAGGCATGCGCCCTGCGGTCTTCGGGACCTGGCCCACTAGGACCCCAATTACCACGTCACTGGCTATGCGGGTTGGAGTCCTCTGCGGGCTTTGGACTCCGGGGTTCCTCCCAGTATTGCAGATAGGTAAATTAATTAGATATCTCGTAGACAGTTAGACAGGGCCGGCCAGGAGGAGCCAACGTGGAGGACAATCAAGACAGTCACTGAAGGCCAGCATGGTAAAGGAGGAAACTACCACCCCGAGTGCTTGCCCTAGGGATGAACAGCAGTGACTGGCGTTCTACATAGGCAGACCACCTGGGTGGGGGCGAAGGTCTTAGCCCAGCCCTTCCTGGGATGATCCCTGACCCACCCTTACTGAAAATCCTTTTTCGCCAGGCCACGAGACCTGCTTGCCTATTTGACCCCCATTTAATCAATGTTACCTAAGCGACTATACTTGTAATCTTATTGTTTGACTATAGTTTTGTTCCACCTTGAACCGCCTCACCTCAAGGCTTTGTCCCATAAAACCCCTGTGAGAAACAGGGTGAGCGGGCAACCCGCTTTTCAGTCCCCCTGTCTCCCTTAAAAAAGAAGCTATCTCTCTCAATACATTTTTCCTACTCTGAACCTGTTGTTCCTAGACTTCATTCTTCAATTTTAGAAAACAGGAGCTTGAGCTTTGGGTATCTAGCAGGTTTGGGAGTTGCATCTCTTCCCCTGTATCACAAGGGCCATAAAAGATCAAGAACTGCACCAGTGGATGGAGGGGCGGAGTCACACCTCAGACCTGGCCCCAGGCCAGGCCCAGACCTGTGGCCTGAAAACCCTCAAACTGGTCCCCTCGGTGGTGCCCGAGTTCTCACAGGCCCAGAAGAGCTCTGTGGGTGGAGCTTGTCTTTTCTCTTTCAAGAGAATCCTTGGTCCTGCTGCTGCTCAAGCCTTTGTTCAGACCAAGAACTGGACAGCAGCCCAGCATGGTGATGGGGGAAATCTCTCCAGGCCGCTCCTCAGCCTTGAGGAAGAGCCCGAACCAGGGGGAATTTGTCCTTCAGGAATCAGATGCCAGCACCGGGCAGGGTGGGTATGGAGCTGCCTCCTTCTTCTTTCTGCTTCTCTCCATCCAGCCAGAAGCCGTGCACCTGGGACGTGGGGTGTGCAGTGCCCGGCCTCACTGAGCAGCACGCAGCAGCATGAGTGACAAACATGTCTGCGCACACAAATCAGGGGACGGGACCCGGGCCTTCATGCTCGGCTACAGCCCAGCGCTGCTTCTTTTTTTCTTTAACAAATTTTATTTTATTTTATCCCTTCTTCCCCCTCAAACCTTCTCCCCTCCCTATGTACAAAGCTGCTTCCATTTTTCCTTCCATTTTCACCTTTTCCTTGTCCCTCCCTTCCTTTTTCCCTCACTCCTCCCCTTTCCCTTCCCACTTGAGCACTTTTCCCCCAATTCCCAACATCCATTCTACATCCCAGTCCTTACTTCCACATTCAGTTTCCCGCACCAGAGACCATCGGTATGGCATTTCAACAAGTGCGTCCATCCATTTAGCTGTAAACGTCTGAAGCTCATCCTTCTTTAGGGCAGGGCGGTACTCCACTGTGTAAAAAGCCCATATCTCTTTTATCCATTCCTTAGTTGATGAGCCCAGCCCTTCTTCATTTCTTGTTTTGACAGGATCTTGTTCAACTGCTCAGGGTGGGTTCACACTTGCAATCCTCCTGCCTCAGCCTCCCAGTGTTAGATTACAGGTTTGGACCACCATTCCTGGCTAATCTCAGCACTTTACGGAAACTGAGCAGAGACAAAGGGACGATTTCAGGACGTGCTGGGACAGAGGTTCCCACCATTGGAAGGTAGGCAAATGATTTCGGGGACACAGAGAAAGACACGCAAAGGTCGTTTGGCTGCAAGATGTCTTTCCTTGGGCGCTGAGGAAGACCCTAATTACCATGTCGCTCACTAAGCAGGTTTGCCGCCTCGGGAAGGGCTTTGAAAGTCGCACTGACCCAGACCTGACACAAAAGTTCCAACAGTCGCCTGAACAGGGGCTTGAACCCTGGACCCTCAGATTAAAAGTCTGATACTCTACCGACTGAGCTGTCCAGGCTCCATGTTGCGGCTCTTAATGCGTGGTATAGAATGACTCGTAGATCACCACTGGGCCCCAGGCTGCGAAAACGCCCGTTCTTGGGAGAGCGGGTCGTCCACTCGGCAGGGACGGTCCCCGAGGACGGCCCCGCGCGGTGCTGGAAACCTAGGGATGAGGCAAACCCAACCCAAAACGAGAGCGGGTGGGGAGGGGGAAGCGGGAGAGCGGCTGCTGTTCACGCTGGGCGGAGAAGAACCCGGCAGAGGCGGGCCCGCCCCGCCCCGCCCCGCCCCGCCCCGGCTCCCTCTGCTCCCTCGCGTCTCCCCCGCCCTCCAAACCCTTGCTGCGAACGCCCCGCCCCTGGCTCCGGGCCCTCGGGACGGAGGTCGAGCGACTTCCCGGGCACAGGGCGCAGCGCAGTGTGGGCTCCGCCCGGCGGGCCTGCACGCTGCTGAGCCCGGGAAACACCCGCTTTCCAGGGCGTAGCGAGGCCGAGAGGCGAGAGGCTCTGCGGACGCGGGAGAGAAACGCCCGAGCTGAACCCGCGTGCGAAGAGCCGGGCGCCGGGACAGCAGCAGGGACGCCCGGAAGACGGGGTGCGCCCTCCGGCCTCGGCGAGGGGGACCCACGCGTCGCCACCCGGGCCACAGCTGCGGTCGCCGCACTGGCGGGGCCACGTCTGCCCCCCAGGTCCCGCCCCGCGACTCGGGTGGGGCGGCGCTGGGGCTCCGAGCTGCGCTCCCTGCGGTCCGTGGCTGCCGGCCGCCTCCCCCTGCGCCCCGTCCTTTCCCACAGCTGCTTTTGCAAGGCGACGCCGGCCTCTCGGCCCCGCCCCTCCTGGCGGCCGCTTGCCCCCGACCCGGGTCGGCACCCGCTGCGCCGGTGGCGGCGCCGGAGAGAACAAACGCGCAGGTTTCTATTCTGTTTTCCTTCTTGGGCGCCCGCCTACCTCGGAATGCACCCTGCGTGCTTTCAAAGGGCAGAAGGCCCGCGAGGGAAGGTTGTGCCGTCCCGGGAGGAGAACTCGAGGAAGAGTGACGCCCGGCGTGGAGAGCTCGGATCCACTCTCGGGGCCGCGCGTGAGGCCCCGGCTGGGCCGAGGGCGAGGCAGGAGGAGCTCCGGGTGGGGCGGAGCTCGTCCCCGACCCCGCTCGCAGTTAAATGAGTCACCAGAAGGTCGTGTCCCCGGCTCCCTGCCCCGTCCGCCCGTCTCCGCCGCCAGGCGTTCTCGGATGTCTACTCCGCCCCGCGGGAGCGCACTGTCCTTGGGAAACCGGTCAATCCGTGTGCTTCTGCGTCCTGAGTTTTGCAGCCCACGAGCCTGGCCGCCTTTAGGTCGCCTGGTGACCTGTGGGGGCTCCGCGTGACCCCGTGGGTGTCCATGGCGCCCGGACCCACTGAGGAGGGGCGACTCCTGTCCGCCTGGCCTCCACCTCCTTGACCCTGAGCCGAGGCGGCGCCGGCTTCTGGAGGAAAGCGCGGGGGGTCCCGGGCCCCCAACTCGAAGCTTTTGTCGGTCGAGGGTTCGAGCTCGGGAAGCGCCTCTCTGCGCAGCGAGGGTGTTCGCAGGGCTGGATCCAAGGGTCCCGGCCGGTGGCCAGGAAGAGACTTGAGGTGAACCCATCCCGGCAGGAAAGAAAAGGGAGGGGAAAAAAATATGTGTCAGAAGTGGGATTCGAACCCACGCCTCCACTTGGAGACCAGAAACCCCGGGACGGGAAGCAGAGCTTGAGTCTGGCGCCTTAGACCACTCGGCCATCCTGACACCTGGAAGTTAGTGACAAGGGGTCTCAGCTACCAAGCTCTATCCCGGGGCTAGTGATGGCTTAGTGACAGTAGCTGCCGCGGACCGCAAAGTGGACACGCAGGGAGCGCGGGGTCACTGCCGGGTCACTGCAGAGCCGGGCCGTGCTCAAGGGTAGGGAGATCGGGACTCGGGACGCTGGAGATCCCACACTCCCCAGGAGCCCCGGCCTCCCTGCCAGCTGTACTCAACCCCCCTCTGGTCCCCCTTTCTTTTAGACAAAGTTTCTTGGTGTATCTCAGGCTGGCCTTGAACTATGTGGCCCAGCAATTCTCCTGCCTCAGCCTCCCAAGTGCTGGGATCGCAGGGTGTACCACCACACCTGGAAGATTTTACTTTTTAATGAACCCTCTTCATACGAACGGTGAAATTGCAATATGCAAAATTTACAATGTGCACTTTGGTAAACGCACATGTTGGGATTTTGTGTTACAGTTAAAGTCCATGCATATGTAAATGCAAACCTCTGAATATGAATTAAACACTTGAAAATAGATATTTTCAAAATGTAAGATGAAAAAATGTAAGGTGGTTATGGAATTGCAACTGACCTGTTTCATAATTTTCTACTAAGATCTATGTACATATGGTTAACGCTGAGATGATGCCTTGAAATTCGCATGTTGTCCGTCAGTGTGTTCTGTGGGGTTTCCCATCAGCATCACCGGCAACACCAGCATCACCATTACCAGCGTTACCACCACCATCACTCCAGCGCTAGAGAGGGACCCCACCTGTGCGTGCTGGACAGGCCCTGGCTGGGCCCCACTGTCAGCCCACTCCAGCGTGCTAACCACGGTGCCCCCTTAAACATCTGAAGAGCTTTGTGGTTGTCCTTATGGGGAGTATGGGCCGCACACCTTTGTATACTTGTACCCAATACACACCTACCACACACGCGCACACAGACCTGTAGCATATTGTGTGGTGTTCATAAGATGAAAGGTGGAACATGGGCTGTTTTCTAAAATCCAGATTTGCAGCCGGAGACCTGAGCCTGGTGGATGGCAACGGGGTCAAAGCGTCTTTGGGGCATTGCCCACAGACTGGTGTGTGTGTGTGGGGAGTACCGGGCATAGGAACAGGCTGCTGGTCCACTCCCAATTCTCTCTCTGAATTCTACCTGGAGCCTTCACACCAAGCCACATCCCTAGCCCCTTTTACTTTTTCATTTTGAGGCAGTCTGGCTAAGTCATTAAATTGCTCACACTGCAGGAGCTTGTGATTCTCCTGCCTCAGCCTTCCAGAGTGCTGCGATTACAGGCATGAGCCACCATGGTGAGCTTCTCTCTTCCATCTTTGCTCTTTTCTCCTTCATCGCTGTCTTCTCACAACTCCCCCATCTTTCTTGTTTGTTGAGAGAGGGGCTCAATAAGTAGTTCAGGCTGGTCTTGAACTATGTAGCGCAGCCTGGCCGGAAACTGGTAGAGATCCTCCTGCCTCTGCCTCTCTAGCGTCGAGATTACCGGACACCCTCTGAAGAGTCTTCTGTGATTCTTGAGTCTGGCCTGAGAAACCCTTGGTGAAAGAGGAGGCGTCTCATAAAAAACTGGAGGTCAGCTCTACCTTCCCGCGCCGGACGTCGCACACGCAAGTCCGCCCGGCGGCCCCCTGCGGAAGGCGCCGCCTCTGAGAGGTAGGTCAGGACAGCGCTCTTCCCCCGCGCCGGTGCTGCCGGCGAAGCCCTCGCTGGACGCGGCCCGAGGTGAGGTCCGCAGCGGGGAGCCAGGCCGGGCCCGGAAGCTCGCAGCGACACTGGGCGCGCGTTAACATCAAGGCGGTGAGCACAGAGAGGCCCGAGGGACTCCTGAGAAAGCGGCGTCTGTCGCCGGGCTCTGCCTTTGTCCCGAGTGGCCGCGAAGGGCTGGTCCCGGAGACCCCCGAGGACGCCCCAGTCGGCTCACGCGGATGGCACAGTGGTCGCGCAGAACCCGCGCGCGCAGATCCCCGGGGGAGCGCGGCGTCCTCACAGCTGCGCGCCCCGGGGTCCGAGGGTCGAGGCAGCCGCGCGCGTCCAGCGCAGACCCCGCCTTCCCACCCGCGCTTCTCTCCGTTGAGCTGCAGTCGGGGGACCCGCCGGCCACCTGGGAACCTCAGAATCGGACCAATCCCAGCTTCTCGGCGTGGACCGGATCCCGGAATGTCCCGGCGTCCACGCTGGAGCACGAGACGCGGAGGCCTTCATTCCCCCCGTGCCCAGGGATGCCCCGTCCCGAGGGTCTGCGACTCGGTCCCGCGTGCACCCTGGATCTGCCGGGATGCCGGCTGCACTTAGGGCCTCATGGGCCTCGCCTCTCCCGCCAGCCGAGCCCCGCGCCCGGCCCGGCCCCGCGCTGAGGAGCAGCGAGGGGGACCAGCAAACCACCTGGACGCCAACACCCTCTCCCAAAATTATACTTAAATGCATAAGGATAAACAGGCGTAGGAAGGCTCCGTAGCTCAGGGGTGAGAGCACTGGTCTCGTAAACCAGGGGTCGTGAGTTCAAGTCTCACTGGGGCCTTGTACGAAGTGCTTTGTAGTTTGGAAGTATGAGTGCTTCTGTTTTACCCAGTCCTCCAAGAAGAGAGAAACAGGTTATTTGTAAAAGTAGAAAAACAGGAAAATAAAGCTGTTGCGCTCTCTGAGCTGTTGGTGATCCCCGAAATTCAGCCATAGGAATCCTTGAAGAGCCAACTAACGCAATTAGTAGCACAAGACTATGGCTAGTAAATGCATCTTCCAAACGAACTTCTTTGGTCACTTGCAACCTAGAGTACCGACTGCTTAGCACCGTGGCCTCACGTTACCGTGCTGTACTTGGGGTTTTGTCACCCCTACCCGAGGGACGCGGAGCGCGCTGCGTTCAGGCGTCACACTTGATTGGACACCTGGAGCCCCGCAGCGGACGGGCCACGCCCACCGAGGGGAGAACGCGCCGGGCAAACCCGCAAGTTCAGAAAGGCAGCCGCAGCTCACGCACTTATTGCCTGTGTTTGCAAATACTGCGAGAGGCGGGAGGCCTAAAGCTCGCCTACAAGCCGAGGAACCAAAGGCAACTGATGCAGAAAAATAAAGAAGGGAGCGCAACCCTGATAAAGACCCTACCTACATGGGGACACCAGGCCTCCCGATCTCAACTCACCTCCTCACACTCGGAACTGTGCTGCCTCTGAAACATCCACAAAAGTGAGTCGCTTACACCAACTGCTAAAGCCAGCAACCTAGCTCATGGAGTAAGGCGTGATGGGCTTGCCTGCCACCGCATTTGTACTAAATAATTAATGATAGGATAATGCCCTTAAGACACGAGTGAACTCCTCAAAAATGTGCTTTGGATCTCAGAACAATCGGACACACTTTATGGCACCAGCGTTGAAAATTCCACTTTAAAGCACTGAAGAATCAGGGCAGGCACTGGCGATTCATTCCCAGCAACACAGCTGGAGCAGCTGCCTGCGGCAACCTAGGCCTGTAGTTGCTCCAAGTCCTCTGGAAACCTCATGCTCCTCCCCGCCTTCTGAGTTCCTCCAGAATTCAAGTCAAGCATCACTTCCCCTTCAATCTAGACCAGAGCTGCTTTTTCTTATCATTCACACATCTTTATGTAGCATACGCTGCATACTAGCTAGTACAAAGTGAGGTCACATCCGTCCCTTCTTACTAAAATTAATTCTTTTGAGTTGGAGCTAAGCCCCCGTTAAGGCTGAAGTACCCCAAGCCTCATGCGGTCATAGGTGGGGCTTTTCAGAGGTAGCTGGCTGTAGAGTGAGTGACATGGGGATTAAGGGCGGGTGATCACTAAATCAGTGCACTGATTGGTTTGGCACGCCCTAAACCCAGTAGCCTAGAGTATAAAGAGAAGCAAAAAGAAGCTGGTAAGGTCACTTGGTGCCTTCTGCCTGCCATGAACTATTTCTCCCCTGTGATCCCCCTCTGCCATGCCACCCACCCATCTCTACAAACTGTGAGCAAATAAACCTTTCCTCCTTTAACTTTGGGTGTCGGGTATTTTGTCTCAGCAAGTAACTAAGACAATTGGTTAAAATGCTATTAATTTCATAGGATCATTGGTTATTTTAAAAAGGCAACACACTGAACAAAATAAACCCCTGTCAGTACTGTAGACTTTCATTGGTTTGACATCCTTTTGGGGAAATGGGCTTTAAAAAATTTTTGTCATCTGCTTATTCTTAAGTGTAGTGTTTTGTTCTTATTTTGTAATTTTAAATAGAGAGAGAGAGAGAGTGTTACAAGAGACCACCGAATGTGTCTGTGTAGGACACACTGCTGATGGTGACCAGGATGACTGGGTCCCTCAAGCAGTCACTCAGTACACAGTCCTAATGTACTGGCTGCTTAGTTCAGGTTGGCCTTGAACTTTCGGCAATCTTCCTGCCTCAGCTCCCTAAGTGCTCGGATCACAGGAGCGTGTCACTTTGCGTGCACACACACACACACACACACACACACATCCTGACGTTGGAATACCCATCTTTACTTCATGATGACTGAGCTCAAATATACAAACTGCTAATTTGCTGATACTCAGATTTCTAGAATTCACTCTCAGAATAAACTCTTGTGGGTTGATGGAGAAGAAAATATAAAAAGAATAGAGTGAAATGAGGCAGATGGCTTCTGTTTCAGGTCCGAGGTGGAATGGAGACACCTTCGCCTCCCTCTTGGCCCAGCACAGGTGGGAACCCTGGGCACGGAGTCCGGTGTGCCCAGGAAGGAAGGATGTGGCTGGGAGAGACCTGAAGACGGCACGGTGCTGGGTTCCCTGGGATCCCACATGGCCCAGGCAGTGCTGGAGAGGCCACCAGACCTGGGACACTGGCGGAACAGCGCCCACTCTTGTGAACCCTGACTCAGGAAAGGGCAGCCTGGCAGGGGCGCAAAGCCAGGTGGCACCTGGGCTCTGCAGCGCAGTCACCCTGCAAGCCCTGCCAGTTCCCCAGGAGGCAGAGCCCTGAGGGACCTCGGACCTCCAGGCCTCCGTGGAGGTGCTGCTCAGTTCCCAGAGTCCCCACGGCCCACAGAAAGGGCCAGCTGCAGGGGAGCGGAGCTATCTCCCCACAGCCACGCACGGGCCGGGGCCTCGCTCCAGCCAAACAGCCGGGCAGCCCAGAAGACACTGGTCCCTCCTTCCGTGCCGACCGTGGCCCGGATCCCGTGACCACTCGAAGTAGTCGGTCCTTACCCATTGGTTCATTAGTTTTACCCTGAAGGGCTGATTCTCGAAACGCCACAGGCACTGGACCCGGTGGGAGGAAACGTTATTCAGTCTTCCAGCAACGCCGGCTGTCCTTAGACTAGGATGGACACTGGACACTGTGACCTCTGCCAGCGACCCTGCCGACGGCTCCAGACCCTTCCTGAGTTAAAATCAGGTATAGAAGTCCCAGCGTGTCACCCCAGGTGTGGACTCGACCCCTGCTCAGTGGATCACCAAACTCCTCTCTTTTCTGTATTCTGTGACCCCTGGCAAACTCCTTTATTTTTTTCTTTTGAGACAGGGTCTCACTCTCACTATGTAGTTCAGGCTGGCCTGGCCTTGAACTCATGGTGATCTTCCTGCCTCAGCTTCTCAAGTGCTGGGATTACAGGTGCGCACCTGCACACCCTGCCTGCACACCCGCCTGCACACCCTGCCTGCACCAGCCAGCTTTAACAAGCCTCCAGCCAGGGTGAGCAGCCAAGATCTAGCGGGGATCTGAACCCCTCTCCTGAGGAGGCTGCAGTCCAGGCTGCAGACCTGGGCTCACCCATGGCTCCACACTTCCAAGATGGCAGTGGGAAGCACCCCTCGTACCAAGCATAAAGCTTAAATGAGAACACACAGTCCACAAAACCAACACCCAGATCACACAGATGTTGAAATTATTAGAAAGAGCTGCCAGAAAAAGTGTTTCAATGAGCAATTAAAAATGTGCTTGAAATAAATGAAAAGATTGTCTTACCATGGAAATAGAAAAGCTAAATGAAAATTCTGGACTGAAAAATATAATAACAAAGAATAAATATCGATGGATGGACTCAACAGCAGGGCGCAGAAGATAGAAAAAGGAATTGGTGAACTTGAAGATAAAACAATAGAAATTATCCAATGGGAACAGCAGAAAGACAACTGTGGCCAGGCATGGTGGCTCTTGGCTGTAGTCCCAGCTACTCGGCAGGCTGAAGCAGGAAGAGGGAGAGGCCCAGGCCAGACTGGGCTACGCAGTGAGACCTGGTCTCAAAAAGCAAGGACAAAGACAAGCAAAATAAGTAAACTGAAAAGTGAAACAGAGCCTCAGGTGACTGTAGGAGTATAACGATGTGAGTTCAGAGCATTATAGCTCCAGAAGGAAAAGAAAAAAAATAAATCTAATGATGAATATATTCAATTAATAATAGGTGAAAATTTATCAAATTTGGCAAAAGAAGGGGCTGGGAATTTGGCTCATTGTGCTGTGCCTGCCTGGCAAGTGGAAGGTCCTGAGTTCAATTCCCAGTACCACAAAAAAGAGAAGAAAATGCCAAAAGACATAAACCTACAGGTTCAAGAAATTGAGCACCCCCAAGTATGATGAACCCAGGGGCTTGGGTATGCAGGGTGCAGGGAAGGAATTTAACCAGATGCCAAGAGCAACGGGTGGTGCAGATGAGGGAAACCCTTCCCTGTGCCCTCTCAGTGTCGGGCCCCGGGGGCCTTGGACGCCCCAGCGTTCTTGCTCGTACACCTGCGAGGCCGTGGGAGCTGCCTCGGAGTCCAGGCCCCTCCAGGGCTGCTCCTCCTCTCGCTCCCAGCAGGCGTGGGGACGTCTCGCTCCGGGATTCCTGTGTCTGCACTGAGGCCTGCGGTCCACACGGAGCAGCACCGTCTCCAAGTCTGAGGGGAGCCATGAGGTGCATTTGGTCTCTGCCTGAGCGTGGTGTTGGGACAGTGCCTCCTCCGCTCAGTTCCCAACATGTCACCTTCCAAACTCATCCACGGCCCCCTTGTTACTGCCAACACCAAGAGCTCGTAACATTAACTTGCAATCCGCTTTCTTCTGCAGCACCACAGACGTGTGCTTATGAAGGCTGTATGAGCCGCTGCTGCCCTCCTTGGTGAGAGCCATTTCATATCCAATCACACACTGGGAGTCTCTCAGGATCTCATGCTTAAAGAACAGTTTCTCCAAGTGGTGGCGCATGCCTGTAATCCCAGCACCAGAGAGGCTGAGGCAGGAGGATCACCATAAGTTCAAGG
Organism: Heterocephalus glaber; assembly: GCF_000247695.1. The sequence continues at coordinate 24,357,824 of NW_004624756.1, forward strand.
CCAGCCTGGGGCCACAGTGAGACCCCGGCGAAGAAGAGACTTATTACTCCCCTGGTGGCTTTTCGGCTCTGGGTCCAGCCTCACGCTGTGAGCACTGTCCCCGGGGCCACAGACATGGCTCGGGTCAGGGTCTGGCCGCCTGTCCTCGCCCACGGGGGCTGCTGTACCAGGAGGAACAGCAACCCCCATCTTGCAGCCTGGAGGCTGAGCAGCCCAAGGCCAGGATCGAGGGCTGGGCGGAGTTCCAGGATGCACCTGGAGGGCCTGAACATTCACACCCCCACCCTGCAGCGTGGTGAGCCCTCCCAGGCGCTACAGTGGCTCCGGCCCAGTGAGTCAGCTCTAGCTGTTCCGCCAGGGCCGGGCCTCTCCCGCGGGGCCGCGGCGGGAAGGTAGGAACTTCTCTGGTGTCGCGGTGTCACCCGCAGCCTGCCTGCTTCTGACTGGTCCTCGCCTCGGGTGCCACTTCAGACCTGTGCACCACTCAGTCCCGCTAGGTGCCTTGTGGTGGAGTCGGCACCACACGGTGCTCCTGACGCAGAGATGATTCGACAGAACCTGTGTGCTGCACCTGGACCGAGGAGCCCGGGCGGCCTTGGACTTGGAGGCCCGGAAATGCACGGCGGTGGCCAGTGCGCAGGGTGAGAGGCGCGCGGCCTCGGCCTGCCCACGGTGCCAGACTGCGGCGCTGCCGCCGGGCTGCTGCTGGCGCGGGAGGGTTGGGGACCCGGGCACCGAGGCGCCGCAGCCCTGCAGCAAGGCCCGGCCGCCCCGCCCCGCGCCGCCCCTCGGCTGTAGAGCGCGCGCGGCGGGCGCGGGAAAGCATGCTCCAGTGGCGCAATCGGTTAGCGCGCGGTACTTATACAGCAGTATATGTGCGGGTGATGCCGAGGTTGTGAGTTCGAGCCTCACCTGGAGCATGTTTTCTTCCCTTCGCGGCTTCAGGCCGGCAGCGGCCGAGTCTTTTCCTTAGAGAAGAGTCTGGCGAGGTTTCATTTTCCACACACGGAGCGCCGGTTCCTGTGCGGAGGAGACATGGGGTCCGTTCCAAGCGTGGGGAGGAAATTCAGAGCAGGAGGCAAGTGGGCTGCGGCTCCTCCGGAGCCCGCGGCTTCTCGGAAGGCCCTGCCCCAGTCCCGGGGCGCCTGGCTCGGCCGAGCGCAGCCCGCGCTCCTCCGCGAAGCCAGACGGGGAGAGAGGCCCGTGTCCCCCAGCAGCGCCGCGCCGGGCGTCGCTTCCTGGTTTCGCGCAGAACAACGGCCCCTTGTGGAGACCGCGCCGCCGCTCGGCCGAGACCGGGGCCCTGGCCAGCTGCGCCGCCGGCTCCCTCAGCGCTCGGCCCTCGCCCTCGCCCTGGTCCTGTCGCCTCCCGCCCCCGTCTCCCGACACAGCCGCCTGCGCGGGGCGGGCGAGCGGCGTCAGCCCCAGGCGCAGAGGCCCGGGTGACGGAGCCCCGGGGTCCGCCCCGCGCCCGCTTCTTTCCGGTTCCCTGCTTCAAACCCTGCTGGCTCAGAAGCCCTTCCCACACCCCGCCTTGGCCGGCTGAGTATCCCGCAACCCAGTGGAGGTGCCTCGTAAAATTCCGCACCACAAATCCATCCCTTCTCAGCCCGGCACACACCGCTGGTCTTGGGGTTCTACATGCACTGAGAACAGCCTTCCTGTGCCACCCGTGAGACCCCTTGGCCCTCAGCAAGCACCTCAGAGGGGCTCGGTTCCTCGGTTGTGGGCGGTGGCACCTCCATTCCCCCGGGGCCGGGACCATCCCTGGTCCTGCCCAGATTGGGCCGTTGCACTTTCCCTGGACCTTAGCCGTGGGGCGGTAACACCAGGAGTGCCGGGCCTGGGGGATCCCTGTCCTCACTGTGCAGGAGTCGGCGGGCCTCTCCCTGCTGTGGCACAAGGCTCCTCGGTGTCACCGGAGCCCTCTGCTTGGCCTTGAACTCCCAGGCGTGAGGAGCCACGAGGCATTGTGGTGCTGACTGCAGTTTGGTAGAATCCTCGTGAGGAGGCTGCCTTCCTTCCTCAGGTGCAGACGGCCGTGCCCATGAGCACAAGAACAGAAGTCGACCCTTCCAGCAGGTCAGGAGGGACAGACGTAAGAGTGCCACTTGACTCCCCCCATGTCCACCGCTTGACTCCTGGGCCTGTGACTGCTATCATGGGAGCACAGGGCTGTGCTACCTGCCACACGGGGCCCCAGGATGCGGACACTGTGACTGTGTCCTCAGAAGGCCCTTCCATGAGTCCATCAAGCCACTGCCTCAGGGTGGTGAGGGCCGTGAGACCACGGCAGTCCTTGAGCCTGGGGCCTTGGCCACGCTTCCCGTGTGGTGCTCGAGTCCCTTCCGGCCCCAGTGCTGTGCAATTGGCATTTTGCAAGTCCATCAGCGGTTGTTATGGCAGAAGCATTGCAGGGAAGTTCAAACTACACCTCGAGGAAGTGTCTGCCTCAGGAAGGACGATACTTTCCCCCTTCTGGGGTACAGTCTGCCTGCCACCAGGCTGCAGGCCACTCCGCCCAAGGAATGTCCTCCGCAGGAGCTCAGGTTGGTTTGTGCAGCCGGCGGAGTGGGCATTTAGCTGTGGCTGCAGGCAAGCAGCCTGGCGAGTGGACGCCCATCTGTGCCGCCAAAGCCACTGTGTTCATGAGCCATGGCGATGGCGGGGTGCTCGAGGAGACTGGCATCCATGGGACAGGATACCCCCTGACTGGCTCCTCTTCGGAGGTCTCCCTCAGCGAGCATTTCCACGAGGCACAGAATCACTCCTGCTCTTCACTCAGCGGGGTCTAGACCCATACTGCTCTCCCAGAGGCCTTTGTCACCAACTTCCTAACCATTTTCCTCCCAAGTCCCCGCCCATTCAGCCAAATGCTGGCCTTAGCCATGAGCTGGCCTGAACTCACAGGCAGGCGGTGGCCGGCCGCACACAGCTGACACTGTCCACTGACGTTCCTCCCCTTCGCTGTCCTTCCGGACCTCCCAGGCAGGGGGCGCTACTTTCAAGCGGCTCCTGCGTGCCAGACAGAACCCGCTGGAGACCTGCTGAGTCCTGGCCGCTTCTGTCCTGATGACAGGAAGCCCCAGGGAGGCCGCGACGCAGGCGGGGGAGAGGAAGCCGTGTGGGAGGCGTAGGGACCACGGGCCCCGGGGCCTCTTCTCGATGCAACTTCCTTTGCCTTCAGGCCCCGCTCCGGCCAGATAACATAGCCGCTGGCAGCAGTGGTCTAGTCAGATCGCCCGCCTCGGGATGGGCAGTTGAGGTCATGGGGCCTTGGTGGCCCCGATTCTGTGGCCCGGCAGCAGGCCAAGAGCTGTCTTGAAAGGAGAGTGTCCTGTGCACGACGGGGAGGCATGAGCTCCACACACCCAGGCACAGCGAAGGCTCCACACCGCCAGGGTCAGACCTGCGGCCTCACCAGCCCGAGGGGCGCCCTGTCAGCCTGTGCAGTGGCAACACTCGCCATCCCCCTGGAGGCTGCCTGCTGTCACCCCTGATCCCATCATGTTCCTGCTGTGAGCCCCGGACACAGAGCCACACAGGGACCCTCACAGATGCTCAGCGTCGTGAATGGTTCATCTCAAGGTCCCCCGCTCAGTGATGGCTGTGAGGCCGAAGCCACACAGTAACATCTGGTTTCTCTAAGCCTTTGCGTTCGTTCCTCTACATCAAACCGAGGGACCTCAGCTCCATCAGTCTGCTAACAGTGGGCACGACTCAGCCAAGCACCACATGAGCTCCCTTTCCAGCACCCTGAGCCTGGCATTGAATGCAGAATCAATCTTTCTCGGATCCGTCTAAGCCAGCTTCACAGCCCTCCCGACTGTCCCTCACCCGCAACACCCAGGCCTGCCTGTCCCCAGTTTCCAAGAATAAATGAGGCAAGCTCTTTTGAACTGTAGTGTGGCTTCTCCCGGCTGCAGTGTGCACCCCACCTTGAGGGTCCTGCTGTGACTCAGTTTATTACCAGAGCAGAGAGAGGACTAGGGAGGGGCCTGAGGAGAATGGGCTTCATTCTGTAGGCATCGCAAAGTTCAGCAGCAACGTCAGGGTTGGGAGGCAGACACTGCTGGCTTTGCCAGTGCACATCTAAGGTAGGAGATGGGAAACAAAGATCAGGTAGAAGAGAGACAAGGAAAATGCAGGCCTTCCCATGTGTGGTGGTGCCTGTCTGTGATCCCAGCACCTGGGAGGCTGAGGCAGGAGGCTCTCAAGTTGGAGAGCAGCCTGCCCTACCTAGAGAGAGCCTGTCTCCAATCAATCAGTCAGTTAATCAATAGATAGGAAACTGTACATCTACACTTGATCTTAGCCAAAAGGCCGAGAAGCGATGGAAACTGTACATCTATGGCATAATCAAAGTTACCCAATGTTATCCATGTCTATATATTTACTCCCTGGGCCCAGCACTCCCAAATCCCTTAAAGATACCCTAAGTCCATAAATTAACCTAGTTGATAAGGTAATGGGCAGGAGCTTGACCTGAAGATGAAGAAACAGAGAATGTTTTCAGGCAAAACATCTTAGCTCACCCATCCGAAGGGTTACCTCCAAGAGCACCCGACAGCTCCCGAGGACTTGTCTGACTGCCCAGTCTGTGTCCGGCTGACTCTGGCGTCACTTCTGGTGACAGGAGTCTACACACTGCTCTGTGGGCGTTGCTGCGTCCGGGGTCCTGTTTCTTCTTTCTTCTCCTTCATCTTCTTTTCTTTCTTCCTCCTCTTCCTCCTTCTCCCTCTTCCTCCTCCTCTCCTTCTTTTTCAGACAGGATCTTGCTAGGTAGTTCCTGCTGGCCTTGAGCTTACTAGGTAGCCCAGGCTGGCACTCTCCTGCCTCAGCCCCCTGAGTTCTGGGATTACAAGCATGCAACATCACACCTGGCCGCCCTGTCTCCTCTTTGGGGGACGTGCTTGGCCCTTGTCCAGTGGATTGTACATTTCCACTGGCACTAGAGGATCACTTCTGCTGGAAGTAGGGAGACCCCTTCCACTAATAAGGAAGACTGATGTGGATGCTCCTCTGGAGGCTGAGGCAGGAGAATTGCATGTTTGAGCCCAGCCTGGCAACATATGGAGAGCTCATCTCAACACAAGAATTTTAAGAAGGGGTGGGACTCGCCTCGGCACTCCCTGGGTTCCATCGCCAGTGACACGAATAAGCGCGCGCACACACACACACATCAGGGGGTCCGTGTCCCCAGCTCCACTGAAGCCCCCCAAAGCCCCTCCCACCTCAAAGACCCCTCCATCTTCCTCCATCGCTGCCCTGCCGTGTGTAGACGCCTTTGGAGTCGGGTGTTCCACTTCTCTTATAATTCAGCCAGTCTGCGGAGGAGGACTTGTGTGATTTTCAGCAGTTTCCAGCCACAGCCAGAGGACAAGAATCCCGAGGCGCACACCCAGATGCTTAGATCCCGGTGCTTGAGCCTCGAGTTTGGACTCCTTTCTCATCCCTTGCTTTTCCCCGGGCGACATAGAGAGTTCAAGGCCAGCCTGGACTACATAGCAAAACTCCAAACACCTAAATACACAAATAAAAGAAAGGGCAAAAACTTGATCTTAGAATTAAGAAAGATTCAGAGAGTTCAAAGAATGTCTTTAGGCAAACATCTGAGATCAGCCACCTTTGGAAATCCAGTGGAGCAGGCCCACACCGGTCACCTGTCCTCTGAGCCATTATCTTCCTATCTGTGGGTGGGCCATTGATTTTCTCCTGGGGTTTGAGCCTGGACCTTTGTATAGATTCACAAATTCCATAAATTTCCACCCCACACGCACATAAACATTCAGAGCTCCACCCTAAAATGCACCTCTCTTGCGGGCCCACACTATGTTGTTCATCAAGTGTGGGCTTTAATTCCCCCCATCAGCCTTTCTCCGCCTCTCACTGACTCACCCAGGAATCCCCACTCTGTGACCGAGGTCAGTGAGCCACACCGACCCGGGGGTCTCGGGTGAGTCGAGATCCCCTGGGGACCTCACCTGGGGAACCTCCTCAGACCCATCCGATGATGTTATGGCTCATATCTCCATGTCCTCTGAAGCCGGTGCGCTTACAGGCAGGGCTTTTAGGAGGTGGCTGGATCTAAGGTGTGAGCACAGATTAGGGGCGAGATAACTGGATTAGTCCACAATTGGTCTGGCATAGTTCTGGGTGGGCAATGGGAAGCCCTGCCCTGGAAATGGGTGGGGCCACCAAAAAGGGTTGTGGCCTGGATGGACTAAAACAGAAAGGCAGGCCCGCTGCTGCTGCCTGCTGTCCACCTGCCACAGTCTGTTTCTCCTCTCTGATGTCCCTTGCCTTGGAGGCAGCTGACTGTGGATTTGAATATATACAGTCATATTCATTTCCTAGATCCCAGTCCCAAGGAGACCCCACAGAGCACAGTGACTCTTTTTTATTGAGACAGGGACTTGCTATGCAGTTCAGGCTGGCTTGGAGCTCACTATGTAGCCCAGGCTGGCCTCAAACTCCAGGTGATCCTCCTGCCTCAGCCTCCTGAGTGCTGGGATTACAGGTGTGTGCCACCACACCCAGCCACAGGTTATGTACTGCACATTCCTTCTAATTCCTGGACCCTGGCTGTCTGTTTCCAGAAGTCACACAGCGTTCCTGACCACCATGGCCTGCAGCCCTGGGATCTCCAGGAAGATGTTCTTTACAGATCCTCCTGCTGTTCCAGAATCAAGGAAAGAAATGTATGGAGACACAGAAGTTGGGTAAAAAAACAAAGCCTTTACTTGCCACCAAGGCGGGACTGCCAGAAACTCATCTGATCAATGTCCGCGCTGTTCTTTGTTTTAACATTTCCTTTTATATCTTCTTTTAGCCATTACCTCATTCCTGGTGGCCTTAGTAAAATTTCTGTTTCTCTTTTACAACTAGTTTCTGTTAATGGTTAAAGTCACAGACATATAACAAACAGATGGTGCTTAAAACACATACATTGTAAACTACCCAAACATTTCTACTTTGCTTTTCTCCAGGTTAAATGTTATCTACAGCTAGGTTACAGGTCAAAGGTTCAGTTAGCCATCACTTTAAACAATAAGAGTTATGGGAAAGGTAAATCTTAAAGGAACATATTACTTATTCTACTTCAGCTACCTTAATAACTAACTTATAGTTCCAATTTTCTCTATCACTGCCTTGGGCTGGTCTGGTTTAAATAAAAACATGTTTCTGCCAGGGATTTAGCTCAGTGGTGCTGCTGCCTGCCTCAAGGTCCCGAGTTCCATCCCTGGTTCCAAAAAAAAAAAATCTTTCTCACATTTTGTCTTGTAAGTTTCTTACATGATTAAAGCCTCTGAGAGGGCTTCTAAAAAAGATAGGACGACACTTCGTAACTCCAAAGTAACCTCTAAGTGAAGATGTCCACCAGTGTGCTAATCATCCGAGCTCTGGGAGTAACTCTTATGTGTGTGGAAACACATCCAGAGTCACTTGGATGCATTCCTGGTGCTGCCCGCCTTCGCTCTTGAACGTGTAACTCTACCTATTTTACAGTAAATTTCACCTATATTTTTGCATAGCTGACTATGCATCTGGACTGAATTCTTTCACCAAGGGCCCAAAGAACCTAGAACCAAGGAAGTGAGGGTCAGGTTTCTCATGCATCGGGCCGGGCTTCTCAGTGTGACTCTTTGGTGCTGACACTGGGAAGGCTAGTTCCTGGAGTGTTGAGGTTAGATTTCCAGGTTTCCACTGTCAGGCTGAGGCTATGAACCTGTGTTTTCCTGGTGTTCATGACCTGCTACCGGGGCTGGTGGGCTTGGAATTGTTCCCACACATGCGGACTTCATGCCTGCCTCTGGTGAAGCAATGTGGAGTCAGTGTGAAGTTTCAGGCAGTTGTGTTGTGAAGCCTGCGGCTTGCTGTCTCTCCCCTGGACTCGTGTAGCATTGTGTGCCAGCATGTGTTCCTAGGCTCTTGCATTTTTGTTCTCTTCTGTCACTTCGAGGAGTAATGCTGCTTTTGGACACACGCACACAAAAGACAAATGGTAGCAGCTCCACTAATGTCATCAGGCCACTCGCTTTTGTTTCTGCATGGAGAAGTGGTGACGCCTGGTTTCTGGGCCGACAGGCTGCTGTAAGCACTTGGTGCATATTAGACGGCTCAGGCCAGTTCGTGCTTTGGGAAAGGACTGTCAGGCGCCCGTCCTCGGATACTTGACAGGATACAAACTGCATAGTGCGTAGTAGCAGGGCAGGCGTCCGAGTTCCGCATCAGTTACAGGAAGAGCAGGGAGCCCAGCAGGAGGGCCCGCAGCTAACCCTCACCCTCACCCTCACCGCCCAGATGTGGACTCGGATCCCCAGGCTCCAGGTGGAGAAAACGGGGCACCTCCCTGCTCCCCCACCAGGTACGAAAATGCATCACCCGCACCCCCTGGTTGAACTGTTTCAGATGGGCTCTTTGGCCCTAATCTGCGTTGTAGAGTTTAAAACAGCAGAAGTCTAGGCCATGCCTGATCCCAGTCCTAGTGTTGTGTCCAGATCGCGATGTCCCAAAGACCACCAGGAGACCGTTTTCGATGTAAGCACACGAGGGTCGTTTATTTAAGCTTAAGCAGGGACTCTCAATTGTCACCGACGCAGCGGATCGAGATTGAGAGCCCCGAGCCTC
>NW_004624756.1:24366640-24418023 GCF_000247695.1 Heterocephalus glaber
AATACATATGAAGTGTAGGGTTTTGATTGGTTAGGCTTAGGGGGGGTTAAGGGGGTTATGTATAGATTTTTGCAAGGGAGAAGGGGGCAAAGGTTAGTGGTCGACTGTCATAAGCTGATGGTTAGCAGATCCACTGACTAATGGTCACATCTATCTTTTGTGGGCAGTTAGCCATTAACTGTTTACCTTATAGATAGTGTGTCCGGAATGTCTTTCCTGAGTACACAGATGGCTGGGTAATAAACTTAGGAATTTTGAGTGGATAAGCACAAATTTGAGAGAACAAAGGAGACAGCTCCAAAATGGAGTCACTCTGGCTCCACACTAGCTGTGGGAAAATGAAACGGCCTTGGTTCCTGGGTGGGTTTGGTGAAAATGGGTCATACCCTTTACTGTATTTGTTCTCAGAACCCTTCCATGTGGGCCATATGTAGTAAAAAACCTGTGTCTCCCTATTTACAGTCAATCTGTCTCCAGACCGCCCTGTACGCCTCTGACCCAGCCACCTGCATGGCACCCTCCCCTGGCCTCTGGCCCGGAGGTCAGCAGGAGTAAGGACCCCAGCTTCCTCCCCTCCATGCCCTTCAGCAGGAAGTAGCCAAGACTGTGTGCCCCAACACCCTAAGTGATTTTAGGGTCCCAACTTGAGGGGGGATGTTAGGCCTGAGGACAAAGGGGGGCAGGGCTCCAAATCGGCACATAGTTAAGCAGGGAAACAAAGATGTCAATGTGCAACATGTTTCTCATCATTTCTTAGCTCTCAGACCAAAAGCGATGCCACAGAGCACAGTGGCTTTCAGGGCTCCTCGTTGGGCACAGACCTGGACCCGACCCCCTGGCCACCTAACCCCAGAGAAGCCGCACAGCGTTCCTGGGTGCCATAGCAACAGCCCAAGGACAGCAAGAGGGGAGAGGCTCGCTTTTTCTTTCTTTTCTCTCTCTCTCAAGACAGAGTCTTGCTATGCAGGCCAGGTTGGCTTTGAACTCATTTTGGAGCCCAGGCCGGGCTCTAACTCACTGTGATTGTCCTGCTTCAGCCTTCCAAGAGCTGGGATGTCAGGCATGCACCATCCCTACGGGCAGGAGATGTTTTTAAAGACTTCCTGCCTTTGGCCAGGACCTGGCTTACTGTTGGGAGCAATGCTACATAATTCTAGGGAAAAATCATTTGAGTAGGCCTAGTTCTGCTGCCTACAGCCCAGCTAGGACATTCCAGACATAATTGCATTTTGGCCTCTGGTCACAACTGAGACCTCAGTGATCCCCGGATGCTGCAATCTCCAGGACAAGACCACACCTGCGGGAGACAGGAGACGCCAGAGAGGAACCAAATCTTCATCTGCATAGTTCCTCATTGTTCTTAGATTTCCACAGCCCCCCAGCCTTTTGTTACACCTTGTTTATCCCAATGTGAAGTACTGAACTCTATATTTCACTTGTTACTTTTGTTTCCCCATGTGCTGAATAAAAGGTGCTGCAAGTTAGGGGGGTTTTTGTCTCTGCCGCCCAGAGCAGCACTGATCAGACCCAAAGCTCAGCTTCTTCTCAGTCTCATTTGTCTACCTTTCCTGTAATTCGCCGTGTGCTGCCATGGCTCACAGGAGACTAGGACTCACTGCAGAAGTTCTGGTAACGTCCCCTTCCCCTGTTGCCTACAGCTTACATTAAGAAATTATCTCTGTGAGCTTCCTATATGATTAGAGCCCCTGAGGAGTCACTGACCACCCAAAAAGGGCAAGGAGACATTTTGCAGTTCTAAAGCAAGTTCTAAGTAATGTTGATGAGCATCATAATTTTCCCAGTGCCCCAGACCCAAAGAGTAACTCTTGGGTGCCTAAAAAATATCCAAACTTGAGCTTGGTGCAGAAGCCTTTGCAGCATGGCCCACCTTTGTGCTCGGAAGGCACAACTCTCTCTATTGCTGCATTACTGTGGATTCCATGAGACTTCTGCACAGCTGGGTGTCGTGACTGAATTCTTTCATCGAGGGCACAAGGAATTGAGGACCAAGGAAGGCAGGGTCCCGATCCTCCCTGCGTCAGGGCCTGGCTTCCTGGTGAAAGAAAGTTTAAGGACTAGAAAGAGAGAAGTAAAAGCTCCACTTATTACATATGACTTAATTGTATTTGTAAAACCCAAATATCAGTGATTAGCAGGAATAAGCTCGTTTAATGGATTTATCTATCGCAGGTAAAGCAGATATACAAACTGTCAGATGTGGTAGTGCCTGCTTGCAATCCCCGCACTCTGGGAGGCTGAGACAGGAGGATGGCTGTGAGTTTGAGGCCAGCTTGGGCTGCACAGCGAGCTCAAGGACAGCCTGAACTACAGAGTGCGACTCGTCAAAAACAAAACAAAACAGAACAGAAAGACACCATTTCCTCCCACCCAAGTCCCTCTCGAGAACAAACATGTAGATCCTCACCCTTTGGTTCATTAGTTTTACCTGGAAGGGCTGACTCTCATACGCCCCCAGCACTGGACCGGGTGGGAGGAAACGTCTCTCAGTCTCCCAGCAACGCCCACTGTCCTCGGACCGGGACGGACACTGGACACCGTGAGCTCTGCCAGCGACCTTGCTGTGGCTGCAGACCCCTCCTGGGTTAAAATCAGGCATAGAAGTCCCAGCCTGCCACCCCGTCAGCTTGGTTCACTCTTGGCCTTACCCGCTGCTCTCTCGCAGGGCAGCAATAAACTCCTCGCTTTCCTGTATTTCTTGACTTTTGGTAAAGTCTTTCACCACCCACAGCACCGGCCTCCACGTGCTGCTGCCCCTCCCTGGCAACACCTAGTCAGAAATTCCAAATTTCCTTAGAGGCCCAGAAACCCCAGGCCACAGCCCCTGGACACGGGCCCGGCCACCCCTCCCTCCGCCAGTGGGCCTTCTTTGGCTGTGAGCAGACCGCCCCTTTCCACCTGGGTAGTGAGCCTTTCCCTGTGGGTGGGCTCCAGCTCTGTCACCTCCCCTACTGAGTGGGCCGTCGCCTTCTACCTGTATGTTGAGCCCCACCTTCCCACAGATTCGCAGGGTTCCATGAGTTTCCACCCTAAGCCCCCGACCCCAAAGGCTGCCCCCTCTTGAGAGCTCACAGTCTAGCCAAGGGATGAGGGGCTGGTGACCCTTGCTGGGTCAGCACCCGGCTCCTCAGTGACACTGGCAGAATTTTAAATTTGTAATTGGAGAGAGGCTTATGAGGGCTAGAAATTGATGATGACTCTAAAATTTATATTGAATAAGTTTTAAAACCTAGGATAGTCAAAGCAATATGAAGTAAGCAAAACAAAACTAGAGACCTTATATTAACAGATATTATTACTTATCTTTAAGTTTACAGAATTAAAACTGCGGTATTGGTGTAAAAATAGATGTGTAAACCAACCTGGCAAGAGAGGAAACACACACAGATACGGTTCCCTGTTTTGTAACATAGGAAACATTGAAAGCCACTGGGAAGGAATGGACTTCTTAGTAAATAATGCTGGGTTGATTAAAGTCACGATGAAAAATGAACTAGATCACTGAGTCACGCCAGGTACATGTTCCAGATGTACATGGGCAAGAGCTTCTAGAAGCCAACATCAGGGAATAGCTTCGGGACTTTGATGTCGACAATTATTTCTGAAATACAATATAAAAGCACAAACCATAAAGATTTATAAATTGGACTTCATTAAAATTCAAAACCTGAAAATGCAAAATTAGGAGAACTAAAGGCATTTCACAACTGAGAGAAGATGTTTGCAATGCATATTCCTAACTGACAAAGGATTTGTTTTCCCGATATCTATTGAACTCCTACAAATCAATAAAGCTGTCAATCAACTCAGATGCCCACAGAAAGATACAAAATACAAGTTGAAATCATGGAGTGATCATTACATCCCGGGCCTCATAGGAGAAATTAAAACGACTGGCAATACCAAGTGTTGGGTGGGCTGTGACCCAGTCAGAACCCTGAGGCAGGGCTGTTGGCCTTATAAACTGGAGCATCTGTTTTGGAAACAGATGCTTTAACAGCATCTAAATCTATATAGACAGACAGACGGGATTGTTGGGCCATATCTATGTATTATCTATTCATCTCTTATCTCTCCGTCATCTGTCTGTTATCTACCTATCATCTATCTACAGCCCAAGCAGCTCAGGGCAGGGCTTTTCATCATAACCTGAGCTGGAAGCAGCGCAAATGCTCACCAACGCTAGAATGGTTAAGTTGGGAGCCGATGAAAAGGTCTTATGGGTAAAAAAAAAGACGAATCTCAGAGACAATCTTTGCAGGCGCATACGAATGTAGAGTATATTTGAATCAACGTACATAAAGTTAAAAAAGAATTAAGTACTCGCGGCAGGGGCGGCAGGAGGGCGGGGCTTCCAGGAAGCGGAGGGCGCCCTGTCACCGCCCAGCCCACGAGGGTGCGCGCTGCCACCGGACCCCAGGGCTACACCACGCGCATCCTGAGGAACCGTTTCTTCTTCCTCTGTGTGGGTTTTGTTTTCTCTTCCCATTCTACTCAGGACACTTTGGGTCTCATCTACCTATTGCCTGATTTAAAAAAAAACAAAAACCTTTACCTCGTTGATATAATCATTTTTGAAAGGGCAAAGTGTTGCAAAAGCCAGACAGATTTCTTACATTTTCTAGGAGCCCAAGACAAATAGGACTACTAAGAAAACATTGTTTTGAACTACACGACAAGACAAAAAGTAGTTGCCAACTCAGCCGAAATAGCTCAGTTGGGAGAGCGTTAGACTGAAGATCTAAAGGTCCCTGGTTCGATCCCGGGTTTCGGCAACGAGGTCCTCTCTTCCCTTTTGCGTAGCTTTAACCTCTGTGTTCGCAGCACAGACTGAGAGAGCAGCCGACTCACCGGTGCCAGTAAGTAACACCCATCTGCAGATGTGGAAGTCCACAGTGCCATTTGTAAGTCAGGGGCCGCGTCCTCCCTGAAGCCTCGCCTTTCCCGGAGTGTGGACGCGGTTCCCGCGGCGCCTGGCGGGGTGCGGCGCTCGTCCAGCATGCGCGAGGCCTGGGCTACAGCCCCATTCCCTCCAACACACGCTTTAAAATAAGCGAACACGCGCTCGCCGAACCCAGGCCGTGGCACGCCCGTCGGGGCAGTAACGGGTGGGAGGCCTGACAGCTGCACGGGGCGTCGCTCCTAAACCCGTCCCGGGGCGCGGCCTTTGCGGTCCCCAGGAGGGTCGGAGCGCGGATCAACACCCGGGCGAGCGGCTGTCCTCCTGTCGCGCAGCCCAGAGCGCCCGTGGCCGCGCCCTCCCCCGAGGCGTGCGGAAGGGGATGGGCGCGCGGGTGGTCCCGGCCGAGGGCTCGGTCCCGCCGGCCCCCACCTGTGGAGGAGGACAGGGCCACGCGCGAGGGCCGGGTCCCGGGCGCCGCCGTGCCGTGCAGGGGCACTGCGGGAGCGGGGATGAGGAGGCGGGCGCGGACTCAGTTTCCCCGTGGGCCGCCCCGCCCCTCTTGGGCGCAGAACGTCAGGGTCGCCGCGGAGCCCGGCCGTGTCGGGACACACAGACGCGTCGCAGGTGCTTGGGGAGGCTGTCCCCCGTGGGACAGGAGGACTTAGGAATTCACAGCCCCGGCCCCGCGCTGGGGACTCGGCCTCATTCTACGCGGGTGCCCGCGGACCTTCGGGGCCGGATCCGAGGCCAGAACGGCTCGGCCTCCCTGGTGACGGTATCAGGTTGGGCTGGAAAGGTCCCTCCGTAAGGGCGTGTACAAGAGCCTGCTTTGATCGGAACAAGACTTCTAGATCACCTTAAGAGGCGGCAGGTGGCTGGCCGGTTAGCTCAGTTGGTTAGAGCGTGGTGCTAATAACGCCAAGGTCGCGGGTTCGATCCCCGTACGGGCCACTTAAAGTTTTATTTTAGACCCCAGGCACCCGGATACACCCTTCCCACTCAAGCAAACCACGACGCAACTGTTCCTCACCTGAAATTAATTTAAACTTTTCCTCCGTCAAACTAGAGTCCTGCTTACTTTCGTTTAAAGAAAACCAAACAAAAACAAGCGGCATAGGGGCCCGCGGGCGCGTGCTCGGCAGGGCGAATGAGAGAAGGCGGGAATCCGCCGCATGCTTTTTGGTGGCACCGCCTGCCTGTATTATTTAGCGCGCGGAGTGGACGCCGCGGTGTACAGGGCCCGCGCCCTCTCTACCCGCACCCTCCGGGCCGGTGCTGCCTCCACCCGGAGCCCGCAGACCCCCAGAGGCAGGGCTCCGGCGGGAAGGACTCCTCGGGGAACAGACGGTGGGAGAGCCGCGGCCTCGAGCTCCTTCGGCGTCGGGGCTTCTCCATCTCGTCTCCCACCCAGCTCCCTTCTCGAGCCCAGGAGAGCGGGCGGTGGAAAGAGCGGTCGCCTGACGGTTCTCGGTGCTTGGGGAGCAACTCGACTCCGAAGGCAGCACCACCACGAGGTCAGTGAGCTCTGCGGAGATCGGTTCCACAGACTGAGGAAGCTAAACGTGGGCTTTGCGAGCCAGCCGGAAGTCGAGCCTGGGCCCTTCTGATCCGACTCAGGTGCGTTATCCATTGCGCCACCGGCCCACGCCCGGAAAGGAGCGTGCGAGTGCCGCTGTTTCAGCGCTGATTCGTGTTCGTACTGTGGCGGACGGGAAGAAGGTGTAACTTGGGCAGGGACAATCAAAACCTGCTCTAGAAACCATGACCAGGCTGGGCGCGGTGGCGCACTCCTGAAATCCCAGCATTCGGGAGGCTGAGGCAGGAGGATCACTGAGAGTTCAAGGCCAGCCTGAATTGCATAGAGAGACCCAGTCTAAAAAAGAAAAACAACCCAAAACAAATGAAAAAGAAAACAAAGACCGATTTTGTCTCTGAGACATCATTTGTGTGATAGGTGAATATTCATCCCTTCCAAGTAGGATTTCTGCCTGCTCTTTTTACTCCGCGTTTTGAGCTCTTTGTTCATTTTCCAGATCAATCATCTGCCCGCACCTGAATTTCATTGGCTTTTTTCTCAGCTATTCAATCAGGCAAAACAGTGGAAATGCACAGGTGCTGGAAGGAGCTTCGTCCCCGCCTGAGACCAGGCTTCCTGTGGGTTTGCCAGGTCGGCCGGAAGCCGCGTGGATCCACCCTGTGCCTCGATCGCCTCCCGTGCTCTCAAGAACGCCTGGGACCCAGGGTGTCGCTAAATCCCTCCTATTTGCAGAAGGGGGTTGAAGGGAGGGGGGAGAATGGGAAAAAAAGAAGCAAAATATATCATGTGCAGCTACAAATTCCCTATGATGAATGTTATCATTATGTGTATCTAAAATGTACCAATAAATCTCTTGCTTTAGAAGAAAATCCTTCCGGGCCAGGGATTTAGCTCAGTGGTTCCGCCGCCTTCCCTGCAAGCGCAAGAACCCAAGTTCGAACCCCGGTACCAAAAAAAAATAATAATAAAAGAAAATCCTTCCTATTTGGGTTTCACAGCACCTGAGATCCAAGCACTGAAAGTCGCCCTCTGACCCTGCTTGGAGGAATCCCAAAGGAAGTTCTTGTTTCTCTTTGGCCGAGGTCAGACCCTGGACTTAGCCACTTCATCTCAGCACATCCATTATCTGGGCTTCTGTGGAAGGAGAAATCGGGCTGGATGGGATCGGACCAGGGCCCTAGGTTCCCGGTACCCATCCGAGCGACAGGACAGGCTCGCTGGCGCCCCCTGAAGCGGTCAGGTGGAATGTAGGAAATGAGCCTAGCGGGTTTTGCGCGCGGGTGAAATTAAGTCGCAACAGTAAACTTTGGGATCCAGATATAAAACGCAACCGCTGTGAGCAGGATTTGAACCTGCGCGGGGAGTCCCCATTGGATTTCGAGTCCAACGCCTTAACCACTCGGCCATCACAGCCCTGCTGAGCAGTAGTGTCCTTGATGGGTTGAGACCAACACGGAGCATCCTCCACGAAGCCCCAAGGCAGGGAGACGCAGCAGAGGCCGTGGCAGAGACGGTCCACGGTGTGGCAGGCGGAAGGCAGGAAACAGCCTGCCCTTCCTGTTCATCCCACGAGGCCACCTGCCTTTCGGGTGGTGCCACCCAGCACTATGGCAATTCCAATCAGCGGACTAATTCAGTAATCACGCACTCCTAATCCCAGCGTCACATGACCTAGACTCAGCCACCTCTGAAAAGCCCCACCTATGACCACAACAGGGTTTGGGGGACATAGAGACACAGCCAAGACAAGACAATCACAGTGAGGCAACACCTGTGACTTTAGATTTCCCCCATTCTGCAAGCATGAGGGAATTCTCTTTGTTCTGCCTTCAGAATATACCCAGATGTGACAAACTTCTCACCAGTGTAACCCTTGGACTTAACAGACTTGTGGTATGGCTTTGGTCAACAATCAGCATCTCCTTTCATCTGAGTCGATGCTGGGGTTCTTGACTTGGGTTTCCAACCACAGCTGGTATCACGGGCTTCTAGTTCTTATTTGGACATCCTTGTAGACACTAAGTGTGTTGTTGCCTCAGGGCCTTTGCACGAACGCTCCCTCTGCTTGGAAAACCCTTGCTTTAATATATGTATGGTTCAGTCCCTTACCCAATATTTTATCAAGTATCACCTGATCAGTGAAACACAATTATATCTAAAATTAATTTCCCTCATTCTAGCACCTTTCCTCCCATTTTTTGGTTTTCCACCATATCACTTATAATCATTTTTTTTTTTTTGGTACTGGGGGTCGAACTCAGGACCTTGCACTTGTGCAGCAGGCGCCAGAAGCACTGAGCTAAATCCCTGGCCCTAACCATTTTTAAACATAGCAAATAACACTGGAGCATTGTCTGGCTCCACGTGAAAAGGCAGGACTTCATGAGCGCAGGGACCTTGCTTACTGCTAGATTCCTAGAACCCACAAGAGGGTCTAGCAGGTGGATGAGATGCCGCAAGTATGTGTTGGAAATACACAAAACGCACTCCCTTATGTCACCTTACATGAGGAGATAAGATCCAGGGAGCCCACTGAGCTCCCCAGATCACAACAGAAAGTGGAAGTGGACACCTGTGTTAGGACCTATCTGGGCTCCCCGAGGTGCCTCAGGGCCAGGAAGCAGGTGGAGGGAGGCCAGGGTGGAGGTGGGATTGGGCTGTAGTGACAGTGGCAGGGAAGAGTGGTTCTGTTTGCTAAACCGGGCACCCTCCACCCAGAGGACCTGCACCTCACCAGGGCTTTTCTCATGCCCTTTTCTGATGCTCCTGGGCAACAAGCTCAGGATGTGGCCCCAGTGGGCAACATTGCTGGTACTCATTCTGGGAGGTGAAATTCCCAGCCCTTCTTTTCCCCTGAATTGTGGTTCCCCCTTTTCCTTCGGGGTGGGGGGGCAGAACCAACAGCCGCACAGGGTTTTCTCCTGCTACTCCGTGTCCTATTCATCTCTAGAAATGGACTTCCTCTGCCTCTCCCTCCACTGTGAAGTCACCTTCACACCCCTGTGTCTGTCCCTTCTGTCCCAGAAAACTGCACTAGCAGACCCTTCAGCTCTGACACATGGGAGTACAAGTACTTGCTGCAAATCCTATAGCTTGAGAGCTCTCAGCTCGTTCAGGTCATGAGGCCTCCACTGCTCAGCCTCTGAGTCGGTACAGTAGATAAATGACTGAACAACAACAGCACTGACTCCTGGCTTGCTTTGTTAGCTTATGTTTGAAAAATTGCTAAACACTTGATTTAATCAAGCTAGAAGCAAATGGCAGCTGTTACTGTTGTTCTAGTGATTTATTTCCCATTATTAATTTAAAATGCATGAAATGGGAATTGCAAAGGTAAGACGTTTGGGAATTTGAGAATTCAACAGCATCAGTCCAGTAGGGTACTAAAGAACAACAGCCAGGAGTACTTCCGTCTGGACCTCGGGCACTTCCTGCTGCTCACCCGGTGAGGAGCTTCAGCTCAGGGCTTAGACCTGCGTTTACCAGGATCCACGGGGGCCTGTTGCATGTGAGGTGTTGTGCAAGGTGCAGTGTGTGCGCTGGTGACCGAGCACAGACAGTGCCAGCCCGGGCACCTTCGGACAGACTTCATCCAGTCCCCACCCGGTGTCCCAAGGGAAGGAACAAAGGGGTCCGCGTAGGGAGCCAGGAGGCCTTTCCTGAAGAAAGAGTAGTTTGGCTGAGAAGAATCGAGAGAAGAGACAACCAGAAGAAGGAAGCACCAGGCTTCCCAGCCAGGAGGGACCTTATTTGCAAAGCCTCTTGGGGAGAGGGGGACGGTGCAGACCCCAGACCCGAGCTCCATCCTGGGGCACAGGCGGCAGAGACCGAGGCTGGGAGCTGGGAGCTCACGCCCTGCACGCTTCAGGCGGTTGTGTGTGATGGGCGTTGCGGCATGTAAATCCTGCGGAGCGTGAGGTGCAGACGTGCTCTTCTGCCCCCAGTCCTGCTCCGACACCCCGACTCTGAGGTCAGTGCGACTTCACCCCTGCGGACGTCATCCGGCTTCCTTGAATCGGTTCTGGAGGGTTCGCTCTCTCTCCGAGGGTCGTGAGTTTTTAGCCGCTAGTGGTGAAGCTGACCTTGGGCACGTCTGCATTTTGGGTCCCATCCTGAGGCCCAGGCTGTCACCCTGCGATCGCTTGGTGCTGGCTCTGGAGAAAGACCACGTCCCCGAGTGGGGTGAGGAGGTGACAGGGCCTCCGACCCGAGCGCGGCTGGACTCGCGGCGTGGGGTCCGAGCCCGTCCCGCGGCTCACTTCAGGGCCGCTGCGACCGCCGGCGCTGAGCCATCCCTCGGCCAGACAGCCCGTCAGCCGGCGGACCCTTCCAGACCCCAGCTGGCCTCTTGTGTAATTCAGGAGCAGGTCCCGGGGTGCGGACCACGAGGACGGGTCTGGGGACATCACACAGATCTCCGTGCCGCGACGCCGGGACAGTCCCCGCTTCAAACTCCTAAAAGGCGCAGGCAAGTCCGGTTACAGGACGCGGACATCGCCACGAGAGTCTCAGATGGAGCAAAAACCTCCGGCAGAGTGTTTCCGCCCGGTTTCGAACCGGGGACCTTTCGCGTGTTAGGCGAACGTGATAACCACTACACCACGGAAACCACCTAGCAGGTCTGCTTCCCTCTCATGATAGAAATAAATTTTCTTTGACGTCAATGGCGGAGAAACTAATTTACTTTTTCCTTCAGAAAAATATGCCTGTGGTGCTGTTGTCCAGGGTGCAGAGCGCCTTTGGAGACTCCCGGTCCCCGAGGAGGAAGCCTTCCGGGAGGAAAGAGACTGCGCCGAGCCTGGATGGATGCAAGGAGGAAGGTCGGAGAGGGGTTGGAGCGGAAACAAGGGAGTGGAGGATCCAGAGACCTGAGGTCAGGGCGGTAAATGCGAGCTCCAGGGCTGGGCAGAAACTGGAGAGGTTGGGCATTAGCCTTCAGTCAGCAGTGATTGACCTGCATTAAGATACACAACCTGACACGTGCGGACCCATGGGGAAGGAAGAATCAACTCCCTCAGCAAACACCAGCTAAGAGAAACACAAAGAAAATTACAACTACTCGAAACTACATCGGTATGGTTGAAGCCGAAGATAAAGAAAAACATTTTAAAAGCAACTGCCGAGGAAAGATATTACATTTTAGGTAGTGAAAAATTAAAATTGACTAATAAATATTAATTCAAAGGAGGGGTGAAGGAACAAAAGAAACAGGTAAGTTCCTTCAGGGACAAACAAAGCAAGGAAGAACAGATACACCGCTGGGCTTAAATCCAATCATAAATAAGTGTGTCCAACGTAAATGTGTTAAGCCATTAAAAGGCAGAGATTGTCAGGCTAGACAGTAAGTGAAATAAAAAGAAACAGGGCCACTGTTTTTCTTCCAGAGGCACACTAAAAATAGCAGAGATGGACAAGGACATGCCAAGAGCACACCCTGGTGAGAAAGCTGGCAGAGATACATTGATATATCCGAGTAGAAGTCCAGGCAAAACGCAAGACCCCAGACGAGGAGGAGCATTACATAATGATGAAATGACCAATTCCACAGGAAGACATTCATTCTTATATGAAGAAAATTAAAACCAAGAATAAGAATCACCAGCATCATGGTTGGCGATTTTAGACACCTCTGACTAGCTGATGAGCAGCCGAAAGAGGAAACAACTAGGAATATAGTAAACTCGAAGCATGGCTATTAACCACCAATCTGACCTAGGTGGCATTTATATTCACATCCAAATGCTGCAGAATACACATTATTTTCAAATGTGTGTGGAGAATTCACCAAAATAGGGCTATAACACAAGTCTCGATAAATTTTAAAGGATTAAAATCATTACAAAATATGATTTCTGACAACACAAAGTGGAAGTCAATAACACAAAGACAGGTAAAACATTCTCAGGTTTTGGAAGGATAAACACTACATTTCTAAATAAACCCCAAGTGAAGTAAAAGTGCGATGGGAATGCACACAAATGATGTTCTGTAGGTGAAGTCAGCCTCCGTGGATCTGAGGTGGATGGAGACTCCCACTCTTGCAGGCGGCAGGAACAGCAGCAGGTTGTTGTGAGGTTGCCGTGATGAATGCTGATGGCCCAAATAGGGAGAAGAGAAGGATGGGGAGAGGCCCACACACAGGCTGCAGGGAGACCAGCAGACTGCAGGATCCCAGGGGCAGACATGGAGGAGACCAGTGCAACCCAGTTTCTGACCGGAATGTTGGAGTTCAGTCTGCGGTGGGCCTTGGTAGGGATGCCTGCAGGAAACCCAAGCGCAAGCGTGCAGAGGACCCTAACACTGGCCATGCCCCAGGCAGGCTGTGAAGACCTAGCCTCACAATTCACGTGTTTGTAGAAGTGACCCTGGTACCATGCCTGCCTTGCAAGGTCCTGCCGAGGGCAGAGTAACTCGAACCCAAATTCTGTTCCCACAACTAAAACCTTCAGACTAGGAGGACAGTGTTCTAATTACAGCCATACATTTTGTCTATTCGGTTGCTAATTTGAGGATGCTTTGTCTTGTCCTTTAGGAGCCTTGTTTACATTAATTTCCACAGAAACTGCACGTAGCTCACCTTTACCCCAATTGATTGCCAATGAAAGTCAGTGCCTGGGACTGGCCAGGGCCTTTGTCGGTCGCACCGGCACCGGTCGTCCTGGCGCCCGCTTTCTCTCTCCTAGTTCTGTCTCTCAGTGTATTCTTTTTCTCAGGCCTGCATCACACGTTGGGCAGGTGGGGACTGGAACCTGACTACAGGGGTCGCTGGCAGAAACAGAAATATGAGTTTGAGGCTTGGCAGAGACTTCATGTAGACACGGTTGGGAGGGTGTCAGCTCCAGACAGGCTGCCAAGGGCCATACGCTGGATGAAGAAATTCTGAGAGGTGCTGGAAGGATCAACTCCTTCCTTACCAGTCCTGGGACTGGCATCTTCCTCATGTGGTCACGGTTCACTGTGGACTGAGCTGTCTGTGCAATGGGGGATGCCCAGCTTTGAGCGATGCCCGTGTGCAAATGGGGTGACAGCTTTGGCCGCAGTCTCAGAGCCAAGGAGGAAGCAGGGCAGGGAGCGGGGACAGAGGTGCCGGGAGACCTCCACAGCCTGCCGAGTGGGAGCGTTTGCAGCTTTCTGTAGCTTTGTTGCCAAGTTCACCTCACTCACCTAAGGCTCCTTGCCTGAACACAGGTGAAAATACCTCCAAGTATTACCACCATTTCTCTCTCCTCAACATTTTCCCTCATAGCTGTGCCTTACTGTTCACTTTTTTAGGGACATCAAAATCATCTCACCCAAGTTTATCCAGTGCCAATATTTGGAATTAATACTTGGGCCTGAAGGAGAAAGAACCACATAACTAGCCTCAGGTGACTCTAGGCCCACTTTAAATCACAAAAAGCACCTCACTGCCTGGGGACCACAGCCCAAATGGCATGTGGTCCCTGAGAAACCAGGCTCTGTTTGAATAAACAATATGTAAGTCGGGAAAGAAATAGTATTTGATTATGGAGAAGTCCTTTAACCAAAGACACAACGGTAGAAGTCTAGGCTTTGTTTGAAAATTGTTTGATAAAGGAAAGCACCTTCATCACCTAGTAGTTCGGGGCTGAGTGATGTTACTACATTATATTCTATTACATTACATTATGTTACATTATATCCAGCGCCCCGACCTCCCACATGCTCAACAGAGACTGAGCAATCTGTTGAGCGATTATGGTAAGGAGCAAGAAGCTGTTTGAGATGCAATCCATTGCTTGAAAAATTTTGTACGCATCATTGTGACGGTACAGTGAGTGTTGTGTGTCTGACACATAATTTGAAGATATACCTTAGAATGTCCAAAGAAACAGAAGATAAAACATGTGCTAACAGCAAAGTACAAAACATCATTTCTGACTTCAAACTTCCCAATCCTAGTCCTTTCTTTTTAACTTTTTCTAGGCACTGTGCATCGTTCCTCAAAGCTATTGATAGAAGTATACGTGTACAAGGCAATGAAAATTAGAAACCACCAGTTATCCATTTGCTGGTCCATGATAAAAACATTAAGTGCCAACTTTATTCCAAATGCGTTGCAGCTGGTGAGGTAGCAGAAATGATTTCTTTTCAATAGTGAAACACCTGAAAGGGTCTATTTCTAAAGCTGTTCTTTTTCCATTCCTTGTTCTCAAACAGCAAGACAGATTTCATCAGGGCTGACACGTTGCACCAGACAGAATTTCAAAAGGGACACCAGACTACCACCCTACAGGCCCCGCTGGGATTTGAACCCAGGATCTCCTGTTTACTAGACAGGCGCTTTAACCAGCTAAGCCACGGAGCCAGCCCTGAGACAGCAAATCGTTGTGGGCTCTTTGAACATGATTTTGCACTCTACAAAGCAACAATTCTGGAAATTAGTATCACCTGACTTGAAAACAAAAAGCTCAGCTACCTCCATAGAACGCGGAGAGCTTTCCATTTTAGGGATGAGTGTAGACCATGCTCTAGGGAATCGGATCCGCGGGGAATGAGTGGCCACCACCTTCGAGCGCTCTGCCCACGCGTGCCCGAGTCTAGCGTGGAGACCAGCGCCGCCTGTCAGTCGTTGCCGAGAGTTCCCAACCAGGAACCGGGCAAACCGTTCCAGGCCTCGAGGAGCAGCACCGTAGCAGAGGAGGGGCCGGGCCTGGATCTTAGATCCGCAGAGGAAGCAGCGTTCTCTCGCTCGAGAGACGGGAAACCAACAGGGTCTGAAGGGTAGAAAGACTCGTTAAGGTGGCCGGTTAGTTCAGTGGGTTAGAGCGTGGTACTAATAACGCCAAGATTGAGGGTTCGATCCCCGTACGGACTAGCTCTATATGTCATTTTGTTCTTCCTGGTTACTGTAGGGGGACCCCTCGGGCCACCCTGTCTGTCCCCACCGACCAGGCTGCGCAGTTCCTGTCTCTGAGGGAGGTTTCTTGGAGTGAAATACCGAGTTCTTTGATTATTTCATTCCACCGAGAGATGCTTCTAGTTAAAGACAGTAATATTTAAAAAGAAGAAAGAAAAGTTTAAGAATGACACAGATCTTGCTTGGATGCACGCAACATTTATTCCTGCACGAAAGCTACATAGTTTAAAATATGTATTTCTAAGGTCTTCTTAAATTATCTGAATCCTTAAATTCTCTGCCTATGCACCTGCTTGGCTTTCGCAGACACATGTACGTATTCATCTTGACTCTTACTTTTTTTCTTTCTCACGCAGAAGGGCCCTAGTTACTTTCTGTTTTGCGCTTAAGGAACTTGGGTTCCATTTGGCCGTTTGCTGTGGCGCTGCTGGGGCTGGAACCCAGGGCCAACTGCTGGCCAGGCACAAGGAGCTGACATGATTTTAGTCACTCGACTTTGTTCTGGACACAGTTTCTCCTTGCTTCTGGAGCAGTAAGAAAAGCCACAACAGCTGCCCTTGTGTCGGGTGCCAAAGAAAGCTGAGAAGTGACACGGCCGGCGCGTGGGTGTCACGCGGGTCCCCGCGGACGCAGGATGAACTCTGACCCCAGTTCGGCTCCGGAAATCCGCGTCTCCGCCCGCCTCGGCCTCCCTGCCCTCCTCCTCCTCCTCCCGGCTGCCGGCTGGGGCGGGGCCGTCCACACCGCTCTGTGGGCCGGGGGCTCCGGACTGCCCCTTCCTCCTCCCTAACCCTGAAGCGTTCTCTCCCGGTTCCTGCTGTCACTTACGGTGTCCAGAGCGCTCGTCGCCTTGAAGACTCCTGGCCTGGGCCTCGCTCTGCCCGCCGCTCGGGTCGCGGTTTTTGGGATGGTTTCCAGGGTCTCACTCTGTAATCGTGTCTTCCACGCTTTCTTGCAACCTCTTTATGGGCCAAAATGTAGACCGGTGTTTTCCACCTTCCGTTAGCTTGGCTCGCAGTGACGCGCGCTAGACCTTGGGCTCGGGGCACGCGTCTGAGCGCGTGCGTTTATAACGAGGTTTTCCTACTGCATCCGCTCCCGCTCCAGGCCCTCAACGCGGTTCTCGGGAGGCTCAGAGGCAGACCCTTGGAGGGTTCTCTCCTGAGCGCCCTGCGTGCTTCCTGGCTGCGCCTAAGAACGCGAGTCCATGAACCTGAGGACTCCTCGATCTCTGAGGCAAGGGCGGCAGTCGGGGGCAGATCCGTGCGTATTTGCTGGGCAGGCTGGGCGGAGACCAGGACTAAGCCTCACAGACAGGATCACAGAGAATGAAGGGGCAAGGATGTGTGCGTGGTGGGGAGGGACTGCCTTCGAACGGAAGAACAAAGGAAACAAGGATTAAAATATCAATACAGTATGCTTAGAAGAAGACACGGGCCAGACGTGGTTGCGCACACCTGTGATCTCAGCACTCAGGAGGCTGAGGCATGCGGATCACTGTGAGTTCAAGGCTAGCCCGGAGTACATAGGGAGACTGTCTCAAAAATATAAAATAAAGGGGCTGGGGATTTAGTTCAGTGGTTCCAGCGCCTGCCTTGTAAGCACAAAGTCCCGAGTTTGATCCCCGGTACTAAAATAATAAATAAAATAAGACAGCGTGGAAATATTTTTTAAAAAATAGAAAGAGGGAGGGGTATAATTCAAAGGCAGAATACTTACCTAGCACACATGAGGCCTGGGCTTCCATCCTCAGCACCCCAAACAAAACCAAACCCCAAACAAAAACTATTGGGAAGGATTTCACACTTTAGTTCATTTTACTTTCCCAATTGTGCTGGATATGTCTTTTGACATAAGATCCAAAAGATTGTTCATTTTTTCTTTTACTATTTCTGAATTTAGCTTCTCCCCTTTTTTTCTGTACAGGTATTGTATTATAGAGGACTATCATCAAAAGTTTGCAAAATATGGCTAAGTAACTGCGCGTGTGTGTATTTCCCCCACTTCCCCGAGGTGGACACTATCAACCTCATCTTGCTGCATGTACACTTGTGCTGTGTGTACATTTCAAAAAGGAGCTAACATTCCACACAAACATTGCTGTGCCCTCATTTATAACTTAATGTTATTTCTTGAACATTCCTACTAAAAGATAATAGATGGCTAATTGCAATCTTTTTTTTAATATGGAGGATCAAACCAGGGCCTGTACATGCTCGGTAAGAGCTTGACCCCTGAGCCGCATCCCAGCCTCAACTCTCGAAGAGGCTCGGATTGTCACAGACGCTGCACAACACAACCAAGGCCGTGCAAACAAACCCTCCCCCAGGGGCCTGCTCCCGTTTCAGACACAGCCAGAAACTCTGCTGAGGAGGGCTGGGCCGTCCTCCCCGCGCTGGTGTCCCCGGTGGAGCCAGGCTTTTATGAGTTCGAGCCTCCGGAAGCGACGAGGGGGTCCTCGGAGGTGCGGCGCTCTTGGAATTGAGACGCCTGGCGGGCGAACAACTCCTTGGGCCACGAGGGTGGTTTGCCGCACACTGGCCATCTGCGAGGACTGAGCTAGGAAATGACTCGCAGAAGTAGCTTGTTCAGATTTAAAGTGTTTACGCATGGTTTCTGCGCCTGCCTTGCAAGCGGAAGGACCCGAGTTCGATCTCCGGTACCCCCCCCAATAAAATGTTTACGCAAAACGATGGGCAAACAGGAACGTAATCAATCACGTGGCTTTCAAGGTTGGTAGCGTGTTGGGGCCGAGCGCAGAGAGAAAAGCAAGTGTACCGAGAGTGGGGTTCGAACCCACGCGGGCACTAGCCCATTGGATCTTAAGTCCAACGCCTTAACCACTCGGCCATCCCGGTACCCGAGGTTCTTGCGCAATCATCTCCATTTTGTGCTGAGCGCGGGGAAGCGCGAATCTCCCCTTCCACGGAATTGCGTTACGAGACGAGGAGCAGGAGGAGGCGGAGGCGGACAGAGAAACTACCGCTTTCTGAGAGCGTTTTCCGGGCCTCCTCGCTGCCTTGTGTTCTGGAGAAAGCGCTGTTTTTCTCTTCAGTCCCCGTTCCCGTGCCCTTCCGCGTCCGCGTCCGCGTCCCGCGCTCCCGGCTCCTCAAGGTCCGCACCCGCCACTGCGCCCCGAAGTCGGGACGCGGGGACCCTGGACCAGACGAGCGCGTCCCGGAGAAGTTCGGGGTCCCTGGGGACACCGCAGCTCCAAGTGGCGACCGTGACTTCAGTTGCAGACGCTTTTGCTCAGCCCAGCGCCCTCCACAGGACCCGCTCGCACCCCCGCCTCAGGCCTCGCACGCGCGGAGCCCGGAGCCCGGAGCCCGGGCCGCAGGGATCCTCACGAACGAGATCCAAAGTGGGTCACGAGGCTCTTCATCTCGCCGAGCACGGTTGGAGCGAAGCGCGGCGGGAGCCACCGCAGGGCGCTCGGGGAGGCGACGCTGGGGGGGGGGGGCGACTGGGGGGCGCAGCTGGGAGCCCAAGAGCCCCAGAATACAGCGCCGGACGGGAGCCCGCGGCCTGCAGGGGACGCCCCGAAGCGGGGGCGGGGGAGTAGGCTGCGTTCCCGTTCCCGGGGCGAAAGACCGCAGAGTCGGGACAGCTTTCGGAGGCCTCCAGCAGAGAAGGGAGCCCGGCCCGCCCTCGGGATGCTCCGGACGGGGTCCGCGTCCAGGGCCGCCCCGCCGTGCAGAGCCACGGACCCGCGGCCCTGGTGTCGCTGCGGTGTCTGGCTCTGGCTTCATCCTGAGCGGACCAAGGTTCTGAGGTCCGACAGAAGAGGTGAAGATAGGAGGAAAGTCGTAAGAACTTTAGAAAGGAGACAAGGAAAGTCGTAAGTAAAACTTGTGCCTTTAGGAAGACTGCAACACCCTGGAGCCAGTCGAACTCACTCGTGGCGAGCCTTATCCACACTCCCTTGGTTAAATTATCAACGTAGGCTCCTTTTCTTCCCAACCTATCAAGCCCGAAATTCCTTAAGGATACTGCAAGTCCAAAAGTTGGTTTAATTGAGAAAGTAAAGAGCAGGAACCTGATCCTAAGATACAGGAACAGGCTGAAGGAATTCAAAGAAGGTTTAAATTATCCATCTTAAAATAACAACAGCAACAGCAACAACAAAAAACTTGGGCCCATACTTGTAAAATGGGGCACTAACCTTGGGAAGGGGCCGCATCTTTCATAGATTCCCACCGCTCGAGAGACATATAAACGTCCCCAGTTCCAGGAAGTACACGAGTGTGTACTTCAAAAATTCTGCCCAATACTTTTAAAAACTATAGTGAATGTTTATTTTATTCTATTTTAAAAATTAATTTTATCGGTACATTTTAGGTAAACAATATAATGACATTCATCATTGGAAATTTGCGCCTTTACATAATCTCTCTTGGTTCTTATTTTTCCCCATTCCCCTGACCTCCCTTCGACCCCTTTATCGCTCCCTATTTACAAAGATTTTGTGAAGATTGCCCAACACTGCCAGTCCTGAACATTATTTTTCTGCGATGGGAGCCAGCAAACCTGCAAACGTGTGGGTCTAGGTTCCTTACCCTGCTTTGTGAACCTCCCTGGACCCTGTCCAGTGACAGTTCTGTGTCTGGCATAGTGGACAGGCCAGGGCGAGTCCTGCTTCCGCCAACCGCCATAGGAAAGTCTGGTCTTCCAGCTGGGGCAGGAACCTGCTTAGGATGTCTTCGAGGTGACTGGCCGGACGTTTCCGCAGGGACGTTCAGAGACAGACTCCGAGAGCACACAGACACCAGCATTCTCAGAATGTTCCATTGCTGTGTTCTTAACATGGACCACACAGCAGAACCCATCAGCCAGGAAGTTTAAAAGTGATGCTTTGGGCCGGGGATTTAGCTCAGTGGTTTCACCTCCTGCTTTGGAAGCACAAGGTCCTGAGTTTGATCCCTGGTACAAAAAACCAAAAAACAGCAACAACAAAAAAACCCCCGATGCTTTTCTAGAGAGTGGAAATATCTACAAGTGAAAGTAAAACTTTTGCCATCTACATACGAGAAATACATGAAAGAAATTATCCTTATGTGCCAGGCAGCAGAGAACTTTTTTAAAATTTCAAAAGCACAAATAATAATGTAAAAAAGATGTATTTGCTTACATTAAAATCAAGAATATGTAAAATAAAAGTCACAAAAATATATAGATAACAGGATATGTTTGAATTATCTAAAACTGGCGAGGGCTTTATGTCTATAAATATCTATTGTAACAAGAAACCAAGAAAATCTACAAGGTCAAAAGGAAATGGACAAAGGCTAGAACAGGAAATTAGGGAAGAGAAATATGTACAGACTACAGAACATTGTACAGACGCTTAGGCATTGCAGAAGTAAAGAGTAAAAAGAGATCACTCCTATTACATTGGCAACATTTAAAGCTGAATCAGTTATTGCAGAAGCAGTGAAGTAAGAAACCTAGTGTCCTGCCAGGGGAGTTTAATTCCAGGGTTCTAGTTCAAATGGAGCATGTGCACGTTGTGCAAGAGCTACTCTGCTCTGATGAGCATGTGACTTTTGCCCAAGCCTCTCCCCTGCCTCAAATCTTAGACAAGTACAAAGCACACATCCGAGGAGGTTAACCACAGCCTCATTTGTGATCTCCTGAAATTGGAAGAGGTTTTGCAGTTGGAAGATATAGGTTTCTACTTCTGCTAGTAAAGGATTTATTGCTATGGGAATTGTTGTTTAGAGTGTTGTGGATTTTGCTGGGAGTAACTGAAAAACTCACAGGAGACAGAGGAGCAGGGGTAAAACAACAAAATTTATTTGTTGGCAGGCCAGCCCCACAGGAACATGTCTTCAAGGACTAACCCGGAGTTACATTGGTGGCTTACATATATACAATTCTGGTCATGCGGTTTACAGAAAGCTTAGGGTCTATGTGTACTTTTGCTCATGGGGCATGGTGACTGTTATCTTGGTGTGGACATCTGGCCTTACTTGGGTGGGGGTTGCGGTTAGGCACTGTTGCAGGCATTTTCTTATCTCCTGCCCACAAACTTGTGGTTAATGGTAAAGCATCTGGTATTACTATTCTGAAAAGCAAAACAAACAAGTGAAGCAAGTTACAGAAGCAGAATGAGGCAGGCAGTTATTTTATATTTTTTTTTACTTTTCTTAACATTCCCCCATTTGTTTTGATTCATGGTTATTCTTCATCATTGACATTACTAATGTCCCTGCACTCTACGTATCTTGTGGAGATTAACATCTGGTAGTTCTGGATAGAGTTTATTTTTTGTGTGATGAGCTTGGTTATCCAATAAATAACGCAGGGGCCTATTGTAGCTAAGGCTAGCAAAGTGAGTACTGGTCCAGCAAGGACTCCTAACCATGGTTTCCATTTAGATAGGGCCCAGTTGCCTCATGAACTTGAATTTTTAGTGTCAAATTATTTTCTCATTTTGTCTAACCTCTTTTTAATTTTATCCATAGATTTTATTACTATTTTAGACTCATTAGTATAGTAACAACATTCCTTTCTAGGTATAAGCAAGTTCCCCCATGTCTTGCAGTTAGTAAATCCAGTGCCCTTCTACTTTGTAACATCATGTCTGCCAAGGAGTTAATTTGCCCTTGGAGTGTGAGGATAGAGGCACTTACCTCCTCCAGACTTATTTTACTTTTTTTCCTAAAGTCAGGTACTGTTGTTGTCCTAGACCAAGAGCTGTTTCCCCTAGGGCAAGGCTTTTAGTAATGGCTAATCCTGTTATTATGGACACAACAATAGAGTCCCTTTTTCTTCTTCTTGAAACCTCTGATTGTGTCAATTTTTAGAAGTACTTTTGTCATGTCAGTCAGGGCACAGACTGACAACCTGGGAATTAAAATTCCTAAGGCACAGAGTCCATGGATTTGGGGGGAGAAACTTTATAAACTCCATCTCCACAAACAAAGAAGGTCCCTTCAGGAGTAGAAACATCATTATCCCTGTACACAATGGTATTTGTACATTCACAGGTACCATTTAGGTGTAGTTTGTTTTTAAGAAGGCAGTATTGTTATCTGTGGCCTCAGTAGGTTTTTTAATTAGCAGGGCTGAGGCCCCTAGGGTCAGGTCCCCAACCATAGTGTTACTCACTGTAATACCGAGAGGCTGGTATGACATTTGGCTTAAGGGGGCACAGATCCAGCTATCAGAGGCTAGTTACGGGTCTGTTGTTAATAGGAGCCGGTGGATGTTATTGATTGTCACCAGCCTCCCAATCCAGTGCTAAGTTTTAGTCAATGACCCTTTAGCCATTTTGGGTCCCATTAGGGCCCCAACCATGTTTTTTATTTAGTGAACTGTCAATTTTACCAGGAATTAGTATCCTGGGAACCATACTTAATTTTTATCAGATTTAATCCCTCTTTTAGTTGGATCATGGATTTTCTGACTACTCCTGATTGATTTGTATAATAACAATATTTTTTCCTGGATAAAGGCAAGTTTTTTTATACTTAGCAGTTAATAAATTGAGGGCTCTTTTATTTTGTAGCATTACATCTGTTAGTGAATTAACCTGTCATTTTAGTTATTTAGGTATAACTATTTTCAGTGGGTTACACTCTGTTTGTTTGTTTTGTTTTGTTTTTTACAAGTATAGCAATTTGGGGATTGTATGTTCTTTTTTATTTAAGTCTTTTGTTGTCTTTGGAACTTTATAGTCATTTTTGTTTGTCCTTCTGACCTTATTGTACAGTATTGTCATTCTTTACTATGTCCTCCACAATCTATCACTTCTGGCCAGCTGTAGGGCTGGTGTGGGCATCCATCAAATGTAATGGGCAGGGGATGCCCTTTGGGTTTTCATTTAATTACCTTAGTTTGGTTTGGGCATCAAACTTTGAATCTTTAGGCTTGTACATACTCAGTTCAAAGTTCCAATGTCTTGTATTTACCTTAAACATATGAGAACACAGAAAAGTGGGATGGTACATCAATGTGTGATAGCAAGCCAGCATTTGTGGCAAGTGCTCCAGTCTTTTGGGGCACTGGCACTCAGAGCAATGCCAAAGAGGAACCCAGTTAGAACTAAACACACAGCAATAATAACAAAACAATAATAAAACTAAACAACAACAATAATGAGAAGGACAGTCCCAGTCAACAAAGTGGTGCAACTATTCATGAGCTTTTAGCCATACTTCAGCCTGGCAGCAGGGCTTTTGAGAGCCTTGTCTCCTTTAATTTCTTCAGCCATGTGTTGACCTGTCAGCTTCCCGAGTGACAGGAGCAGGGCTTTGAGAGCACTGTCTCAGCAGAGTCACCTTTAGCAGGTTTGTTGGATCTGGCTGCCACATTCAGGAGTCTCCTGGATGAAATTTCTTGATTCTTGAATGATGGACCCAAGGCTGGATTTTTTTTTTTTTTGGTACTGGGGATCGAACCTGGATTTTCAGTTTGTGAGGCAGGTGGTGGAACCACTGAGCTAAATCCCTGGCCCACCAAGGCTGGATTTTTGTAAATTTTACTGTTGTGGGAGTTGTCATAACAATAACATAAGGCCCTTTTAACACTGGGGTGAGGAAGTCCTTTTTTCAGTCTTTTATATAAATTTGGTCCCCTGGCTCAAATAAATGACCAGCAGTGTCCATGGGAATATTATTCCTTTCCCCATAATATTTGTGTAGTTGATGAAAAGCCTGTCATAGAGCCTCAAGATGCTGGTTAAGCATTAGACTTCCTATTTTGTGTGTATTTCCCCTAAGGCTTTTAATCAAAGGTGATGGCCTTCCAAACAGGATCTCAAATGGGGAGAACTTTCCCTTGTTAGGCACATTTTTAATTTTTATCAAAGTAAGGGGTAAGAGATTTATCCAAGGGGCCTGGGTCTCTAGGCAATACTTACTGAGAGCTAACTTAATAGTTCTGTTCATCTTTCCTATTTTTACCATTGTCACTGCTGATGGTCAGAGGGAGTCCATATCTTGGAATGATTTCTCTTAGAAGGACCCTGCATACTTCTTGGGCTTTTTCTTAGTGGGGAAAGCTTCAATCCACCCTGAGTAG
Organism: Heterocephalus glaber; assembly: GCF_000247695.1. The sequence continues at coordinate 24,391,004 of NW_004624756.1, forward strand.
AAACTAATAGATATCAGTAGCCTCTGCTTCTGTGAAGTCTCTTTGTATATCTTTAAAAGGAGACTTTTTGCCTTTGAGTTCCCAAGAGTAACGGAATCTTTCATTTTTTTGATGGCCTCTGTAATGTATGACAGCTACCTTTAGAGGCTCCTAAACTGCATCAAGGAGCTGTAGGATTTTTTTATTTTTAACTTGTTTTTTTTTTCTGTCTTAAGCAATCCTCTCTCTGTGTACAGCATACCATGGGCATGTATGGTAGCAAAAGCATATCTGGAATCAGTATATATTGACTTTTCTTTTAACCATCTGAGTGCCTGAATCAATGTCCATAGTTTGGTCCTTTGTGCCAACCATCCTGTTGGAAGAGGTCTGGATAGGAACACCTCTTCGGTGGCTGCCATTGCATACCCGGAGTGGCAAAATTTTTCCCTAATTGAGCTATTTCTATCTGTAAGAAGGGTGCACTCAGCATCAGTCAGGGGAGTCATCTGAAAGTCTGGTCGGCTAGCACAGGCTTTATTAACAGTCATCAGGTAGTCATGGTCAGGTGGGCCTATTTCAGAGGGCAGGTAAATTGTAGGATTTAGAGCTTTTACAGCTGTCATGGTCAGGCAAGGATCCTCATATAGCAGTGCCTGGTATTGAGTGATGCGGCTATGGGAGAGCCAATTCTGGCCTTTACTATTTAATAACTCCATTATTGAATGAGAAGTATGCACAGTTAGTTCTTGCCCTGAAGTCAATTTGTCAGCTTCTTTTATTACTATGACTACAGCAGCCACAGCTCATAAACAGGGAGGCCATCCTCTTGCCATGGGGTCTAAAGCTTTTGAGAGGTAAGCAATAGATCTTTCCTAAGGGCCCATCTTCTGAGTTAAGACCCCTAAGGCAACATGATTTTTTAAATCTAAAAGCAAGTTGAAGGGTCTGATGACATTCAGGAGTTTTGCCTAAAGCCTTTTTCAGTTCTCTGAAGGATGAATCTTGTTTAGCGTTCCATTTTAAATTGGAATGTTTTTTTCCCTTGCCTTTAGCCTCTCATATAGCGACTTTGTTTTCTCCATGAACCCCAGGACTCAGATTCTGCAGAATCCTGCCGTTCTGAGGAATTCTCAGAGCTTTTTTTTTGGTTGTGGGTCTTGGAAGAGAACAAATGACTTTCTTTTTCTCTGGACCTAGCCTCCTTTGTCCTTTTGTAAGTTAAATCTCAAATATCACACTTTGGTCTGACAAATTTGAGCCTTTTTTCCATGAGATTTTACATCCCATGTCTTGCAGGAACTTGAGGAGGGCCTTGGTCCCTTCCCAACAGTCTTTTTTTTTTTTTTTTTTTTGACTTACTGTAAAGGAGGAGGTCATCTTGTAACCTGTTGGCTCTTAAACCCTTTGAAGATGAGCAATGCACACATATTATAGTAACATATTTAGAATTTAACCCTTTGATGACAACCAATGTAACCATATTTAAACTTGTTATAACAAACTTGAAACTAACAAACATACATATTTTTGATAAATCACTTCTGCATATCTTTTTGATATACCTAGGACTTCTGGTCTTGTATATCTCTTTTTATTTTTCTAACAAGACAAACATACAAAATTTTTATATCAAAATTATATCTCTTTTATTTATAGCTTTTAAATTTTTTTATCTCATTTACTATAGACTTTTTATCATAAACTTGTCTTTAGCTGTTAAAATTTTAAAGTGTCCCTCGTTTGTTCTTAGATTGTTGCACTTTAAATTTGGTTGGCTGCCAATAGAATGGTAGTAACCTTGAGTTTTTTATCAACAAGGTAGAGAAAAGAGCAAATTAACCCTATAATTACAATCAAAGAATTTGCAATGTACAAGAAATATTTTAAGCACACCAAATAAACATCAACTGAAACTGAAACTAAGATACATTTATCAATTAGTTAAAATTAGTAACTTGATTATTTTTGCAAAATCTCTTTATGTCTGGTAGAGCACAGTTGTAGTTTTTTTGGCTTTGTTTTGGATTCCAGACCTTTGCAGCAGCATCAGGCTGATACCATAGCATCAACCTTGGCTTGTAAAGCCAAGAGTGTTTGTTTGCTTGTTTGTGTTTTTTTCATTATTTTGCCTCATGGTCTTCAGAGATTTCTTAGCTGTTTTCAATCCATTACTTGTTTTCTCTTTTTAGTTTTTTCCAATTTGAGCCTAAGCCCTATTTGATCCTGAGTCTGACCACAGCATGCACCCTCTGGTGCTCTAAAGCCAAGCAGTTCTCCTGTTTTTGTCCCCACCTCCTCCACATCTGTGAATTTAGCAACTCAAAAGGGGAGGGAGGCAGCTCGACCTCCTCCAGAGGGGAGCCCTAGGATTTGTCTGTAACGATGTTATGTTTTTGAGAGAGGCGAGTCCCTGGTGTGAAAGACAGCAGATTTGTCAGGCAGTTGTTTTAAAATGGAAACTAAACAGTTCCATCAGGTGCTGATTGCTGTGGAGCAGAAGCTTGAGAGGCTCCCAGGCTCGGTGTGCAAGGCTCCAAGCCATGAAGGTCCAGTTAAAGTCTCAAGGGAGATAACTTTTTCTGTTGAGCTGTCTGGATGCTATTTTTGACACATTCCTTAGGTTCCATTGTTTTTATTTGCCTCATCTTGGGGTACCTGGGTCTTGGAGCGGCTGGGTTGAATCAGGAGAGGCCGAGGCTGGAGCCGCAGGGGTCGGTGCTGATGTCATAGGGGCCCAGGGAAGGGCTGGGTCAGTCGGGTAAGGAGCAGGAAAGTCTAAATTCTCTTGGTCCAGGTCTGAAAGGATCGGGTTTTTTTCAGTATCGTCCCCTTTCTAACGGAGGACCAGGATATTGTTTTTTGCTTCCAGGGCGCACATATGAAGCCAAGGAGGCATTCTGTGGCACAAGTTGAGCCATAAATCAATATAGGGAAATTGATCTGGATGTTCCTGTCCAGGGGCGGTGACTGTTAGCCAGGCAGACCAGACGAGACCCTTATCTAGTGATCTCTCAGTAGGCCCAGCTACGCAAAGCTTGGACCATTCTAACTCACAGAAGACTCTAAGTTTTGGGGTTTCATCTTAATAACATAATTTCCAGTAGAACCTTTCTTAAAATTCGTTTTTGTTTTTTTTTTGGTTTTTTTTGGTACCGAGGATCGAACTTGGGTCCTTGCGCATGCACAGAAGGTGGCGAAACCACTGAGCTAAATCCCTGGCCCCTTTCTTAAAATTCTTAAGCATGCATTCCAAAACAGTAGGACTAAATGTTCCTGTCCCCACGATTAGCCGATCAGGGTGTTGGTGTGTGTATGGGTACCCTTGTATGGAGACACAAGACAAACAAAAAGGGGTGGCCACTCATAAGTGACCCACTCAGGTGCCTGTCTGACTGCATGACTTGCACTTTAAGGACCATCCAGGCATTCAGGAATTTTACTAATCACAACAGTTTTCCATCTGGTCTTTTTTAGACTCATCCACAGTTCACAGATGAGGCCCAATCAAGCCTGAGACTTTGAGGGATCTTTAAGCACCAAGGTGCCCTGCCTTAAGTCTTGTGGCACAGGTGAGACAGTTCATTGTTTCCACTGTCTGCTCACCATCATTCACACATTCACACACAATTACTCAGAGATTAAACATTCCCACCCTGGGACCTCCTAAGGTAGAGAATATCAGAGCAAAGTCAAATTGTGGACAATGTCCACCAAATGGGATACAATACCCAGTGGGGGTGATCAGGCCCCTTTAACAAATGAATGAAGTCAGCACAATTACAAAGTAGAGAATCTAGGGTCTGGTCCCAGGGGCCTACCGTGTCCATTGTCACCATTGCCCCTGCCTCTTGGTCTCCTTAGATGGGTTCGTCCTTACCACTGGCAGTAAGGTGGTGTCCTAGGCCTCCAGAGGGCCAATGACTAATCAGATCCAAGGGGTGCCACCCAACCCGGAGGGTCAGGAGGCCATATCTCCCTCCATCAGAGTCTGAAGTGACCAACCAAACAAGGGTCGTGAGTAGTTTTCAGTTTCCCGGCCAATGCACCAAATGTGGTAGATTTTTCTGGGAGTAACCAAAAAACTCACAGGAGACAGAGGAGCAGGGGTAAAACAACAAAATTTATTTGTTAACAGGCCAGCCCCATAGGAACATGTCTTTAAGGACTGGCCCGGAGTTATATTGGTGGCTTACATTTATACAATTCTAGTCCTGTGGTTTACAGAAAGATTAGGGTCTACATGTAATTTTGCTCATGAGGCATGGTGACTGTTATCTTGGTGTGGACATCTGGCCTCACTTGGGTGGAGTTTGCAGTTAGACAATGTTGCAGGCATTTGCTTATCTCATGCCCACAAACTTGTTGTTAACCACAAAGCATCTGGTATTGCTATTCTGAAAAGTGAAACAAGCAAGTGAAGCAAATTACAGAAACAAAATGAGGCAGGCAGTTATTTTATATTATTCTATACTTTTCTTAACAAGAGGGGAAGATACTGGACATAATAGTATGTGAAATAACTGTTTTTCGACATTTTCCTACTATTGTTTCAGGGCTGTGATCTCCAAGAAAAGGGAAATAAGTCCTCCATCTTTCCAGAGCTCCTACCCTGATTCTTTCCTATCAGGGTTGCTATCTGTCTTCTCCTTTCTCTCCCTTCCTTTTCCTGTTTGCAAATAAAGTGTTTTCCTTTCATTGAAAAAAGGGGGGGATAAATGAGGAGAATCTAAATATGTTAGCTATTGTGCAAGACTGTTAGGCTTCAGCACAGTGAGGAGGAATTCACAGAGAGCTAGGCAGTACCACTGAATTAAGGACACAGGGAATAACTCCAACAACTTTCATAAAGTCTCATGTTTTTAAAGAAAAATTACAGTGCTTGAACTCTGACAGTGTGGACTAGAAGGGATGGAGAGTAGCGTGAAATGAAGAGGCCTTTCTTACCTTCCATCCCTCAGATTACTGAGGGAAGGGAAGTATGCTAAGAGAAAGGCTGAGCTACAAGTAGCCAGAAGTGTCTTCTTAAAAGGATAGATGACACAGAGTGGCACCAAGATTCCAGAGGGTGGTGGACATGCAGCCTGAGCCGCCAGAATGCACAGTTGCTGTGGGCCATGCACCTCGAGTGTGGTTGAGTGGCAGAAGTTACATTATGCCTCCTGGGCCAGTTATGTTATAAGGTCTAGATGTCTGAATTAAGAAGAGTCTTATTCAACAATTCTTACCCAAGGAACTGTGCGAGCCTGATCTACACTTTGTCTGATTTAGGTGATGTCATCCTGGATGTGGAGGTGATATTAGAAAGGAATTGGACATGGAGAGGAAGTGTTTATTCTGCACATGGGAGAGGCAGAACCATTGTTGGGCAAAAGTAAGAGGAAAAGGTGATAAAATCCCTGTTTCTCACCCATTGAATGAACAGATGGAATGAGAGCTTATGAGAGGCTGAGATGTGTTGATTCTCAGTGAGATCCCTTCCTGCTGGCCAGCGCAGGTCACCTGGTAGTGTCCTCAAAGTATAGTTGTGTTCTTGTCCAAACCCTGTGTTCATTTGGCAGGGAGAACAGTCTCTGATTCCGACTGAGGCCCAGGTGGATCTTTCTGTCATATTCTAAAGAAAACTCTGAAATAAACAGTGACAGGCTGAGGAATGAAATTTAATAAAATAATATATTACAAAGGGATAATGTATATAGGGCTCCATGGCTTACTTTGTTAAAGTACCTGTCTAGTAAACAGGAGGTCCTGGGTTCAAGTTCCAGCAAGGACTTTTCATTGGGTAACTCCTTGGATTTATACCTAACCTGATAGGACAAAGTGTGTACACATGTGCAAAAGTGGTGAAACGCGATATCCTCCGTTTAACTGGTTTTGTGTATGCTTATCCAAGCATCACCGAGGATCCACTAGACCCATGCCACTCCAGAATTTTTAAAAAAGGTTTTCTTTTGATTTTTCTGGTAGAAATATCCCACTTCAGTAAAATGGCACATGAAAAACCAGATTTGCAAGTTTTGGCGGAGGTCAAAATTGAATCACCAGATTACTCATGCATGGATGATGAAAATGATTCATTATGGAGAAATATATATTTTCATAACAGAAGAGTAGGGTTGGTGTATGACAATGACTTTGATGTTGGCCATGTGAGCCAAAGTTCCTGTGACAGTAAAATGGAACAAGAATTGACTGATACAGTCACAGGGAATGCAGACCTCCGTGATTTGGATGATGAAGAAAAGAGCAATGTGAGTGCATACTTGACTAGTTGAAATGGTGCAAAATAGTCACACAACCAAATGGAATAATCCAATGTTAGATCTAGATCCAAAAATATAACGGGGATTTTGGCTGGGGTGAAATCTATTGGTCAAAATGCCAGCACTGCCATTGAATGTTGGAAATTGTAACAGACAAAATACTACAAGATGCTATGAAATATGCAAAGGCTGAAATACAAGTAAAAGGTACTTTAAGTACCAATAGGAATATTTTAAAATGTATTTATTAAGAACACCTCACTAGCTGAACTGAAAGTATTCCTAGGTCTGCTGTACTTAGCAAGATTTTCTCATAGTAATCGCAGGAGTATAAAATACATGGAAAAGCAATGGGTCAAAACATGGGATAAAAATTTATGTTCTTATAGATCAAAGACTTATTATGCTTTCAGTTTATAAATTTATCCTGGAACTCAGCCATTGGGTCCTTATTTGTATAGTAATAAACAGAATAATGTTGTGAACAGACTTACTGCTCCCATCTCCCAAACTAATCAGAATGTGACATTCACCAATAGGTTTACCAGTTTCTAATTGATGTTACATTTGCTAACAGAGCACAAGTTGACCATCGTTGGAACTGTACTCAGGAACAAAGCAGAAATTCCAAATGAAATGTTGTAATTTCAAAGCAGAGAATTGTATAGTACAATCTTTGGGTTTCAGAAAGATTTATATTCGCCTCATATATGGCAAAGAAATACAAACTGGTGAGGGAAGAAATGGAATAATATAAAATAAAATTTATTAGAAAAAAACCCTGGTGCTGCTGATGTCAACATTGCACCATGATAAAACTCTTGATAGGGAAATCTTGACAAAAATGGAAGCCCGAGATGGAAGCTTTCTACAACAAAATCAAAGGCAGAGTAGATGTTATGAGTCATGTGGTGACTATAATGTCACTCAAGGCACAAAACATTGCCCATTGGTTGTGTTTTACTCAATCCTAAACATGTGTGGCATAAATAGTTTGATAATTTACAAAGAAAATAACAAGCACAAAATACCATGGTGAAATTTTCTTAGAGGATTGGAACTGGAACTCATAAGAGTTCGTTTACAGCAGAGGAAAAAAAACCAAAATGTTTCTGCCCAGGGAACTAAGCAAAAAACTTGTGGAGCACAATTGTGAGCTGGCAGGCGAACAGGCAGGTGCAGCATCACAAAGATCTACTTGCCAGAGCCCCAGTATTGATTATGCCCAAAATATGCTGTAAGCAGTGCAGGCTGCACAGAGTTAAATCCTTCAATTGGTTTCCTTTAAGAAGCAAGTCTGACTGAAGCTGTGTGACTCACTGAAGTATTTAATGAGCAATGCAGTAGCGCGCAGGTCAGCATGACCTCCCCGCTGACGGCCACAGCCGAGACCAGAGTACGGCCCAGGAAGCTGCGGGGCTGACACAAGATAACAGGTGGAGCTGAGGTCCGAGGAACCGCACCCAAACTCCATTCCCACCTTAGTCCCTTCATAGCCTGAAGGACAGTGCTCTAATTACAACCACATATTTTGTCTGTCTTGCTTCTAATTTGAAAATGCTTTGACCTCTCTTTAAAGCTTTGCCTGCATTAGTTTCCATGGTAATTGCCTGTACTGCACATCTATACGTTCACCTTTACCCTGATTAATAAATAATAAAATTCGGTGGAAGGGACAGGCCAGTGCCTTTTGCCAAAGGAACATTGGCTGTCCCAGTTCACGCTTTCTCTTTAACTCTGTCTCAAGATTTTCTTCACCCTTGCATCACACACTGGGCAGGTGGGAACTAGAGACTTACTGCAGGAGTCTCTGGCTCCTACTGACAGTGAAGTGCTATAAAATAAGACAGGCCCTTGCCTTGCCTCCATATATTTTTCTTCACAGAATGTTTTGTTTTGGAAATGTAAGTTTGTGCTGATGTATCAAAATGGTTTGTGGCTGTGTGAACTGCGTGACCTTTGAGGAAGATTCTGTTAAACTCTGTCCCCTCACAAGAAGGTTCTGTTAAGCTCCACCCCCTCTCAAAAATATTCTGTAGCTCCACCCCCTGCTTCAGGAATGTTCTGTAGCTCCGCCCCTCTGCTTCTTTGCACATGCTCGACTACCCTGTAGATTCCTATATAAGGAGGCTCTCATTTCTGGTGGAGTGCTCAGACTCCTCTGAGCCCACTGGGGGCTTACTGGTGTAATAAAAGGTTTTTTCCCCACCTCTTCAACTGACCATCAATTCTCCAGTCTTCAGATTACAAGAGCTGTGACCCAGAGCTGCAATACTGAGGTGTAAAGTGTGTCTCGGGGCTGTGTTCCGTAGCAGGGATACTTTGCTGTAAAGCTCAGCTGTGCCTTCAGAGCTGTGGCATCTGGCTGCAGCTCTGAGGTGTAACACTCAGCCATGCCTCTGAGCTGAGGTGCTTAGCTGTGACACTGAGCTACAACACTTGGCTGTAGCACTGAGCTGCTCCAATACTACTACAACAACAGAAAAATTAAAAATATGCAAACTGGGTCCTACAAGAAAGGACAGAAAAACATACATGGTATCATGTGAGCAATACTTGTACATGGAACATACAGTTGTCATGTGTGAGGACTGCCTTGGGTGTGACACCTGAAGCAAAGCTTATTTTTGACATGGAGTATTTTGTCATAGAATATGTCTACTGATATTTTCATTGTAGTTCATATGGAAATTTATTTCTGATATTATCTTTTAGGTATTTTTAAGCAAGTATACAGCTGTGAAAATGGTAATGTCTATGCTAAACACAGTGTATATTAAGAATTTAATAGTTTAGTTTATTGATATTCTATGTACCTGTTAACTACACGGTGTATAATATAAGAACTTTCTGACAAAACAGCAAGACCAGTGAGATGTCAAATATGTCCTACAAAAATGGCAGGAAAGCAAAACGTGTGCTGTCAGTGTAAGCGATGTGTGTGCATGGAATGTGTTGTCATGTGTGCAGGCTGCCTTAGGTGTGATAATTCAAGTAGAGATTACTTTTTTTGGAAAGTGCTGTTGGTATTTTCATTGTAATTCATGTAAGAATTTATTTATGTTGTCCTTTTTTGGACTTTGTACACCAAAAAACATTTGATGTTGAAAATTTTCAAGCTTTTTTATAAACACTCAACAAATATTAAAAATTCAATACTTTATTTTTGTAATATTTTTTCCTGTTAAGTACTCATTGTTTAATATAATAAAACTCATACAATTAAAATTAATAATTCATCTATAGAAATATTGTAAAGAATAAACATGGGTCCCATTGACCCACATTTATGTGCTTGTATGACAAAATTAGTGTTATGCTCCTCAGGCTAAGGAAGCACTTCGACCTCTAGTGGCAGAGGCACTTTGTAGTGATGGAAAATAGCAAAAATTAGGATTAGAAATTTTTAGAAATTAGCTAGGGAGCTGGAGTGCGGCTCAGTGGTAGCGTGAGGCCCGGGAATTCGCAAAGTCATTGACAGAGGCCCTCAAACAGGATTGAACTGTAACTTTCTACATCTTCCTACTTCACACATTTCCTAAGAACCAGAGTCGTTTAACATTTTTGCTTTTAATACAATTCGCAAAGAAGGCAAGAAGGACACTCGCTGTGAGGACCTTTTTCTCCATCCTGAGCTCTGGGACAGCACGGAAGGGGATGCAAGGGGCTGAGGGAAACCCGAGGAGGCCAGGAGGGGCTGAGGTCCGGGACCGCCTCCCGGGCGACGGTGTCCTGGCTGCTGCTCTCCCGCGCGTGGGGCTCTCAGCTCTGCGCGCGCCTACTCTCCGAGCTGCGCGCCCCGGCGCTCTGCTGCCTCCGCTAAGGGGCAGTGAGATCGGGGACCCGCTGCAGGGAGCACCCGGGAGGAGGTGCTCATGCGCTGTCCTTTACGGGCGCAGAGCCAAAGGAAGACGCTCCTTGTTTAACAAAAAAAAAAAAAAAGAATTTCAAACCATCGACGGCAGAGCTCGCCCCGGGTCTGGGCCTCGGGGACGAGCAGGTCGCCGCCAGGTCCGGCTGGGAGATTGTTTACCCACAGCCGGTACTGGAACAGCACCTTAAACCGAAAGTGGTGGTGGTCAGGGACTGCAAAAAGCCTTGGCACGGGGAATGGTGGGCTCTAGGGGAATCCACAGAGCGCCCCAGCCTGGGGACCAAGCCTCCGTGTGGCTAGGGAGTCGCGGGAGCTCAGTGCGACAGGCAAAAGAGGGATGTTTCCGCCCGGTTTCGAACCGGGGACCTTTCGCGTGTGAGGCGAACGTGATAACCACTACACTACGGAAACCACAGCCTGAGTGGGTGTTTTCCAGGCGGCCTAATCAAGACTTCCGGGTTAGCCAGGGTCGGTTCCCAAGAACCTCAAGTCATGGCACTTTGTGGGCGAGCTGCTGAGTGCGGGCCTGAAATTGCAGTTTTTAATTTTAAAAATCAAAAAAAAATTTTTTTTGAGGTACCGAGGATGAAACCCACGGACTTCCCACTGAGCTGCATCCCAATTGCACTTTTAAATCCATCCCAAGCACGCCCAGTTTAGGTGGCATCATCGCCTGGGAGCTGTTAAGTGCTTGATTTCTAGGAGCCTCACTACGTAGACACACGGCCCCAGCGGAGTATGGGATTCGGCGGGTGGCAGACCGCTCACACCCGCCCGCGATCGCAGCCGCAGCCGCCCTCCAGCTCAGGGCCTCCGCTCGATGCAGGGATCGGCAGAGTTCACGCGGCGCTCTGGAAATTCCCACTGCGGTCCGCCGACGCCCGGCCGACCCCAAGTCTAATGTCGGCTGAGCTAGGAAAGCAAAGCTTCGTTTCTCTCTAGGAGACTCTTCCCCATCGTGTTTACAGGCTTTTACAAGGAAGAGCAGAGTCACAGCACAGATCAGCGGAAGGGGCTTCACAATTGGTTTTATCATCACGGTGTAATGTTGACAGTCAATACTACTTTGTTTTTCTTCCCCACATAGGAGGCCAATGTTATGTCTTTCTGAAATCCAAAGATTGTACCATATATTTGTCTATTGTGACCTTGCAACAATTTTTCAGGAATCTCTGCTTTGTTCTTGCGAATAGTTCCTGTGCTGGTCAACTGGTGTTCTTTTAGCAAGTGTAATATTAGTGGGTAACTAGCAGATGATTTTGGTGGCTTCGGGCTACAGGAGTTGCCATGGTTTGGACGTTTGCTGAAATTTAATTGCCACAGTGAAGTCCGGCACTTTTGGGTGTGATGAGGTCATGAGGGGCGGAGTCTGAGCTGCCACCGAAGGAGACCTTGGCCCTGCCGCCCCTGGATGCCACGCCAGATCTTCAGTGGTCGCATTCCCGGCCCAGACTTGCAAACTCCACAGCTCCGTTGGGATTTCTGGGAGCGCAGCAGAGAGAGGGATGGAGGCCTGGGGCCTGTCCCTGGCCCCGACCTGGTCTTGACACTGGCCCTGGCCCTGACCCTCTCCCTGTCTCCAAACACCCTCTTGCTCCGTTCCCAGAACAGCCCTCCCCCAGTACTGTAATCTGGACTTCGATCTGAACCACTCCCTGCCCCAGCTCCCGGACCCACTTGGGCTGGGCCGTGGCCGGCAGAGAGCCGTAGAAGCACGGTGCACGCCCTGCACGCCCGCCCAGTCCCTCAAGCACTGCGTCCAGGACCCTCGCCCGGGCCAAGGCCAGCGGAGGGGACAGTGTGACAGGGACCTCCGAACCGTCACCGTCAGCCTCCGGGCGATGGTCCCGAGGCCCGGGACAGGAAGGGGTGCTCTGGTCACACCCTGCTGGGGCAGAGCTAGAGAATAAAGACGGTGCTTGTCTGCTGGGCTCTCCGCGGAGCTGTGATCCTTGGAATCAGAAGAGGGTGAAAAAAGCGAAAGTAAAGGGAGTGTTTCCGCCCGGTTTCGAACCGGGGACCTTTCGCGTGTTAGGCGAACGTGATAACCACTACACTACGGAAACTACCGCCTGACAAAGGCGCTTTCTCACCTGATAGCTGAGTCCCAGGCGGGGCGGGGATTTCCCCCTCCCCCCTTTACCTTTGGGATTTAAATATGAAAATGCAAGAACCTGGGTGAGTTGAGGGAAAAAATATACCTGTCTGTACTTTTTAGCACAATAAAATGCATTTCTCAGTGGTTAATTATAACATGAACACAGGTACAGAATTAATGCCAAATATTAGTGTTCATACTCATGAATCCATAAAGTAATCTTTAAATGTATTTGCCATCTTTAAGTATGTTTCCCAGTATTTTATACCTTTGTAAGTACGGATTTATTTTCCAATTTATATTTGTTTTAGGGTTTAGTTTTGTGCAACAAGTAACTACAATGACAATCCAATCCAGAAGAATTCTTACAAAAAATAGAGCCTTCTGCTCCCTAGAACAGAAAGAAATTCATAAATATGGTTAATCAATATCTTATTAGCGGGAAAACAGGATGGGGTAAAAATACTGAAAATAAAAGATTATATTACATTAGAAGATAAACTATGGAAAATTTAGGTTCAAAAAAAGCAAAATTTTTCAATACATGAAAGAACCCAACCTTTAAACTTATCTATCTATGGTACTGGGGGTTGAACCCAGAGCCTTTTCAGTGAGCTACATCCCCAGTTCTTCTTTAAATTTTTTATTTTGAGACAGGGTCTTGCTAAGTTACTAAATCACCTAGGCTGGGCTGGAACTTGAGATCCTCCTGCTTCAGCCTCCCAGTGCTGGGATGACAAGTGAGTGCCACTGTGCCCAGTTCGATCATGCATATTTTTCTATAAATGCTGTTGGGATCTATTTTTTTCTATTTATAATATGTTGGGTATATTTCAAATGATCAAAGTATTCTATGTTTAAATGCCAATAATGCCAGGTGTGGTGGGGCAAACCTGTAATCCCAGCACTCAGGAGGCTCAGGCAGGATGATCGCTTCGAGTTCTAGGTCAGTTTGGACTATACAGCAAAACTCTCTCTCCAAAAAAAGCACCAATAATTATAATATGAAGAAAACGTCCTCCAGCCTAAATAATCAGTTTAATTATGAAATATTAGTCGTAAACTTTAAAGTGTGCTGGAGTGACCCTTCCCCATAACCCATAGATCTTAGGTTAAAGAGCGGAGTCTGACTAGACGTCCTCCCTGGGGTCTGCGCAGGGCAGTGCCCACCGGGCTCCAGGCCTCGCCTGTCAGAGTTGCGCCTGCGCCGGCTGAAGGCTTTCCCGCGACCAGACCGGCTCCTGGGTGTTCCCGCCAGTCACCTGGAGGCCCTCGCGTGGCTCCCGGTCCGCCGGTCTGCGTGGGGCCCCGCGGCCCCGCGGGTCCCTGGCACCAGGCGATCACAGCAGCTGACGTCACGGGTGAGTAGAAGCCACGCGGGCTCCAGCCCTGGGCAGCTGCCAGCGTCCCGCACAGCAAGCAGAGGGCAGAGGCCGCTTCTCCCGCTGATCCGAATCCGGGTCCTTCTTGAGGGGCGGACGCCAGCGCCACCCACCCACGAACACAGCTTTGTCTCCACCGCCGCCTGCAGGCTCGGAGCTTACATGCCCCGTAGCCTTGGGACCTTCCTTTTTCCTTCCTTCTTGTCGTGTTCTTATTGATCATGAAAATCGCACGCATTTCTGGGTGCCCTGTGAGTCCCGACGCACTGTGCACTGTACAGTTCCGCGCCAGGGCACAGCCGTGCTTTTCGCAGGAGGTCGCCTTGTGGTGTGGATTTCCTGCTTTCCGGTGTTCTGACGCCGGCAGGACTCCGCTGTCTCCAGCGTTTCCTTGCAAATGCTGAGCAAGAAAACCTGCAGCAGGTGGAGAAGTGGGGAGAGGAGAGGGTTTGGTGTCCACGGCTACCGGGAAGTGGCCTGGGCTCTCCACAGGGCTATGTGTGTGGCGGAGCAAGGACAGGAGGTGACCTCGATGTCCACTTCTGGGGGCGCTGCACCTAGGGCAAGCACAGGTCTCAAGACCAGAGTCTGTGACATAACCCTGCACAGGCTGGCACTGGGCTCCCAGGCCGCCCAGGCAAAGTCTATGTGGGGTTTCCCCTGGGGTCCATGTTCTCCCTCCCACGAGTGTGGGGACAGAGCACCTCCTGCCTGCTGATGGGCAAGCAGGGCGGTGGGGATGCTGTGGGGAGCCATCCAAGGAAAGCCTGTGCTGTCTGGCTGGTGAGTGAGGACCAGACCACCAGCAGCAACAATGATCTGTAAAATATTATTGTTAAGGTGAGCCATGAGCAATATGCCAGGCACCAGACTCTGTGTGCCCAGGGAGCTCAGGAGGAAAAAGGACCAGGCCACACAGTCCTCACCCTTGGGGCGGACAACCGACAATAAATAATGCCAGAGTCAAAACGTGGGGTGGCGGGGGGCACATAGAGGGCCTTTCTCCTCCACCAGCAGGATAGAGTGTCCTGGGTTCCTTGGTGCCAAGCTACCTGGGTACAATTCTTGTCCTGCCTGGTGCTCATTGTGTGTGTGGTCTGAGGCGAGCTACTGGTGTCCCTGCGACTGTGCCTGTGTGGAAAGTGGAGGTGGCTAGGCCTCTACCTTGGTGTCACAAATTCATCTCTGCAGTGTTTCTCACAGTGCCTGACAGAGAGCAATGGTGGTGGCCTTTATTTTGAGTGTTACTGTCTGTTTTTTCCAAATCTTTTTAGTCAAGATCTGTCCTTGTCCCTGAGGTTTACATTTGAGCAGGTTCAGGATCAGAGGTTACCCAAGCCAGCAAGGAACATTGGAACTCACAGCCACCATGCTATGTGAGGCAGCTCTTCAGCTCCTGTTTATTATGAAAAGAGGAAGATCATGGGGAATAATTGTTGCAGTGTATGACTGTGGCAGCACAGAGGATGAACATATTACTCAGAGATGGGACTGAGTCCAAGCAGAGAGCCCTAGAAGGAGGAGGTCTTCAAGAAGCACTGCCAATCCAAGAACTCTGGCTTTTATTTACATTACAAGAAGCAGTTGTGTCAAGGAATGAGGAGGCCTGCTATGTGACATTGTTCAGGTTGATATGAGCAATTTATTGGGCAGGGGGAAGGACATAGGCTGAATCTAGCAGCTTCTCAAACCTTTACCCGTACATCCTGGTACCTATATGCTTTTGCCCCAGCCGTGTTTCCCTGATCTTTAACCCTACATTCTAGAGCTTGTGTGCTTTTGCCCCATATGCCCTTTCATAACCATTCAGTGTTGCTTTGGTCAACCGGATAACATCAGAGACTCCCTCACCCTCACCAGCCTAGGTCGACATCTGGGCTTTCTTCCCTTCCTCACCAGCCCCCGATGCTTTTATCAATGATGAAGTTGCCTTCATCCTGTAAGTGTAGAAGAGGATATTTAGGCCTGGTGTTAATGTCGTGAGTATGGCTGATTTTGTTTTGCAAATAAACTGAAAATACATTCAGTGTTCAGGGTTACTTGTACATTGCCTTTTCTCTTTTTCTTTAGAGATTGAAACGTTTGGGTTGGGAGGGCTAATACAGACAAGAAACAGGAAAACCAGGCATTTGTACCAAATGTAATGGTCAAAATGCCTTCCTGCAGGAACCATCAGTGTGAAAAGAGGTGTTTGTCCTCATCGTCATCCTTAGCTGTCACCAACCACCACCTCCAACCCTCTCCCTGGAGGGCACAGGACGGAGCTTTGTAGGGACTCACAGCCCAGGATGTCTCTGCTTTTGTTGCTCCTGAACTTAACGGGTGCTTCTGGTACTCACCTTAATCTGAAATAATTCTGTCCAAGCCCAGTGAATAGAGAAGGGACTTCATGCACACTACTTGTGACATCTTAAAGTGTTTTTCATGGCTATGTCTTCCCTTGCTAATAACAGAAAACTGAATTCTGTTCCCCAGCACGCACTGATTTGGACAATGATAGCCTCTGGTCATTCCTGGGAAGGAACTAGTTCCTCTGTGTGTGCACAAATCCCACTTTCACTGTGCTCCCTGAGTCCAAGGGAGGACACACCTCTCCCTGGTTTCCTTGAGGATGGCTGAACTGACCACCTGCCTCATGAGTGAGCCTTCGTGAGGTTCCAGGAAACATTCATAAGAATGCAGTGAACCCAGCTGACACTGCCAGGCTGGAGATGTCAGCCACAGCGGGGATTTTCAAATGTTGGTTGTTGGGTCTTGACGGCACAAATACAGAGCCTTCAGGAAAATTAGAAAAGTATCTGTTTTCTCCTAAAATTTGAAAAAAAATGAATAACAGGAGGGCACAATAGCCAATTCATGTTTCCTCCCCTTTTCTCAGTGAGGTAAGTCATGGTTCTTCCTGGCTAGGACTCAGTTTCCCCCAACTGTGAATCTCTCTGCTCACCCTCACTCGCCTCTCCCCGCTACTTGCCCAGCCACTGCTAGCTGTCCTGGTCCCACCTGCCTTGGCTGCTGACTGCTGGGCTGTCCTGAGTGTGGCTCCTCCCTCACAGAAATCCAAAACCCATGTGAATGCAACTCGGCTTCAACTCCGTGGTCCTCAATGCATGCAGGACACCGCCCTTTCTGTGTCGCTGGTCCCTGTCCTACCACCCCCTTCGCAGCCATCGGGTCCTGCTGTCCTCCTTGCCTGCCTGAGCACAAGCTTTGCTCTTAGTCGAATTTACCTCTTCTCTTGCTGTGTGGCACATTCACGTGAAGGCTACTTCACATGTTGCATCTTAGTCTCAGGTGTTCCTCTGTTTGTTATGGGAAGAAAAGCTTTCTTTACCACTTAGAAACATGAAGGAGAGGACTATATCAGATTAGGCCAGGTTTCCAGTGTGTGTGTGTGTGAGTGTGTGTGTGTGTGTGCACGCATGCACAAGTGTGCTGATTTTCTTCCTTTTTTATTGTGGTAAAATACACATTAACAGAGTGGCACATGGCAGAGGGGTGACCCAGAGGAGAAACAGTTCACTGCACACAGAAGACAACAAAACCAACAAGCAACGTTGGCAGCTTCTTTCTGGCCCCTTTATACTCTCTCTAGGATACTGGGATTAAGGTGGTGCCAAACCAATCAGTGGGCTGATTTAGTAATCACACACCCTTAATCCCACCATCACACACCCTAGATCCAGCCACCTCTGAAAAGCTCCACCTATGACATGATGTTTTAGGGGGACATCTAGACACAGCCATAACATCAGCTTATCTATTTTTAATTATATAATTCAGTAGCATTAAATATATTTACATTTTTGTGCAACCATGACCACAAACCATCTCCTGGAATTTTTAATCATCCTACACTGAAACTCTATGCCTATAACATAATAACCCCTAGCCCACAAGCTCTGTGAATTCACGTACTATACACTTGGAGTTTTCTCAAGTTCTTTCATTACTAAAAAGTAACACTTTCACTTGGCCAATTGGACTAAGCCCACCCTGTCTGGGGCTCCAGTCTGGCAGACACTGGCCGCCAGTCCAGTGTACCTGTCCCTCATGTGGACTGGCCGAGAAGCCGTGTGTCCATGAACAACCTCGAGCCAAGCAGCAAGGCAAACCTGCAGTGTGAATCGGAGATGCCAGGTGTTTGGAAGTGGCAGCTGCTGCCCAAATCACCTCATCTGGGATTTGGGTGCACCAGCACAGCCACCACGGCCCAGCAGTCCCGGGATCAAGGAATTACTCTTCTGTACTCAGAAGCTGCTGTTGCCATCAAAAACAGTGAGTCTTGTCACCTCCAGGCTTGTGCACCAAGAGGACAACTGGGACAATCCCCCAGAACTGGGCGGACCGAGCTTGGCAGCTGGACACTGTGGGACTTTTGCCCAGCCCCACGGCCAGCAGGAGCCCTCACTGCTGTGGACACACACTGCGGGTGACCAGCCTTCCCGGGCAGCACCCTGCCTCAGCCACCACCGAGACTCCGCATGCTCAGGAGCCCGGATGCCATCTGAACAGGTCAAGGCCCAGGGTTTGTCACTAAAGCCAGCAGTTATGGGTAGGAGAACACGGCGTGGGAGGGGCCTCCGTGTGCCCCGCCACGCCCAGATAGGAGGCACAGTGGAGCGTCCTCTATCGCTGAGGAACGCCAGGCACGAGGGGCGCCCTGGAGGCACCGAGCAAGGACGGACCAAGTCCGGACGCCTGGCCCTGGGCCCGGTGACCGAGCCGCACGCGGCAGGGCCACAGAGTAGGCTCTACCCACGGGGTGGACAGGCAGGCGACGGCGAGGTGGAGAACGCTGACCCGGAGCCGCAGGGATGCGGCCTGGATTCCCCAGGATCCTGACCGAACCCTTCCCAGCTCTTCCTCTGCAGCCACCGCCGCTTCCCGGCCGGCGGGAGGCGCGGGCTGCCCCGTGCGCATGCGCACTCAGACTAACCACGCCGCGCTGACCCCATGAGGTAGCAGCCGCTGTCCCCGGCAGGGCCTCCGGCCCGATGCGGCTATCTGGCCCTGACAGCTTTCTTGGGTGTTTCCTCGCGCGCCACCGGTCATCGATCCAGACACGAACGCGCGGAGCTCCTGCCGCGAGTCTGGCTGCGCCGGAAGAGGCCGGCCCCGGGAGACGTTGGATCGGAGAGGCGGGGACTGGGACACGTAGGCGAGCAAACAACTGACGTTTTCCGAGACAAAGGAGAAAAGCAAAGGCTCTCAGTCAGCAGCAGAGTGGCGCAGCGGAAGCGTGCTGGGCCCATAACCCAGAGGTCGATGGATCGAAACCATCCTCTGCTAGTTTGTGTTTTGAGAACTGAAGTTTTATCTGGAATCTCTGTGGCTGGACTTCACTTTTAGAAACGTTCTTGGCATTTTTCTTTTTCCCTTCTTGTAAGTCCCTCTTCACCCACTTCAGAGAGGCCAGTTTCACTGGGAAGAGAAGATGACAACCCCACCTTACATCTAACAGACCAGCCCACCCTACTGAGTAGAATACATCCGGACGCGAAGGGCGCCTCGTAGTTTTCTTCCGCTCTGGAGGCTTTTGCTCGAGACTTGGCTACCAGCAGCGGATCTCTTCCATCTGTTGCAGTGGGGCCTCCCGCTACTCTCTCCCGTGTTGCTTCCTCTTCCAGTATTACTGAATTCACTTCCGGTTCCCGGCCACGAATTCTGGGGCGAATTCTCCTCTACCGCACGCTGGCTATCGTGGCTGGAGACCCTTTCAACCTCTTCTCTCCACACTGCGAGCCCGATGAGAAAAACATGAAGCCAGTGGTGGAGAACATGGGAATACTTGAATGCTTTGTGCATCCGAATTCCACGGAGAAACTCAGAAAGAAAATGGAAGTCTAACAGACATATGTACAAAGAAGTTAAGAGAACATTACTAATCAGAATACTTTTTGTCAGGTAAAAGGGCCGAAGACCAAGACGAGACCAAGCCACAACAAGCCTTTATTAGGGGAATAGATCTGCCGAGCTGTTTCTGAACAGAGACAAAAGCAATATGGCCGGGGCAGGGAGAGTCTTTTACGGAGACTGGGGTGGGGTTTGTAGGGGCTGAGGCGGGGTTGAGTGAGATAGTGACTAGGGAATGGAGCCCATGAGGTCACTAGGTGGTAGAAGGTGAGCGAGTATTAGGTTACTGTCTAGGCGGGAACAGGGGCATGCTGGGATGAAGGGTTTATTCTTCGGTGGGAGCAACCATCTTGGCATGACGTCACACAGGGGAGGGGGCAAGGCACGATAGGAAGGGGGCAGCTACTATACATAATAGCTCCTGGGGTAGTGGGAGACCTATCACTTTTTAATGGGTGTCTATAGTTTGATAAGAAAATGTAAACTCCCCTAAGCAATGGGAATTTCCAGTACAAAAAAGCAAAAGGAAACACGTTAATACAAATGTGCTCGAGATGGAACTGTTTTATTCTTTTACTTTGCGATTGAAAATAACCTTGTTTGGAAGTCCCTGAAGCCTTTTACACCTTATTTTGCCTCCTTACCCCTTACAAGCCTTTTAGCTAACTTTAAATTCCAGAAACAGGGCATTGGTTGATATTGATGGGGGGGGGAGATGAATATTACAGGATTTTTTCCAAGAAAGGAAAATAGAAAAACTATACTTTACCTGTTTTTTCTTTCTGAAAAGGAAATATAACAAAGATAAACCAGAAAATATTGAAGCTGGTTACCTAAAAAGATGGTAGCAGTTTTGAAAAAAGAGGGCTGTGGGAAGCACATTTCTTTGAGTATACTTTTTGCTATGTCTTTAGCTTTTTGGTTTGTTTTGTTTTTGAGACAGGCAGGCCTTCAACTCACTATGTAGCACAGGCTGCCCTCCAACTCACGTGTGATCCTCCTGCCTCAGCCGCAGAAGTGCTCAACCTCAACCTTACAAGCTTGTGCCACCACACCTGGCTTTGTCTTTAACTTTTGAAGCCATGTGAATGTTCTACATTTTCAAAAGTTAGTATTCAATTGACAAAAAACTACTGAAAGCAAACTACGGCAAAGGAACTCAGTTCTACTCCACACCTTCGACACATGAAGAGGAAGCACACGATCCGTGCTCAGAGTATAGCACAGTTTGCCTCATGCTGGGTCGAGGGGTGTGGGTGGGGCTGGAGAACTGTAAACAAATGCCGACTTCTTTTTAGTGGATGTTTTTCGGTAATAGATGGGCAAAGCAATCCTGAAACTATGGCAGGGGCAATCTAGGGCTGCCAGAGACCCCTGTAGTCAGGTTCCAGTCCCCACCTGCCCAGTGTGTGATGCAGGCCTGAGAAAAAGAATACACTGAGAGACAGAACTAGGAGAGAGAAAGCGGGCGCCAGGACGACCGGTGCCGGTGCGACCGACAAAGGCCCTGGCCCGTCCCAGGCACTGACTTTTACTGGTAATCAAATGGGGTAAAGGTGGCTGTGGTTTCTATGGAAATTAATGTAAACAAGGCTCATAAAGGACAAGACAAAGCATTCTCGAATTAGGAATAGAATGGACCAAATATATGGTTGTAATTGGAACACTGTCCTTCTAGTCTGAAGGTTTTAGTTGTGGGAACAGACTCTGGGTGCGAGTTACTCTGACCTCGGCTCACAGCCTTCCGCCAGACTCACTTCTATAAACTAGCCAACTGCAGTGCTAACTCTTCACAGCCTGCCTTGGGCATGATTGATATTACAGTCCTCTGCATAGGGCAGAGCAGGTGAGGAAATCTGCTGCTGTGGTTGGAGCTCCAGGTCTTGGTATGGAAGGGGTGGGGGGCCCCATAAATACAGAACGGGGGAATGCAGGGAAGAACGCCATGAAGGTGGGGTGGACTTGGTGTTTAGATATGAGCTCGGAGTCCCACGATATGTACGTGCTTGTGAGCAGGTGGTGTCCGTGCTCGCTGACAGTGACAGGGGCACACACACCTGCACTTCCTAGGTCTTTCCATCAAAAAGACCAAGAAGCGGGTGTCATAGGAGCAATTATCACACGGAGCCTCTCAGCACTGGTGTCTAAGTGCTGCTCCCCATGGAAAGGAGCGGGGCATCTCTGATTTAGGGCTGGGTGAGGTTATGCCAGGCAGGCGGATGCGGCTGTTATACCAGGGAGAGTCGAGAGTCCTAGCGAGAGATCCTGCTAGACAGGGGCTAAATTGAAAGCTAATATAATTAAAGGCAATAATGAATTCTAAGCCATGGGGAGAGGAGAGTTCCAGGGTCAATGGCAGATATTTAATGCAAGGAGAGGGCAGGCCCTTGACCAAAGCAGATCTGTGAGTGCAGCCTGCTGGACAGGAGCAGGCCCAGGCAGAGGGGCTCAGTGTCCACCCTCCGTCCTCACACTGGTCTTCAAGCACAGCTGCCCAGCTCTGCATCGTCCTCAATCCCCACCACAGCATGGCGAGTGCCCCTCAGCCCCACTTCCCCACCCTGAGACGCAGCCCTTCACCTGTGGGCCTCGCCACCCCAGCTGCCCTCTGGCATTTGCACACGGGCTCAGGGCTTGTGCAGTGGACCCCTCATCCTCCACCGCAGGACGCAAGTGCAGGGTCTGTCCCGAGGCCGAGTTCTCTGCAGGCCCCGCTGAGCAACCCAGTGCCCGGGTCAGGACGCGAGTCAGAAGCCCGTGCTGGGAAGGCGGCCTTGAACCACCTGTGATTTGCACCTGAACCCAAGATGGCTGAGTTTGACCTTTTGTCCGCAGCCTGTCTGCTCTGGTTGTTCCCAAATAACCCTCATTCTACCTGTGTGTCCCCAAAAGAGGGGGACCTGGTTCTGAAGATGGGATAGAATTCATTGCGGAGAAAAATGGTCTGGTCTCTGCATTCCTGGCCCCTGGAGAAAGCCCGCACTTCCACTCTGCGCTCAGCGGTGCTCCTGGGCTGCTAACGGCAGAGGTCTCATCTCACTCCCACTCAGCACCAGAAGTTGTCCAGCGTCGGTGTCCACGGCGGACATTCTTGAGACCTCACACACAGGTCGCAGGATGCACGCGGGACCTGCTCACTGTGCTAGGTCATCACCACCACCAAGGGCCAACAGAGAAGAGCTCGTCCACCAGCACCCAGCTCCTTCGCTTTCAGGCACGAGCTCCCTCCTGGCTGCCCTGTTCCCGCTCTGCCAGTGGGGTCCCGGGAAGGCCTGTGGGCTCCACGGCTCCAGGACATGCAGAGACGGCCTCTGCCAAGCTGCTGCCAGCCGAAGCGCAGGGCACACAGTCTTTTGAGCGCCGCGTTTGTGAATCAGCCTCGACTTCCTCAGGGGCAGATCTCACCTTTGGTGTTGAAAGACTTTCACACACTACACATCTGGGACAAATGAAGCCCTTTTGAGACCTGTTGTTATTTTCTGGATCTTGAGGAAGCCTGCCTAATTCACCAAGGGGCGCTCGGGAGCTTACTCAGTGCCGGCAGCGTTACTGTAGGAATGGTCCCGGGACTGGAGCCCAGCTCCTTGGATTTCTCTACTCATATTTGTGAGATTGAAATCATGAAATGAAAAATTTGCATCTCCAGCGTCCTTTCTCTGCTTCTTCCCCTGGGACCCAAAATGTCAAATACATTTTTCCTCTGGGAAAATGATCTAGCGCTCTAAGGTGTATTACAGAAGTCCGGTCAGAAGACAGCATTGCCATATGTCTGCAGAAAGAAACAGATAAAGTCGGAGAATGAATAAAGTACACATGGAAAGCTAGTATTTCAGTTCATAGGCAAAGGTGATTTTAAAACCCGAAGTCAAGTTCCAGATAGATGAGTGATTTAATACAAAATATAATTTGGAAGAAAGCATACTCATTTGGAAACTTTTGCATAATAAAAAGCAACAAAAGCTTGATAAAATATGCTTCAGAGAGTGCCTGCAAAAACTAAATATGCACAGCAGATGTCCACAGCTTCACAGGAAAAAGCGCTTGAAATGTAGAAACTCAGGGGCCTGAGCCGGGCTGAGGAGGAGGCGCTGTGCTCTGTTCCAGCATGGAATGGATTGAGAACAATGCCCTCACACTGTCCACTTCTGTAGAAACTCTATGGACTGTCACACTTTCGTGTTCTCACATACTGTTTTCCAATGGTCTTCTAAAAGGCTTCTTCACAAATTTCAGTTGTTCCAAAGAATACATTTGCCAGCATATGAGAGCATTTGAACATTAGAAAACATTCGAACTCTCAATGAATTCTGTCCTTTGGGATCCAAAAGTAATTTGACACCTTTTAAAAATACACTTCGATAGTTATATTTAACAGTTGAAAAAATTCATGAATGCTTTTCTTTCAACGGTATTTCTATTCCATATCTGCATATGATTTTACCCCAATGTATTACATGCTTATGCTTAAAGCCTGTGATTGGTTAGCCTGGGTGTAAAAACAACAAGACATTACTTTTAGTTATGGCCAGTATGTGTATTTTAAGGGCTTCTGATTTGAGCTGGTTTCAAATTTAATATGCAGTAGTATACAATCAATAAAAGGTGACTAATTTTTGATAAGTACTTGTATAGCTTAAGAAAAACAATATTTTGTTGGGAATGTATCCCTAGTGAAAGGGGCAGGCATTCCTTGTCTGCTTCCAATTTGGCTCATAAGTCTGCAGACAGACAGTTTATTATTACTAATTATTATCAGTGCCGGGCACGGAGCCCAGGGTCTCCTGCATGCTAAGCGGGCACAGTACCACCGAGCTCTGTCCCCAGCCCTGTCTGCAGATAAAAACTTGCCAGGACTGGCAGGCAGATCACCAGCACTTTGTGGAGAGGTGGAACTGAACCAAAACAGCCGTACAAGGTCCCATTGAGATTTGAACTTGGATCACTGGATTCAGAGTCCAGAGTGCTATTACACCATGAGGCCCTGGGGCCCCGGGGCCCTCCCCCTGCTTTCTTTCCCTAAATTCTTTGCCGACCTGGCCGCAGGCCCGAACACCCTTCGCACTGGGCAGAATTGAGCACCACGCCGACCTGCAGGCGCAGGACCCGCCCTGTCCCCCTATCTCCCCCAGTGGGCCCAGGGGCGGGTGCTCTGGGCCTGCCCAGTCCCCGGGCCTCACAGCGGCCAAAGCCAGCGCCGCCGCCGCCACCGTCGCGCCAGGGCGAGGGACCCGAGGCCTTTTCTCCCGTCTGCCTCAAATCCTCCGCCCCCGAAAGCTAGCTCTCACTAGGGGCACTTGGGGCTTTGGAGGACGCAGGTGGAGAGATTTCACCGTAGTCACAGGGGAGACGCTGGCGTTTACGGAAACCTGAAGTAAATGTGCCTGGAGAACTGGGCTGCAGGATCCGGCTGCCCTGGGTGCGACGCTGGCACAGGGGCGGGAAGGGGACCCCCCCCTCCCAGAGGAGCGCTAAAGGACACCGCCTCTCACGCGCCCTTCAGGGGCGTTCACTGGGGACCCGCGTGGGGACTCAAGTGCACACGTGTACACAGGCACACGCGCGAGCACACACTCAAGTACACGCGCGTACACGCGCACAATCAGCCCCCGCGTCGCGTCTCGCCCACGACCTACCCCGCGCTTCGGATTCCTCGTGTTCGTGTTCGGAATCTCCCGCCGGAGGACCCAGCGCCGACCGGCGGACGGCCGCGCCCCCGCCCCTAACCACGCTCGCTGCAAACCTGATTGCAAAGGCCCCAATTCCAGGAGTCCACGGGGAGGGCAGTAAACCCTCGGGGCTGGGTCAGACTGGTCTACGGGAAGGCCCGAGCGCCAAACCCCGGCAGACCGGAGAAGGTGCACGGGAGGGAGGAGGCGCGGGAAGGCCCGGCGGAAGTCCTCGGACCCGCCGCCCTCCGAAACCTCCCACTCGATTGCGAGCGCGTGGTTGGCGCCACCCAGAGGCAGACCCGCGTCGTGCGGCTTCCCACAGCGGCGGGAAAACAGAGCCCGGGCGCAGGGCCCCGCAGGACCGCGGGCCTCGGTGGAGCCAAAGGAGCCTTCCTTCCCCGGGGGCAAAGCGCGCAGTCCGATCGCATCCTTCCCTCCCGGCCTGCGGGTACGCAGCAGACTCCCCAGGACGAGGCACAGCCGAGATCCGCCTCCTCGAAGACCTCTGCTGCAGTCTCTGGCAAAGACTTGCTCTTTGGGTGATGTAGACTTGCAGTCCCTGAAGGAAAGAGTGAAAATAATCCAGAAAGAAGCAGAGGACAAGGATTTGAACTAGACGCGGGCACGAGCTGTCCTTCGCTCGGGCCGGTTCGTGCGCTCAGAAAGCGTCCGCGGGCGCCAGGCAAGGCGGGGCCCAGACCGGCAAGGCGGCCGGGACCCAGGGTCCCCGCACCCCAGAGAGCTCGGTGTGTAGACAGGGAGCTTACTGAACGAGCAGTGGACACATGAGGCGGTGTGGGCAGGGGTTTAGGGCGTGGGGCGAACACAGACGGGGTCCCGAGCCCAGGTCAGGAAAAGAACCGGAGGTCTAAGTCAGTGATGGAGATCGGGGACTCGGGGAGGAGGAGGGAGTGTTCCGGAGAAGACAGTGACGAGAGGGCAAAATGAATCAGTGCAATAACTTTACCTTTCTGGGGTGCTGCCTACAGTGTGGCAGGAATGGTGACCAGGGGAGATGCGTGCGGGCTCGGGCAACCGTTCCGAGAGCGGAGATGCCCGAGAAAGGTGAGGCCTGGCGCTGGGACCTCAGGGGTGCGTGCCCTGGGTTGCTACCAGCAGTTTGAAGCAAAGCGCCACACCTGATCTCGAGTCATAGCACACACAATGTGAACATTCTTCCAAAAAACGGGATTTTAAAACAAATACATTCTTTCCCCCTAGCCGGGGGAATCTATGCATACCTCGCCGCCAGCCTCGGGGCCGGGATGGTGACGGGGCTGCGGGCGTGTGCGGCTGGATTAGAGCGGGACGCGTGGGTTTTGAAGGAAAAGTGGAAAAATGTCAGCAAGGTCCCACCGAGATTTGAACTCGGATCGCTGGATTCAAAGTCCAGAGTGCTAACCATTACACCATGGGGCCGGCAAGCACGAACCCTGGGTGAGTTTTTCTTCTGACAAATGTTCATCTCGCGGCTCTACCCTCGGATCTCGCGTTAGAACAATTGTTTTCAGTGCATCCCTGCCGCCCCCTAGAGGGCTGTGTGGAGATGTGTAGGAGCTGGGTCCGAGGCGCACTTGCGCTGACACCACGGTTCTCCTGCGGGTCGGGTGGGAGGCGCTGGAAGCCCCGCGACGGAGACCACGACTGTGGGGGGCCTTGCCCCCCCGCCCCGCTAGAACTCTTGAGTGCCTTTTACGGACATGTCTGGGCCTGCTGCAAGTCTACCCGGCAACAAGGAAATAGCCCCAGTACCCTCGCCTTGCTCCTCCCCTCTAGCCCTACGGTACATATGCTGTAGCAGCTTCCACAATAAACGAGACTTAATCAGAAACCTGTCTTGTCTCCATCTCTCGTGTCTCTTGTCCCTTGTCATTCTCACTCCCCCTCTAGGGTCTCCATTGA
>NW_004624756.1:24422232-24443530 GCF_000247695.1 Heterocephalus glaber
GGCAACAAGGAAGTAGCCCCAGTACCCTCCCCTTGCTCCCTCCCTCTAGCCCTACGGTACATATGCTGTAGCAGCTTCCGCAATAAACGAGACTTGATCAGAAACCTGTCTTGTCTCCATCTCTCGTGTCTCTTGTCCCTTGTCATTCTCACTCCCCCTCTAGGGTCTCCGTTGACGTACCCGCGGGCCGGGACACACGACTCCAGAAACAGGACTTCCACCGGAGTCCTCTCTGTGCTGCCCACAGGGCGGTCCCGTTTTTACCACCCCAAGTAATGCGGCCGTGAACATCAGTGTTCAGACTTCTCACGAGTTCATTCGCGAACTTGGTGTGTCTTCAGAAATGGTGTTTGTCTCAGGTGTCGGCCCCGGGGTCTGCGGGAGAGAGATGTGGACGAGTCCGAAACATTAAGTAGATGTTGAGGAATAAGATGCCCCAAGGACACCCTGTAAGTCCCACCAGACCGCCTTTCCCGCAATGCAGGTCCCTATTCCTCCATTTCCGATGCCGTTTCCCATTCGTACAACTTCCCCACGCAGCTGGGCGGAGCCTCCGCGCTCCTCCGAAAAGGAGCCGGGGAGGACTCCGCACCCGCCTGCCGGTCACGCAGCGGCCAGAACCTTTGCGCCTCTGTGTCGGTGCGACCGCTTCGCTGGCTCCGGTCCTCAGGTCGCTGTTCTGGTTTTCGCCCAGGAATCAGCGTCTAAATCTTCCAGCTCCCAGCGACCTGGAGCGCAGGAGGTGGGGGTGCAGTCCTCGCCCGGCAGCTCGTGGTCTTCATCTCTTCCTTCCCACCTGCAAGGCGGTGCTCAAAAACGACAGAATCTTTCAAAATTCCGAGGCTGTGGGCTTCGTCCATGGAGACATATTCGAGAAGCTGAACGGGGCTAAACTTCCCAGGTCTAAGTGCCTTTTAGGGGCGTCACCCATGAATTTAGGGTTATGGCCCTCAAATGGGGTTCTATTCCAGAATTTGACAAGAGGGTAAAGAAATAAAACTTGGTCGGCATAGGAGCAGGTAGCCAGGCACGGTGGCACACGCCTGTAATCCCAGCACTTGGGAGGCTGAGGCAGTTTTGCCCTGAGTTTGAGGTCAGCCAGGGCTACATAGCAAGACCTTATCGCAACAAACAAACAAACAACACGAGCAGGAATAACATAGAGGCAACCTTTCAAATATTTTCTAAGCCTCAAATTTTTCTCAGATATTAATAAATCATTAAGTCAAATATAAAATGGCGTAAAATAAAGTACAATTCCAATAATTAGTGAAGATATGTGCATGGGGATGTGTCTGGTATGGTTCAAATCTAGAAAGAGATTCTAAGAAGTGAAGGGAAACTGATGAGTGGTGATCATCAATGAGATGGGTTATAATCCCATTACAGAATTATGGAAATGTTCCCTAGTAATCGGGCTCCTTTACATTCTTTGGTTTTTTAGTTCACTAAAGCAACTTCTGATTAATAACTTGCGGTCACTTCTCAGGCCAGGCACATTTCCCCCTATAATGGCAATGTCTAGTTTCTCTACTCTTTCTTGTAAATTTTGGTATCCTGAACACATTCCTTGGATGCACTCCTAACACCACCACACTGGGGATTAGGTTTCAACACAGGAACTTCTGGGACATACACTCAGGCCATAGTAGTGCCAGTACTGCGTCAGTACTTCCTGTTCATAAAACGGAAGCTCAAGGAAACACTGCCGAGGAAGAGAGGCCAAGGGGGAGTCAGGTCTGCAGCACCTTGCTTGCTCGGATCTGCATGTGGCCCCCGGGTTCAGGCAATGAAGACTTAATCCCCAAAGCAACCATGTGGGGCCTGGGTGCTTAGGCCGAGGGAACTGTGGTCTCAGATGGATTAAGCCCCTCTGAAGGCTGGGTGGAGGCAGGGCGGGGACGACTTCTGCCCTTTCCCCTCATCAAGGACACAGCACAGAGCAGGATTCGCCAGATATGGAACTGCTGGGCCTTGATTCTGTTCTTCAGCCTCCAGAACTGTGAGAAAATGAGGCTGTTCCTTATAAATTATCCAGTGTCAGACATTCTGTGATAACAGTGTAAATGGACCAAGACAGTCCTTAAGGTTTTTCAGCCTTCAATTCCACGAATTACTCAGCAATAGCGGAGGAGCAGACTGGTCAGTTCTCGTAGGGAAACATGAGGTTAATATTTTTAAAAATTAGGAAAACCCTTGTACGGTAGAAATTGAATCTAGATAAATATATGAAAATAACAACAACAGACCAAGACTACGCTTATTCTTGACAATAAACCAATGTGCACATCTGAGAAGGGGCAACCCGGAAGTGAAAGCTAACTAAATCTCAGTTGGACTTGACCTGCCCCCCATTTTCTTGTTAATAAACAAAATCTTCTTCAGCCTTTTTTTCTACTTCCTGTAAAGTATGTCCCGAGAACTGAGCTTTCTAATAATATTTACTAATACAATTTCAGAACCTAGTAGTTTTAAAAATGAGAGAATATAATAAGGTACATCGTTCGCAAAGTTCTGTGAGGGTAAGACCCGCTCCCCTGAAACTGCTGCTACAATTGCCCTTTAGAGGCCGTCCGCGTTTGACCGGAGGGGTTAAATTCCTTCTCGCCTGCACAGTTTGGAGTTTTGTGCATATTAAAACTGTTGGGACTGCTATTACAAAATATACCAGGTGGCTTATGAATAACAGAAAATTCGTATTGCTTTAGAGGCTGGGAAACGCAAGATCAAGGAGCCAGCACATTCAGAATCGGCCAAGGGACCGCTCCACTCCCCAGAGGCAGACTTCTTGCTCCTCCGTTTTCTGCAAGAGCAGGCCCTCTTTTATGAGCCCTCTAAACCCTCGAAAGCTCCGCTTCCTAACGTCGCCACACGGGGGTCAGGTTTCAAGGCCTACAGCACGAAGCAGGGCCTGTATTGAGAACTGCCTCACAGTGGCTTACGTTAATATACATGCAGAGGTCTCCCTTAAGCTCCGACGTTAGGCGCTGTTGTGACTCCTGAAGACCTGCAGCTCCGCACTCACTGTAGCTCTGCTCCCCTCCTGCCTGATACCATGCTGATGGCGGAAATGTTGGCCCTTCTAACCTGGCACTTGAGGCTTGTACAATTCCTCTGTTGCTGAAAGAAAACCTTAAGATTAATTTAGCAGTAACTGAAGACGGTTTCACTTAAGCCGCCCAGTTAAAGAAACGTCTACAACTGTGCGTTTTATTTCAGAACCTCACTTGGTGAGTTTTGCAATTCCTACCGTCCTGATTTCGAGAAGGCAGTCCTGGGGGTAGCGCTGCCCCTTGCCCTTCCTGCCTTTCCCTACCAGTGGCCAGAACACCTTTCACATCTGCCCAGGGGCTGCTCTGAGTCCTTCCGGACCTCAACAGCAACTCTATTCTGGGCCCTGTGGAGTTTTCATCACCTTAAGGCACATTTGCCAAAAGCCTTGACTTCGCAAAGTAGAAGTGAGTGCCAGCTGTCTTCAGAAAGAGTGGGTGGCTCTGAAAAGAGCCTTTGTGGGCAGCGTGAGACTCACTAGCGGGCTCACTTGGCGCTGGTGTACTTGGTGACGGCCTTGGTGCCCTCCGACACGGCGTGCTTCGCCAGCTCGCCAGGCAGCAGCAGCCGCACGGCCGTCTGGATCTCCCGCGACGTGATGGTCGAGCGCTTGTTGTAGTGCGCCAAGCGCGACGCCTCGCCCGCGATGCGCTCAAAGATGTCATTCACGAAAGAGTTCATGATGCCCATGGCTTTGGACGAGATGCCCGTGTCTGGGTGCACCTGCTTCAGCACCTTATACACGTACACCGAGTAGCTCTCCTTGCGGCTGCGCTTGCGCTTCTTGCCGTCCTTCTTCTGCACCCTGGTCACCGCCTTCTTCGACCCCTTTTTCGGGACCGGCACCGACTTCGAGGGTTCCGGCATCTCGGACCGAGAAGGAGAGCAATGAGGAGCCAGCCAACCCGCGCTGCCTTATCTAGAGGGCGATACGTAAATGAGGCGCGGAGAAGGTCTGCGGCGATTGGTGATTGTGCTTCTGTGACGTCACAATCCAGGCTCGCCCGTTGACCGTCCGCGGCCCGCACGGCCGCCTTCCATTGGTCTAATCGAAAATGAAAAGTGGCCAATCGCAGCGCTGCCTTTTCGCCCCCGGACGACGCCATAAAGAGCGCTTTCTGTCCCTCTCGGGACGCTGGTGAGTGACTCCGCCGCTGGGCTTTAGGAAATGTCTGGACGCGGCAAGCAGGGCGGCAAGGCTCGCGCCAAGGCGAAGACGCGTTCGTCCCGCGCCGGGCTGCAGTTCCCTGTGGGGCGCGTGCACCGCCTGCTGCGCAAGGGCAACTACGCCGAGCGCGTGGGCGCCGGCGCCCCGGTGTACCTGGCGGCCGTGCTGGAGTACCTGACGGCCGAGATCCTGGAGCTGGCGGGCAACGCGGCGCGCGACAACAAGAAGACGCGCATCATCCCGCGTCACCTGCAGCTGGCCATCCGCAACGACGAGGAGCTCAACAAGCTGCTGGGCAAGGTGACGATCGCGCAGGGCGGCGTGCTGCCCAACATCCAGGCCGTGCTGCTGCCCAAGAAGACCGAGAGCCACCACAAGACCAAGGGCAAATGAGGTCCGCAGGACTTGGAAGCTCAAATTCTCTGTTAAACCAAAAGGCTCTTTTCAGAGCCACCGATTTTATCATTGAGAGTTGCTGTGCCACACTGTTAAACTGCAGTACCTGGAAGTACCTAGGCTTTTAACCAGTCTGAGATTAGCAAACAGGAAACAGCCAGTGACAATTACTGTCATTTTTCTAGTCAGGTTTAAATTTCAAAGGTAAACTCAAAGTGTAGACAATTTGTGATGGGAATTAGCCACTGGAAGTACGTTAACCCAAGGTCATCCTGGGCACTGGTGCTATACCAAGCACCTCGGTAATAGCTGCTCCAGATAGAAAAGACCTGTCTCCCAGGAAAATTGTTTTGCCAAAGAATAAGTTGTATAGGCTGTGACAGTTACGTGTGGTGTCTGGGGTTGTATTAGGATTGTGTTAGGAACAGTGGGCTCTGTAAATCATATTCTTTACCTTAACATTGTATGTGCAGGACCCATTTGAGACCCTTTCCTTTTATCTCAGGAGCTATCCTTATTCCCCATTCTTATTCCCTATTCCTATTCTTCATTCCTATTACTCATTCCTATTTCCCAGTAAATTTTCCTACTCTTAAAAAAATTTTTAGCCAAATATGGTGGCCCATGCCTGTAATCCCAGCACTTGAGAGGCTGAGGCAGGAGGATGGCCAGAAGTTGGAGGCCAGCCTGGGCTACTCAGTTTGATTTCAGTAAATCTAATTATCAAATTGTTCACTCAAAGTCATCTGCATTAGCCGGGCGTGGAAGCCTAGGCCTGTAATCCCAGCACTCTGGAGCTGAGGCAGAAGGATTGCCTTGATTTGAGACCAGCCTGAAGTACAAAGTGAGACCCCCATCTCAAAAGACAAAACCACAAAGTCATCTGCATTATTCATTCACATAAATTTTTAAAAATTGCTTTGATGGGAAGGATCCAGTAAACGATGGAGCTTCAAGGATAGTCTATGAGTTCTTTCCAACTTTATGAAAAATTGTTACTGATGATGATGATACAATTAGGATTCGCTCTCCTGGGATAAAGCATCTGCTCTTCAACTGACACTTGAACTGTCTATATTATCAGAAAAATAAAGGTTTTTACAAATAGAAATAAAACTGATGTGAGCAGGACAGACACCATCTTCTGCTTCTGCCTGGCTCTAACGTTACCTTCGGAGTAAACTAGCTTGTGATAACCATACCACGGTGGACCTGTGTGTGATGGCCACAGCGTGACAACTATGCGGTCTTCGTACCAAAACACTTCTCCTGTGAACCCTTCCAAGAAACTTATAAAAATACGTTTTCTAAAGAATATATTGTTACTACCACAGGATTAGCACATGTTATTTGTGCACAGTATAAGATGAGCACATGTTTGCACCGAACTCCCCACAGCACAAAAGACGAAGCCCCGGGGCTGCTCCTAGGCTCAGTGCTCTGGCTCAGTGCTTGTGGTTCTGCCTGGGCACTGCTCTTCCCAGAGGTGCCGGCCTGCTGTGGTCATCACTGCTGCCAGGACGCCCCCTCTGGTTCCCGCCATCCTCTCTCCGGATCGCCGCCAGCTCCAGCGCTGGCCCTGGCCCAAGCTCTCACAAGCGCCATCCAGGTGGAAGAAGGGTCCTGTGCGGTCGGCGTCACATCCGCTTCCAGTTTAGGCCGTGGGTTCGCTTCCCTGTCTGGCTGCGAAGGCGATAAATGCTCAGTAAACCTTGCTCTCCGGAGATGGCGCGACTCGGGATCTTTGCTGGGCAGACATGCCGGGTCCCTCTGGTTCCCCGGAGTCGGAGAGTGGCCGAACTCTGGGCTCCAGTGGCCTCCTTGTCCGCTCACAACACAAAACTGTCCAAAAATTTTGATAAAATACATGTTTGTAATTGCAATTAGTACCCGAAGAACTCTTATAAGTAATACTGTCACTTTATTATGGAAGTTGTTTTTGTTTTGGGGTTTTTTTTTTGGTACGGGGATTGAACTTGGCACCTTGTGCTTGCAAGGCAGGCAGGAACCACTGAGCTAAATCCCGGAAGTTATTTTTGTAAGAGATAAAATTCAATTTGAGTGGCAGGAGATTTATGAAAGCATTATTTAAACTTTTTGTTTCTAGATTAATTCCCCTTAATTTCTCTTGGGGAAGTAAAAACACAACAGTGTTTTCCCTTATTAGATTTGTGATATATCTTCTTCAATCTTTTACAAAGTCTCTAGGGGGAAAGATTGAACTTTATTATCTATTGCAACCTCATAGACTCTTAACTCGATGATGATCTCATTAAAAATAATCAATACCCTGGTGTGGTGGCGCACACACCTGTAATCCCAGCACTTGGGAGGCTGAGGCAGGAGGACCACTATGAGTTTGAAGCCAGTCTGGGCTACATGGTGAGACTCTGTCTCAAAAACTCCAAAAATAAATAAAATAAAAGGCCAATAAATTGATAATTTCACACTAGTAAAAATTCTCATGAGTAAAGGTAAACAGTATATTATATAATACCTAAATTGAAAATTCAACTAGGAAGAAATTGAACAGAAGCCTGTAAATTTGGGGGGGGGGGGTGTTGTTTGTGTTTTTGGATTAGGATCTCTCTGTGTTTAGGCTGGCCTTGAACTACGGAGCCCAGGCTGGTCTCTAACTTTCGCAATCCTCCTGCCTCAGCCTCCCCAGTGCTGGGATTACAGGCGAGTGCCAACACTCCCGGCTGGGCTCTAGGTTTTAAGGGAAAGAGTCGTCCATGTGTAGGTGCAGACTCCGGCGCTTAAGCCGCTCAAGGTAACTAAAGGTTGGAGGCAGCCGAGCGGCAAGGACAGTGGGGAGACCGGTGACCCTTCGTGTCCCTCCGCCCTCCGCCGACCCGATCCACCTGGTACAGCTCTGCGTGGCTGCTGCGGTCCACCCCCTCCCAGCGGCCACAGGTCCGCCGCAAGCTGCCCGCCTCCCCCCAGGCCGGGCCTGGGACCGGGCGCTCCTGAGGTCTCGAGCGCTGTTCCCATCCTGGATCTTCAGGGTCCCCCACGCAACAGCCAGCAGAATGGGTCACCGCGCCGGTTTCCCGCAGCTCCTGAGTGTTCTCCTCAAGGGCTCCGGGACGAACCCCGCCTTCCGGCGGGCTCCTGGCCCAGCTCCGCGTCCGCTGCGCCCTGCGCGCCCTGCGCGCCCTGCTGCCGGCTGCTGAGCCCGCGTGCCCTGCGAGGCTCCCTTGTGCGGCCGCGGCCCAGCCTGCTGCCGCCCGACTCCTGGAGGCCACGGGGCGGCTACACGACTCGCCAAGGCCGCGGCAGATGCATCTGCTCACTGCTCCCTGCCCAGCCGCCCTCCCTCACCCGGCCGCTGGCCCTGCGCGGGCTCAGGGACGCGCTGCGCCCTCAGTGCCGGTCCCCGCAAGTCCGGGTTTTAGGGACTTAACCCCAGCACCGAGGCTTCGCAGCCGGCGCTGCCTGAGGGCCCCGCGCAGCCAACCAGACGCCCTGACGCTCGGGACCGTTGGCTGGAAACGACCGCGTCCTGCTGCCAGGTCCCTGTGCCCTTTGTCTCCAACCAACTGTGGGTTGATCTTGAAGCAAATCCTATCCTGTGGGCTGCAGGCAAATTTTTAGCTGACTGTAACGATACGAAGGGAATGTCAGTCTTCTGATTTATAGCTTGTTGAATGCATGTAAAACACAAAAACGAAGCATGCTCAACCTACCTGCAGTGACTGATGCAAAACCAAAGGAGTGGAAGCGTATTTTACAGTATGTCACTAATGCACTGTGTAGCTGGGAGTGGTGACACACGCCTGTAATCCCAACACTTGGGAGGCTGAGGCAGGAGGACTCCCGGAGAGTTGGATGCCAGCCTGCGCTGCATAGTGAGTTCAAGGCCAGCCTAAACTGCACAGCAAGACCCTGTCTCAAAAAACTAACACACTGTGTAATGTATGCAGTCTTAAAGTCGTAAGTGTTAAAGTGAATTTCTTCATAGAGCATCTGAATTACCTTAGGTGATTCTGTGGCCTTTGGGGGTTGATGTGTGCAGCAAGTTAGGGACAAGGCTTTTAGTCTTCCGCGGCCTGTCTTTAACACCGACAGCAGCAGGAGGAGCTGCAGAGACCAGGACAGTAGGGAGGCCGCAGTGGCCAGAGCAGCCTGTTATAGGGCTCCTGTCTCTGTTCCGCCTGGAGGAGTCAGGGCACAGTGACACTGAAGATCGCTGTGAAACATTCGGGTGGTGTGGCCAGGACACGGGTCACCATAGCCCTTCCAACCCCTTAAGGAGTGTCTGGACATGTTTCCTCCAGTCCGCCTTTCCATTCTCGTGCTCATGCTGTGCCCATATGTGCCTTACTCGCTAGGCAAAGTTTAATCCTCACCTAGACACTGCCAAACTCCCAGTGATAGAGCAGATGGGAGCAGTGATAAAAGGGCCTGGATCCACTGCCCCCAGGAAAAGTCTGCCCAGGGAGGCACAGGCCCTGTGCTTCACAA
This sequence comes from Heterocephalus glaber, assembly GCF_000247695.1. The sequence goes on from NW_004624756.1 coordinate 24,431,315, forward strand.
ACATGCTGTACTTTTATTCTAGATAAGTGGGACAGTACAGCAGGGTGCAGGCAGTACAGCAGGTGTCCCAGCAGAGCTCATGGGATTCATGAAGTCCACTAGCCCATCTTGGACTCTTCCTCGCTAGTGCCTGTCTCCTCTTTCTGCTCGCCGATTTATTGTTGCTATGCCTACTCAACCTTTTTGGGAGATTTCTCACCAACAGGACTGCGGCCATGTCACAGGCAGTGGCCAAAGACCACATCAGTGGGGCTCCCTCTGGTCCAGCAGAAACCCCAACAATCACACCCCTACTCAGCAGGAAGCAGTTCAGGAAGAGGCGCTGCCACTGTCCTTATGTAATTGTAGAGCTCACTGCCCCCCTCCAGCTCAGCAGCACCCTGGGACTCACAGCAGAGACAGCCCTGCTACTGATGTAGCCACTGCTCCCGCGCTTCCCCGAGCCCCATCCTCGGGCCACCATCTCTGCTTGTGCCCTCTCGAGCCTCATTCCTGGCCGGAAGCCTCAGCCTCTCTCCCTGTGACCCTGACCGGGGAATGTGTTTCTCTGCAGTTAAAGCCAAACCTACTGGTGGAAGTTTTCCCCCATTCCCTCAACGTGTTCAGGCTTCCGGACACCCTCTCAAGCATCTCAGGAATTTTCTTTATTCTAGGTTTTATTACTTCTACCTCCCGCCAAATGTAAATGGGATGTGGTTCTGTGCACTGAGCTTGGGTCTGTAATGTCTGATAACCGAGGAATTTGCTGGGCCCGGAGGAACTGTGCTCTGTGTAACTGTCGGGAACAGGGAAGGGGACATTACTAGGACCTCTGCAGTGAGTCCTCATCTCCTGCGAGCCACAGCAGCACAAGGCAAATTAACTTATTATGCAGGAAAGGTAGAAAAGATGAGACTTGGAGAAGAAGCTGGGCTTTGGGCCTGATCAGTGCTGCTCTGGGCGGCAAGGAGGACAGCCCCCAGCTTACTGCAGCTTTTATTCAGTACACCAGGAGGAACAAATGTAACAGATGACTGGGGGTCCACGGAAATCCAAGAACAATGAGGAACTGAGTAGATGAAGACTTTGTTCCTCCCAGGATGTCTTCAGCTGGTGTAATCTGGTCCTAGAGCATCACAGCATCACAGCATCACCGGATCATTGAGGTCTCAGTTGTGACCAGAGGCCAAAATGCAATTATGTCTCGAAATGCCCTAGCTGGCCTGTAGGCAGGAGAACTAGGCCTAATCAAATGATTTTTTTTTGTTTTGGTACCGGGATCAAACTCAGGTCCTTGCATATGTGGGGCAGGCGGCGGCACCAGTGAGCTAAATTCCCGGCTAATCAAATGATTTTTCCCCCAAATTATGTAGCATTGCTCCCAACATGTAACCAATAGAAAGTGCTCAAGTCCCGCGAGCCCGCCCCTGCCCCTCCCAAGAGTATAACCTGCTCTGCTCAGCCCCAAAGGGGGATCAGTCTCTTTGTGACAGTCCCAGACTGACCCGCTGGCGATAAAAATAAAACTGTACACTTTGCCTCCAAAACTTCTGGGTGTGTCTTCCACTCTCCTGGACGCCCTGTCTGTATGTTCGGGCTGCCACTTTGCTGCTACAACCTTACAGATGACCCCATAACCTGTACAGAGCAGCTGGTCTGCTCTCAGTGCCAGCGTGGTCCCTGTCACGTTTGCTCTGCAATAAGCCTGTCCTGCGGAGCTCAGGCCTCCGTTTCTTCTTTTCCTTTCTTCTAGCAGGCATAATTTGGGGTAATGGTGTGTTCGCACTCATGCTCTTTGTGTTGGTTGATTGGGAGAAGCATGGCAGGATTTTCAACAGCACAAGACTGAAGGGGAACATCTGGGTTTTCAATGAGAATGGCCTGATATCTAGTGAGCCTTTCTCCAGTCATCCACAAATGTCCGTTGAGTTCTGACAGAGCCTTAACTTGATGTGGGGTTAGAACTAACTCTTTTGTCCTGAAATTATCTTAGAAGCTCCCTGGACTAAGGGTGCTGTACTGGTAGCCCTATTCTACTCCATCCAGTTGCTTGGAAAAGTAGGCAGCTGGCTGGTTTTCCTGGCCTAGATGATGAGTTACATCTTCCATGGCTACTCCCTGTCCCTCAGCCAGAAAGAGAGAAAGAAAAAGGCTTAGTCAGATCTGGGATTCCTAAAGCTGAGCCTACATCAAGGCCTGTTTTAAGGCTTTAGAAGCCACTTGAATAGCTGCAGTCCATTTTAGGGGTTCAGTTTCTGGTCCTCGAGTTGCCTCATATGGTGGTTTGACTAACACTCCAAAATGGGGTATCCCTGTGCCGCAGACACCTGCCATTCCCAAGAAATCCCTCAGTTGCTGTTTAGACGGGAGAACCCAGGCAGCAAGCTGCCTCTGTTCTCTGAGGACAAATGTCTTTGTCCTGAAGTTCAGACATACCCCAGTATGGCATGTTTTGTTCAGAAATCTGGCCCTTGTGTTGAGACACCTTATAACCCCGTTTGGCTAGAAAATTGAGTAGGGTGTTCTTATCAGATAGCTCCTTGGGGGGGTATAAATGAGGAGGTCATCAACAAACTGCAATAGACCTCCACTTTTGAAGCTGAGGTCTCTCAGGACTTGAGCTAAAGCCCTTGCAAACAAGTGTGGCCTTTCCCTAAAGCCCTGGGCAAGACAGTCCAAGTATACTGTTGGCGAAGTCCTGTTTGGGGGTCCTCCTATTCAAATTTGAACACTTACGGGGTAGTTAGGATCCACAGGGATAGAAAAGAAGGCATTCTTGAGGCTAAGGACAGAGAGCCATTCAGGGTCTCCTGGGATCTGTGCCTAAGGGGCACATGGGTCTGTTAATGGATGGGTGAGTAGGTCCCACTGCCTCACTGATGGCTGAGATCTTGCACGAGCAGATCTTCTCCTGGTGGCTTGGCTCCCATTGAGATGGGTTACTGCACAGGGACTGGCATGGCACCCGTAGCCAAAAACTTATAGATAATGGGTGCTAACCCAGCTAGCTTCTTTCACACTAAGGGAATGCTGTCTCCTGTAGCTGAATGACTACCACAATGGCCTTGACGGCCCTCCCCGGGTGCTGCCACAGCATGCTTGACAATCTACTCCCTCCAGAGACATTGGGCTCCAGAGGGTCAGGCTGGCCAGGCTCCTAGCAACTAGGAGGTTGGAGTATCAGAATGGCTCTGACTAGCAGCAGGCCTGAGGGGCACCAGCCTTTCAGATGGTCCACCTACACGCAGGGTAGCACCGAGGGTGGGCCTTCCCATTATCTGCATCCAGAATTATGCTAGAGCAATCAATGGACTAATTTAGTAATCACACACCCTTAATCCCAGCATCATACACCCTAGATCCTGCCACATCCCAAAACTCCCACCTATGAGTGCATGAGGCATTGGGAGGACATCTAAACACAACCACAACACTGTTGTGGTTGCTATGGTGACCAATTGCTGTTCTGTGAACCCTTTCTTGGGTGCTATGCAATGTCCTGTTCACAGGTGGGAGGGACCTGGGCTGCGAACCAGGCTGCTGAGCACCTGCTTTTCCCTAGCAGGGCACCTCGTGCCTTGCTCCATCTCAGTAGTGTCATTTTGCTGTGACACGGAAGGCCTAGGAGGTTAGTAGCATGTATTCTTGGAGGACATTCCTCCTCAGGGCAGTTTGGAATGCACTGACATCCAGCAATGTGGTTCGCACATGGATTTTTGTGATCCACTTGTGTGAACATCAGGGTTCCTTTACAAAGGAATTACAGGGGCTGGGGATGTAGCTCAGTGGTGCAGTGTCTGCCTGGAAAGTGGGAGGTCCTAAGTTTGATTCCTGGTACCAAAAAACAAACAAAAGAAGTCCAGACTTCTGCACCTGTCTTTTTTGAACAATTAGATACAGTTTCTACGACCAACTGGCCACCTTCTCTCATCTGGCAGCTGACAGTCGGCTGCTCCAATTGCAGTTATTCTTACACTGCCTGGGCAGCCCAGGACCTGCCGAGGATGCAGCAGCAGGTGGGGCAGCCACTGTTCCTTCTGGTGCTTTCTAAGGTTGTCTGATAAGAGTGTGGTCGGCATAGGGAGGGCACAGCCTAGCGTTCTTGATCTGCACACCTCCCAGGTCTGTGTGTGCCAGCTTTCTCTCAGCTGCTTACTGCTCCGCCTGAGCTTCCCAAAGGCTGGCAGACTCCTGAGTACCCTGGAGGTACCACAAGGAGGTGGGTAGCGTGCGGTTTTGGTAGAAACTGGGAAGCTGACCTCGCAAGTGTGACAGGGTTTATCGCTCTTCGCCATTCTCAGTGCATCTGAAGACTAGAAAACCTGTGGGATAACCTCAGTCATGTGGCACAAGGAGGCAGAAGAGCAGAGTCTCTGTCCAAGCCTGGGAGCAGCTCCCTGGGGAGGGCAGACCGTGGGCCCAGACCCGGGCTGAGGCTGTGGTGAGAGCCACATGGAGGGAGGAGAGGTCCCCGGGCTGTGACTGAACAGAAATTTGTTCCTTTTCTTTTTTTGTAATGAATTTTGAACAGTGTTTTACACTGTTTCATTGATTTTTTAAAAAAGTTTAAGTTGGCCTTGTCTTCCAGTGTTAACAGCATTCTGTGCCTCTGCATTGAACTTTCACACTCCTGTAGGGGAATGGACTATCGGTACTGAGCAAGTTCAGTTAGGTGTAAATTTATACTATTGTAATTTATTTGCAGTCTGATGAATAAACTCAGTTAAAATTCTCACAAGCACATTTATTGTAACGAATTGTTACATATTAATACTTTTCAATAAAAATTGACTTCCATTGCAAAATAAATTAATGTTACTGATGCTACTAAATATTAACTACCTTCTGGAATCATAAAACAACTTGTGTGACCTGGGAGTCCAACTCTTTGCAGGAAGACAAGGACTCCTTGAAGGGCTGAGGTCTAGCACCAGAGCGCTGAAGTGCCCAGGACAACGCATGCGCCTTTCTGAGGCTCGAGCCTTTCTCTTGAGGGTGCATTTGTTGGCTCTGTAATGAACACATCTAAACTTTGATCCATTGTGGTTATTATTTCGGTTGCTTGTGTTAAAATATTGGCTTTACTAACCTGGTATGATGTGACTGGGGTTTTGGGCCTGATCAGCAATGGACGATTTAATGTGGTCATTGAACCCTCAGTTTTAACTGTTAGAACACTGAAGAAGTGCACAGTGTCACCTCCAAAATAAGCCCTCCGCATATTATTTTGAGTTAATGGAAACTGAGAAATAGCCATCACAATCTCTAATTTACCCATGACTTTATAAAATATAAATTCCTTTTACAAAGGAAATTTACTTAAAAAAGAATTCTTCCTCAGCGAAGAAATCTGAACAGAAAGATACACAAAAGCAACTTGTGTCGCGTGACACTTATCTGCATAATATGACCAGGTGACCTCTGCTCAAAATTTCTGCTCAGCTTCCTTCTGCCCTCAGTGTCCAGGACCTCACTCTCCTTTCTGGAACTCGGGGTGTCCCAATCACCTGATTCCAAGAATCTCATTTTCATGGAGCTCATAACCACTTACATAAGTAGCCAAACTTCGTCTTCCTGTTAATCTGTCCTATGTTAACGTAACTCACACTAGCAGAAAAACCTGAAACTGACCCTCCCTTTATTCTTTCCACCACGCTTTGTTTTTACAACGTAAGGATTTTTCTCCATTTGGAAACTCATTAGGAGAAGCACACGCTCGGGCGAGGAGGGGAACACTAGTATTAAAAGAACTAGTTTCCCCCATGTTTGTGATGCGTAGGAATATTTCACGTATAAAAAACAAACCTAAACTAGGTAATGAAGGGGTCGCCCGCGCCAGGCGGGTCCGCCTTCCGGGACAGACTTCCCTCGCCAGCCCATCCCATCCCAGCCTCAGCCGTGACCTCCGCTTCTCTCCTCTCTGGGGTTCCCGACCCCAGCGCTTCTCTTCGCGTGCGAGGGCGATCGTCTAAAGCCCTGCAATACAGCGAGAAGACGGCTCCACCACAAAGCGCGGGACCGGGACCGCGCAGCCCCGTCCTTCTCGGCGCGGCTTCCGAGCTTCCGGGTCCCCTCCCCCGGAGGGGCGGGCTTCCCGCCTCCCGCCGCAGTCCTCACGCAGGTCCGCAGACACACTAGAAAAGGGAGCGGCTTCCGCGCTCCACCAACTCTGTCAGGGCCATGTCTGGACGCGGTAAGGGTGGGAAGGGCCTGGGTAAGGGTGGCGCTAAGCGCCACCGCAAGGTGCTGCGCGACAACATCCAGGGCATCACCAAACCCGCCATTCGCCGCCTGGCCCGGCGCGGCGGCGTCAAGCGCATCTCTGGTCTCATCTATGAGGAGACGCGCGGGGTGCTGAAGGTCTTCCTAGAGAACGTGATCCGCGACGCCGTCACCTACACGGAGCACGCCAAGCGGAAGACGGTCACTGCCATGGACGTGGTCTACGCGCTCAAGCGCCAGGGCCGCACGCTCTACGGCTTCGGCGGCTGAGCGCTCGCCCGCCCGTGACCCTTCTCTGCGCGCGCAGTCAAAGGCCCTTCTCAGGGCCGCCACCTCTTCCCGGAGGAGCTGTGACACTGCGCGGGCTCAAGCCCGCCCTTCGTCTTCGTAGGCAAGTGGTCTTCTTGTCGCTGTCCCGGAACTAACTAGTGGAAAATTGTTTTTCTACTAGGAGGGACGTGTGTACTTGTAAAGCCTGTGTAAGAATAGTGTGACAAATCTCTTTCCTTGGATGGTACTAACGGGAAGCCACTTTCCACTGTGAGAGAAAGGAGTCTTTGATCCTCTACGTCACGGGGGCGTAACCGTCTTGCAAAGTCGCCCCAGGGTTTCCGCTCCCCCTGACTGCTTGGGTAGTTTTGCCTGTCTTCCCGCCAATGAGGAAAAGGTCCCGTAGATGCCTGAGAATAAACGAAAGCAAAAAGTTACGGTCCCCGGAGTACACAGGAGCCTCTTGCTGATTTGCTTTGCTCAGGGTAGAACCCCTTCTTGCTCTTCCGTGACCTAGTGCCCCGCATTTTCCTGGGTCAACACGTGGTTTAATTTACCCTAGCGTTTCCTGTATATCTCATCCCTGCCTCACCTGTGCAGAACTAATTTAAGAAGCCTGGCCCTCATGTGCACCAAGCATCTGTCTCACGTAACACTATGTCAAAATCAGGAGAGAAACAGGCTTACATGTCAGTGACTGGGTCCTTGCTTAATCTGGAGTAGAATCTGGTGAGAACAAGCTCAGGCCATAGACCCACAGCTCTGACGCGCATGAAGGGACGAAGGCTGGATCATTCTTCATTGTTTTGCCGGGCTATGTGCCCCCATCCACATTCCTGTATTTCTCCCAAGATCAGATTTAAACGAACCCTTATTTAGGGTTAACAAGTAGAGGCTGTTAGGTAAGAAGATCTTGCTAGAAACGCTGCTGCTTTTATTGGTTGGAGTCAAGATTAAGACCAAAGAGAATCGCCTGGCTTTCCTCGCCAGCTGTACTGCAAATGCTGACACTAATGAATAAAAAGCCTTTTCTCTAGATCCTAATGGGAAAAGGTGTCTTGGGAGTTACTGTGCATTCTAACACAGGATTTGCGGGTTTCGCTGCATGTTCAGGACTCTGCAGCGGTGAAACAACGTTCAAACGGATAGTTGAGAGAGCTCCATTGACCCGGACTGGGAAGCTAATTTAGTCGCTTATTCATTGATACTTAAACATAGTTAATGTGCTTCAAGCACTGTATTGGCATGAGGATTCCGCCAAAGAAAAAGTTCTGCTGCCTTCATGGTAGTTGCTTTTTACCAGAACACAGAACGAACCACGTGTGTAGCGGCCCGTACCAGTCTTCATCTTCCTTTTGCTTGGCCCCTGGGACCCTGGCACAGTTGCCCCGACCATTTCTTTTTTGGTACCCGGGATCGAACTCGGGACCTTGTGCTCGAGAGTCAGGCACCGGAAACACTGCGCTACATCCCCGACCACCCTACCATTTCTTCGCTGTTCTTCGCCTGGCCCTGCCTGACTGGCGCTGCAGCTCTCACTTGTGCCTCTGCACAGCCTGATTGTACTGCTCCCATCTCTGCACTCGCCACCCCAAGGCCTCAGCCAGCAGGCCTCAGAAATCACCTGTGCACCAGTGACTCCCTGCATCCCTCTCCCACTAGGTTTCCCTGCCAGACCTCAGATGTGGAGCCAGCTGGGCCTTTTTCTTCCCATGCGTGTTTGAGAGACCAAGACTAAGGTGCCCAAACTAGAACTCCTGATGTTCACCCTCCCTGCCATCTTTTATTTTAAAACTACAGCACTGAGTTGATAGTAACCTTATCTTTCTCCTTTTTCACAATTCAACTCACAATATAAACTGGCAGTGTCCAGCTCAGTGCCCCCTACCACTGGCCTGAGTGTGGGGATTCCTCTCTCTGGCGTCATCTCCTATGGGAGTCGCTCTGGCCGGCAGCCTCTAAGGACACTTCCGGCAAGCGCTCCCTTGGTGCAGAAAACTCAGACCCAAGAAAAATGCTAGGATGACTGGGCCCACAGGGCTGAGTCCACGGCACACAGTGCGCACACACTGTGCCTCTCGCTCTGTCTTCTTCTCTCCGGGTGCAGTTACTAAGGCAGTTAAGGGGGACTCAGAGCCTGGACCGGGCAGGTACCCAGCCTATTGGAGGACAGACTGACCACGGCCCCTGCTCAACTCGAGCCTCCGGAACAGCCCCGCAAAGGGCTCCCAGCCTCAGGCGGACATCCGCAGTTGCCAGCTGCGCCAAAGCCCTCGGTGTAAACAGTTTTACCCTGCGTAGCAGTGCCTCGTGAGTATTACCTGTCGCCTGGTCCTTCATCCTTTAGTCTGTTTAAACACACGTTTTAATTTTGTAACTGTGCAAAAGACACATGTTTTGAGCAAGATCTGTTAATAACCACATTACTAAAAAAAAGTCGTGAGACTTAACATTTTACATGATAGCCAGTCATTCTTGTCTTCTTGTGTACAGGCCCTATCCATATATATCACATCACATCTTTTCTACCATCATCCCTTTTTTTTTTTTGAGTCTTGTTCTTCAGTTCTGGCCTCGACACCACGGGGTGTAGTCAGGTTGACTTCAAAATGGTGGTAATCTTGCTGCCTCAGCATCCTGGGTGCTGAGGTTCCAGGTGTGCACTATCATGCTGTTTACAAAGTCATTCTTAAGCACTCCTACAAAATATTAGAGGACATTTAATATTTTTGTAAAATTTGAGGAGTCAATTGGGAAAGGATAGCAACTAAAAGGCATGTTAAGAAGACAGTAAAAGAACTTCAGCCACAATAACAGCACTTTATTCAATCTTTACCAAGTAATTCTGGTTTCATTGATCTTTGGTGAAGAAGTCCACATCCACCATCTTAAATTTGTTGTGGCTGAGTCTGCAGTCTGGTGCTTTCTTAAAAAAGTTCGTTTGCTGCTTCTGACCTGTGCTTAGCACAAGGTCTTTTTAAAAAATGCTTCAAAAGGGCCAGGGGTTTAGCTCAGTGGTTTCGCCATATGTTGCACAAGCACAAGGACCCCAGTTCAACCCCTGGTACCAAAAAAATTATAATCAACCCTTCATCAGGTCTCCCACACTGCCCACCGTAAGGACACTGACCAGACTCCCATGCCTTCCTGCATCTCCTCTGTCCCGTAATGTGTTTGCTGTGTTAATGCCAGATAACAAGGGTACTGACACCCAGGAGCAACACCGGCTGTGCTAACCCAATGTCTTGCTATTTTTATGCTAATCTTTACTATGAACCTAAGTATGTTCTATTCATGTTTTTTGTTCCTGATGCAGGGTCTTGCTGTGCAGACCAGGCTGGCCTTCAACTCAGTGACCCTCTGGCCTCACCCTTCTGAGTCCTGGGATTACAGGAGTGCACCACCCTACTGTTCTAATCTACCTTTAAAATTGGTAAACGTGTATATTAACATTTACCTGGTTAATTTATGGATAGTTTCCTATTTTTAATTTTTCTCTTTCCTCATACAACAGAACAATTCTTAAAATTGCATATGACTAATTATAAATATTAAGCATGTCTTCTAAAATGAGGAAAAAATGTGTGCTCTATGGTCATTGAGGAAATCCCCAGAATAGTTTAGCTATAACTTTAACGGTTCAAGTTTCTCAAAATATGGTCCTTGAACTGGAAAGGGTAATATCAAAAGTTTTGTTCCATTATGTCAGCATATAAGCACAAATCAGATTTCTAAGACAAATATGAAAATATTAGAAACAAGGTTTTGTAAAGGTACAGGGGAATGAGGGTTGAAGGGACCGGAGGGAAATGGGGTAAAAAAAAATTGATGTATTACATACAATTTCCCTATGATGAATGCGATTATTGTCACAAGTGTGCCAACAAACTTTAAAAACCAACTATAAGTTTCTAATTTACACATTTTGTAGTACTGTGGATAGAACCCAAGGCCTTCAGAGCTACACCCTCAACCCTGTTTTAATATTTTATGGTAAGATTGTTTATGTCACTAAATGGCCCAGGCTGGGGTCAAATTTGCAATCCTGCCTCAGCCTCCCAAAATGCTGGGATTTCTGACTTGCACCACCATTCCCGACAAAAAGAAATATTTAAATTATGTACAACATACTACGTTTGTTTCCTTTGTAATCAAGTGCAAACACTCTTCAATAAATCAATGCAAAGTTATCACAAGACGGTATGTGATGTTGCAAAAATAATGGATAAGCACGAAAGAAAAATCTCCCACTCCTCCACAAAAGGAGTTTTAGCATTGAATCAGCATAGAGAATGTGGTGCCTCCCAGGCAAGCTGGGACAGGGTTGACCACGTGGGTACGACCTCTCCTATTCGGTCGTCTTTGGAATGAGGAGTCGTGATTGTTGAAGTCAGGCCCTTCCACATCCAGAAACCGGAGGTCTGAAAGGTACTTCCTGAGGGCTCCATTTCAGAGCCGGCTCCAGGCTGTGGGCTCGTCTGACTTCGTCAAGCTGGACTCTTGGCCAAGCTCGGAGTCGTGTTCCGAAACTAAGACAAGTCAATGGTGTTCGTTAAATCAGCGAACTGAAAATCTAATTACCAAATTTTAAAACTTTCATTTAATACGAATAAACTTTTGCAGTTATCTAAAACCACTTTCAAATGCCCACATACATGAAGTCAGACATCTCTTCAGTACCTACCCGTTTTCAGTTTCGATTTCTCGAAGATGAAGACTCCCTTCCCTTCAAGGGTACGTGAGGCTCCTTTGAATTTTGACCTTTGTGGCTCAATTTCTTAACCCCTGTTCCATTCTGCACCAGAGACACTTTAATCTGCATCATTAAAGTTTTAGTACTGCAGATTAAGGCGCTACTCTCTACATTGTCCACCTGACTTCCGAGTCACATGCAAGTGCCGCCCGCCCTGCAGCGAGCTTCTCACCGGAGACGAATCCAGACCCCAATACCCAAGTGCGGTAACGAGGCCACGCCGCAAGCCGAGGCGGCCATGCAGCTCCGATACCGCAATGCGCGAGCATCAGATGCTGCTGGGAAGCGAGATAAAGACGAAGGGCGGGCTTGACCCCGCGCAGTGTCACAGCTCCTCTGGGAAAAGGTGGCGGCCCTGAGAAGAGCCTTTGACTGCGCGCGCAGAGAAGGGTCACGGGCGGGCGAGCGCTCAGCCGCCGAAGCCGTAGAGCGTGCGGCCCTGGCGCTTGAGCGCGTAGACCACGTCCATGGCAGTGACCGTCTTCCGCTTGGCGTGCTCCGTGTAGGTGACGGCGTCGCGGATCACGTTCTCTAGGAAGACCTTCAGCACCCCGCGCGTCTCCTCATAGATGAGACCAGAGATGCGCTTGACGCCGCCGCGCCGGGCCAGGCGGCGAATGGCGGGTTTGGTGATGCCCTGGATGTTGTCGCGCAGCACCTTGCGGTGGCGCTTAGCGCCACCCTTACCCAGGCCCTTCCCACCCTTACCGCGTCCAGACATGGCCCTGACAGAGTTGGTGGAGCGCGGAAGCCGCTCCCTTTTCTAGTGTGTCTGCGGACCTGCGTGAGGACTGCGGCGGGAGGCGGGAAGCCCGCCCCTCCGGGGGAGGGGACCCGGAAGCTCGGAAGCCGCGCCGAGAAGGACGGGGCTGCGCGGTCCCGGTCCCGCGCTTTGTGGTGGAGCCGTCTTCTCGCTGTATTGCAGGGCTTTAGACGATCGCCCTCGCACGCGAAGAGAAGCGCTGGGGTCGGGAACCCCAGAGAGGAGAGAA
>NW_004624756.1:24444175-24493024 GCF_000247695.1 Heterocephalus glaber
ACAAGGAAGTAGCCCCAGTGCCCTCCTCTTACTCCTCCCCTCTCGCTCTAAGGTATATATGTTGTAGCAGCTTCCGCAATAAACGAGACTTGATCAGAAACCTGTCTTGTCTCCATCTCTCGTGTCCCCTGTCCCCTCTCATCCTCGCTCCCCCTCTAGGGTCTTCGTTGACTTACCCGCAGGCCGGGACACCTGGCCCCATAATAAAGTTTTAACCTGCGATTCACTAATCAGACACATTTGTAAATACCTCCAATCTTCCCTGCTGATGAGGCATAATTTTTAACCCTAAGAAGCATTACTAAAGTTCTACTATATTGTACAATTTTCCTTGTCCAAGGCAATCTATGCTTACAGCTAAAATTTTCGGAAATTTGCCTTAGGGAAGATTTTAAATGTCTCCTTAACATTTCATCATAAGAATTTTTTGTGATACATTTTAACGAATCTCTAGTATTTACCATAAAGCATTTTCTAAATGTTTTTGTATTATAAAGAAAAACTGTGTAATCTGTTTTCTGAGGATAGTCTAGAATTGAAATGCTTTATCACAGAGCTTGTAGACCTTAAGGTGTCTGATTAATGGCACCACCCTTCCCTAAACAGGGTTTGTTATACCCACCTGTGCCAGCAGTAACTGTCTTGAGTGTTTCTCTTTGGTGAGCAGCATGATTGGGGCCAGGGTTGAGAGACCAGGGATTGAGCAAAAGTCCTTGTTTGCCAGGGCTTCACCTTTGAGCTACACCTCCAGTTCTAGTATGGGTTTTTGGGGGGAGGGTGGAGACAGGGTCACTCAGTGTAGCTCAGGACAGCTTTGAACTCACTATGTAGCCCAGGCTGGCCTCACACTCATGACGATCCCGAGTGATGTGATTACAAGCATGTGCCACCACACTCAGCCCTCTAGTATGTCTTCTTTTTTTTTTTTTTTTGTACTGGGGTTTGAACTGGAACCTTGTACTTGTGAGGCAGGCGGCAGAACCACTGAGCTAAATCCCCAGCCCTCTAGTATGGATTTTAACATCTGTTATATTTAGGATGTATTTTGAGTATAGAGGATTGAGTCTGGTCAATAAGGAATAAAATATAGAAGTGATAAAATGATTATGCTAAATACTAGGAACAATTGTTACCTTTTTCTGTTTCCACTGAAAACTGTTTTAAACATTGTACCTTATTTCAAGTTTAAAGAAAAATATATGGAAACCCTTCAGTGTTTGTTTGTTTGTTTTGGTACTGGGGATCAAACTACAGTCCCTGAGCTTGCGGGCAGCAGTGCAATCACTGAGCTAAATTCCTGGCCCCAACCCTGTAGAATTTTGATATAATTACATTGCAGTTAGTAATTTATCAGAGCAGGAAGATTCAAACTGTAGGGATAAAAAGGCATGGTACCTTTTCTCCCCCTATTAAGAGTCATAGTCAATGCAAAAGAAAACCACAAAAGATTTATTTCATCAGAGTTTTATGTGATACAAAGCCTTCAGAAATGAAGACTCAAAGACTCAGGGAAAATTGTCCCATGTTTTGCTCTAGTTTGAGGAGAGGTCAGCTGTGTGGAAATGGAATTGGAGGAAAAGGGAGTGGCCTGACTGTGGGCATGAAAGGGAAACCCACAGGGCCTTTCTGTCCGGTTGCCCTGGCCTCTTTGTGGGACATTCCTTCCTCCCGGAAGGGTAGGCTGGTCCAGAACGAATGTCTTTGAAAGGCCAGAGAATTACCTTATCCCTGTTCTAACATAGAAGCAGCAAGGAGAGTAGGAATAATATTTGTCAAGTTTTACATGTGTCTTTGAGCAAGAAGGATTCTAGTTTCTTATAGGGACGGGAAAGGGGACATCACCAGAGACCTCTGCAGTGGGTCCCGGTCTCCTGTGAGGCCACACAACACTAAGGTGATAAGAATAAAGACGGAAACAAGTCTCAGAAAGCTGGGTCTTGGGGCTGATCATTGCTACTCTGGGCAACAAAGACAAAGGCCCCCAAGTACATCTGGTATTTATTGATTATAGGTGTGGGAAGAAAGTGAGCAGGGTATGTTTTGAAGACATTAATGACATAGGGGCAAACATCTGGCACAATGGCTCTGAGCAGGGCTGTAAAAGGGAGGAGGCACTGTTTATCTTGCTTGGAAAGAACAAACCAGTACTGGGTATAATTAGCCAGCAACCCATCGGATCAGTGAGAAGCCGTAGTTCAGGGCAAGGGGTTTTAATTGGGGTCACACCGACCTCAGCTGCAGCAACTCAGCAGCGCTCTGCCACTTCACAGAGCAGGGCCTAGGTTTTCGAGGCAGCCACTGGGGGCGGGGCCATACTCGCCAGTCCAAAAGCTGACATGCGCATTTGAGTCAGGTAGAGCTTCAGTCTGACTCCTGATAGAAAACAATATAGCTGAATTATGGAAGGCAAGAAGCAGGTGCCACTTATAGCCCACTAGTACTGGACAGGGATGTCTGCTACATTTTCTGTGGCTTGTTTTGGTGCAGAGAAAAATCAGGAGACAGGAAGGCCAGAGAGAGGGACTACTTCTGAGGCCTTATTAAAGGATTCAGCACACCAAAGCACCCTGCTTGGGGTATCATCTTTAACCTCAACAACATGCTTAAAAGACTTGCCTTGCTGGGTGTGGAGGCCTGTAATCCTGGCACGTAGGGGGCTGAGGCAGGCAGATAGCCTAGTGGCCCTGGCCGGCCTGGCCTACAGGGTGAGTTCAAGGCCAGCCTGAACTACATAGCAAGAGCCTGTCTCAAAATAAATAAAGTAATTAATTAAAATAAAGCTCATTTCTACAGCTCTGCATATGTTTTGGACTGGTAATGACACACTACCCTAACTTTGGCATACTGAATGTTTTGAACTGAATAATTTAGGAAAGGGAAGGACTCAGTGACTTCTGTCTTTGACCCTGAGGCGGGTGGTGAGGGCGTCCTGTGAGACCCACCATCCCTACTACCAGGGGAAGAGAACCTGCTTATCCTGAGGAGAGGCATGTGGGAGGAGTGTGGATTACAAGCCTCGTTTCGTGTCTGAAGTTTACCAATCAGCCCCTCCCTGTATCCTGTCCCTTCTTTGCCTGACCTTCCACTTTGAACTAAACCTAGAATGAAAATTTTAGTACTGCATGATAATATTTTCTGATCTCTTTATATAATAAAGATTTGTGCATGGTTCTTGAAAGGCTCTAAATCCCTGGGGATTCCCCCTCAGGAGTGAAAGTGTCTTTATCAAAGCCCTTCGCCTCCACTTGATTTTGTGTGAAGGATGAGGTGACTCAGTGCCAGAACCAGCAATATTATGCCCAGAGCATGCCGTAAGCAATGTAAGCTGTAAAGAGTTAACCCCTTGACTGGCTTTAAGAAGCGAGCCTGACTGAAGCTGCATGACTCACAGAAGCATCTCATGGGCACTGCTTGCTGCACAGGTCACCATGACCTCCCCCGGGCGAGCCAAGAGTACGGCCTAGGAAGCTGCGAGCCTGACACAAGATAACAGGTGGAGCTGAGGTCCGAGGAACCGCACCCAAACTCCATTCCCACCTTAGTGCCTTCATAGCCTGAAGGACAGTGCTCTAATTACAACCACATATTTTGTCTGTCTTGCTTCTAATTTGAAAATGCTTTGACTTCTCTTTAAAGCCTTGTCTACACTGGTTTCCATGGTAATTGCACAACTGCACATCTATACACATATTGCACCTTTACCCTGATTGATGAATAATAAAATTCAGTAGGTGAGACAGACCAGGGCCTTTTGGCAAAGGAGCATTGGCCGTCCCAGTTCACACTTTCTCTTTGGCTGTCTTAAGTTTTTCTTCAACCTAGTGTCGAGCACTGGGCAGGTGGGGACTAGAGACTTACTGCAGGAGTCCCTAGCAACTTGGTTTGGGGCTGGTCTCCAGAAAGGACAGCTCTGCTGAAAGCTGGGGTGCAGCCCGCGAAGTCCCTGTGATGAGACCTCCAGCGGGACATGAGGCAGTGGACTTCAGGGCGGCGAACACCGGATGTGCCGGGACCTGAGTGGCCTAGCACAGCGGGCCCCATCTGACTGCTCTTGATGTGAATCTTTTCTGGTAAATATGCCATCAAAAGTGCAGCACCTGGCCAGAAATTAGTGAGCCTAGCAGTTACAGAACCCAAGGGGTGTGGAAACCCCTGGATACGGTGCAGTTACTCAGAAGTATGTGTGGCCTGGAACCTGAGTCTGACAATGGAGGTGCATGTCAGGGGGAACCCCTTGGCCTCATGAGCTCGGCCGGGATCCAGGTGATTAGCACCAGACTGGAGTCGCAGCTCAGCAATCAGCGTCAGTCACCACACTGCAATTCATGGACATGGCTAAAAATTCAGAAGAAGCAGACTAGGCAAAACACAAAATACCAATACCTCTAAATCATAGCCTAGACAATGGATGATTCACTACCTCCTGATACTTGGGCCTACTGAATGCCTACTGACATGTGCATCACTTCATATATTTAATATTTTATGCACATAGGGTAGTGAGAGGGTTTGGTAAACGCCATCCCAAAATCTGCCCCTTTGCACTTCAAACTGAGAGCGCTTGGGTAACAGCAAATTCAGGGAGAGGCTTCCTCTGAATGCCTTTTATCTGTCTGAAGATCCTCCAGCCCCCACCCAGAACTCCACCAAGTAGAGATGAAGTGAGTCACAGTGCCATCGGTCACCACCACCCTGCTGGCTCGGCTGCAGGCGTCTTATGCTCCCTGTGGCCAGGGTCATCTTCTTTGTGGCCTGCCCACGTCCCTCCTCCACCATAAGGAAGAAGCTTGGGAAGCTTATAGGTCCCCATGGGGTTCTGGGTGTTCGTTCCTCCTTGGAGGGATGCCTCTCACGTGTGGTACATCCCCAGGATTCTGCAGCTCATCTGGCTATGTCCATGTATTTAAGAGTCACACTCCAGAGACTGAAGGGCGTGTTCCCTCCCTCCCATGGATGCACTGTGAAATGCTTCTAACTCAAACAATTATTAAAAACCCTGGCACAGTTTAAAATGCGATGTCTTCCTCTTCAGTGTTTGTGTGTAGTTACTTTGAGGAGGAGTTAAGAGATCAGCCTTTGCAATGAGACAAAGCCTGGGTGTAAATTCACTTTTACCTGGGGCTGATTTCTACTTTTACACAGAGGGTGAAGATGACAGCACTTGCTCCACTGGACACTGAAAATTAATGCGGAGAACTGAGCAAAATGGTTACATTGACTTTGTATTATTGCAGATAGCTCAGTTAGTTAAGAATACTATAAGGCAGTTGGACAGGGATGGGCCCTCAGCATAGAAAACAATTGAGCCACATTCACTGAAGATTAACAGTAAGAAGACAGAAATTACTACACCTATCTATTTTCCCTGGGGATGAATAGCAGGCCAAGAAGGGTCTGATATGATTGATGATATGGTATGTCTGATATGAAGAAGTGATTGATATTCTAAATAGACATCAATCAACTTAAGAGGGAACCAAACCATCCCTAGCTATCCCATTCCTTCAGGGAAATCCATGGACACTTTGCTACATGACTAGCTTTCCCATTGGATCCCCATTTAATCAATATTATCTGGGTGACTATACTTATAATCTTATTGGTTAATCATAGTTTTGTCCCACCTCATGATTTTCCACTGGAACTTGTAGTTTGTTTAGGTTTTTTTGGTACCAGGGATCGAACTCAGGACCTTGTGCTTGCAAGGCAGGCACAGTGCCACTGAGCTAAATCCCCGGCCTGGAACTTAAAGTTTTGTCCCACTTTGTACCCAGCTCACCTCATGGCTTTGCCCCATAAAACACCTTTGAGAGGTGGGTGGGCTGTCAACCCACTTTCTAGTCCTCATTGTTTTTCTCTTAGAAGCTGCCTTTCTTTCAATAAATTCTTCCTACTCTTAACCTCTGTTGTTCTTGGAATTTATTCTTCAATTTTAGAACTCAGGTTTCAGATATCTAGCAGATTGGAAGTTGTAATATTTCTCTTATTTGGATTACTTGGTGCCTTAGATCAGTATGATCTTAGTGCTATAGTTTTTAGCTAAGATTTTTAGCATTCATATTCAATGATCTTCAGTAACTTGTTCACTATCACTCTCCCCTTTTCTAGTACTGAGGATTAAGCTAAAACCCCAACCATTTTTAGAATTTTACTTTGATACAGGAGCTAGCTAAACTGCCACACTGGCCTGGAACAATCGTTCAGCCTAAGCTTCCCAGATAACTGGGGTTACAGGTGTGTGCCACCACATCCAGCTTCTGTTACCTCTTCATACTCACATTAGATTCATGTTCTGTTGCATTTTCAAGGTAGGATTAAAAAATACGGTGTCTCAGTTCTTGAGTTTGAAAAAAAATGATTACAATAAAGACACATTGCCATTAATCCCCCCAAAATACTTCCTCTTCCTTCAAACACACTTATCCCATATTCTCGCCCCTTTCTGAGACAGTTCTGTAAGCCCTCTTTGCTGAGTGTCTTTAGCTGTGCTGTTCTGGCTGCCTAATGTCCTGAATTGATTCCAAACTTTGACTTTTCACGGTCATTTTCACTTTGGGGACAAGCCATAAGTCACACTGCCAGAACCAGTGACAGGTGGCTGAGGACACGCTGTCATGTTTTTATAAGTCTGTCTGTCTGGCTATTGGAAGGCATTCAGCAGCAGGATTCAGTGAGTTTCAACTGCAGTTCATAAATATAGGAAAGAGAACTTCCAAAACTGCTCCAGAAAGAGGAAAGATGATGGGAAAAGTGTGTTCAAAGTGAGAGTGTTTGAGGTAGATTAACAGCAATGTCTTTTACTGTAACAAATCTTTAAAATTTTAAACAAGCACTGTATGTTTTGATCACACCTCATGTTAGTTATAATAATAATTTTCATTCTCTTAACCTTCTGTTTGAATAAGTCTTTCACTGGGATACAACATTTTGAAATTTCTAAACAGTATCCTAAAGCTAAAATTAAAATAGGATAGTCATGATAAGAGCCTCAAGATTTCTCCATACCCCACCAACAAACCCTACCACTCTGTGAATAAAGAGAATATGCATATATATGATACATAGATAGATAGATAGATAGATAGATAGACAGATAGACAGATAAAATCAAGTCCTTCCAAGAAGATAAAGGATATGAGAGAAGAACGCTATAAAAGCAAGCCACCTAAAAAGGAGCACTTGTGAAAGTTTGTCATTACTTAGAAATACCTAATTAGTCTAGAAGCCTCAAACAGGAAAGGAAACAATTTTTACTTCTGCCCTTCTGGGTTTCTTTGCTGGGGCCTTGTAGAAAGGAAGAAGGAGAAAGTTGGAGAAAGAAAAGGAAGAGGAGGAGAAATGAAAAAAGGTAGATTGATAAGAGTGAAAGTCACTACCTGCAAAGGTGCATGTGGCACACGCCGCGGGAGCACCGGAGAGGGGGCAAAGAGGTGACAGAGGTGGAGGCGACACCGCATCTTCAACAAAGAGCACATTTTAGACAAGAGGCCAGACCGAGGCAAAGGACGCAGTCTGCTCGGCCTTAACCCGGACTCTCATTTCCTGGTCAGAATGGGGGCCGATGCGTTTTCCCGTTTCTTCCTCCTCCCCGGCCGAGCCCTCTTGCCCTCCTTAGCCTGCTTCCCTTGCTCTCCGCCTGTCAACCTTGTACTCCACGAGCGGGTGAGTTCCGGGTGTCCTGCGAGGAGGGGCTGAACTTGAGGCTGTCAGGCTCTGCCCCGTGCCCCTTTGCTGCCCGGCTGGGCCGCCCGAATGCTCCTGAATGAACAGCTCTGGTGCGGCATGAGGACCGCGGAGGCGGGCGGTCTAGAGCTGTGTACAGACAGGAGTGAGGGCCGGGCGGCGGCAGCGCCACGTGGACTCTGCACTGTGGGAAAGAAATTTGATTAGGACAAAAGTGGCTTCATCCCGGCTGGAAGGGACCTGGTTCACATCAAGCTCATGTGGAAGAATCGGGCTCGGCTCCCTGGCACGAGGGTGCGGACGTGAAGCTCCATGGCTGCTCGAATGCTCCAGTGGCTTGGTCTCCGGTCTCACTGTGGGGAAATTGGGGACATGACGCACACCGGGGCAGTCGCAGCCCTAGGCGGCTTTGGGAAGCTCAGGCTGAGCCTCGCACGGAGCCTCCAGATTTTGCTCCCTTCCGGCAGTCCGGCAGCCCGGCAGCGCACTTCCTCACGCAGCTTTCCTTTCCTGCAGGTGGGCATAAAAGCCCGCGCTTCTTCAAACCGAAACAAAAGACCAAAGACAAGCAAGAGTGTGGGAACAGGATATCAAGGAAGCCCACGGTGTGTGCGCGGTTTCGTCATCACTAGAAAATCCCGGCCGGCCGCCTGCTGGCCCACCACCCAGGGCTCAGGCGGCCGGAGAAGCGCTGGGGCTGAGTCCTGTCCTCTTTCGCTTTCGCCTTCCACTAACACAGCGCTGTGAGACACGGACTCACTGACGAGCTGAAACACACGCAATGCCATTGAGAAACCAATCCTGGAAATTTCTTAATCTTGATCACCGTCCTACTGACAGAATTTCAAAGATAGGAATATAATTTGTGCAATAAACGATCAGGACGGGTTCTCCGCGTCCTGGGCTCGGCAGCCCGAAGCGCCTCCCGGAGCCAGGACCTGCTCTGCCCGGTTCTCCCCGAGGCTCCCTCTGCAGCTCGCTCTGCCAGCTTTGCTTCCGGTTCTCGCTGACGGCGGATCTCTCCAACCGCCTGACCTCTGATTTTCTCCTTTCTAATCTACTCCCAGCGCGCCCACTAGGGAACGAGCACAGAATCTGCATCGCACATTACACAAGACTTGTTAACATTCTGAAGAAATCCAGTTTCCGCGCTGGATGAACTTCATATCCCTCTCAAGGCGCCCGGAGCCCCTCTGGCCACATTCACCCCAGCCTCTCTGGAGCCAAAGGACCGCCGCCCCCTGGCCGGGCTCCGGCCGGTCCGCGGGAGCTCCTCCCCTGACTCTGACGCGGTCTTCTCGCCTCCAGCAGGCTCGTTTGCTCTTTGCCCGCTCTAATTCCGAGGCTTTATTCTCCTACTGTGTTCCAAGATGTTGTTGGCTTTGCCGATGCACGTATAGGACCCTCGAGACCAACTCGCAGGATAAATAGACACGTGAAGGTAGGACTGAAAAGCAAGTCTCAAAATTTGCCTTAGGGCCAGGCGTGGTGGAGCAGGCCTGTAATCCCAGCACTCAGGAGGCTGAGGCAGGATTGGAGTGAGTTCCAGGTCAACCTGGGCTACATAGTGAGTTCAAGGCCAGCCTGAACTAATAATGAGACTGCCTCAAAAAGCAAACAAAAGCAAAGAAAGATTTGCCTTACAAACAAGCACACTAGTTGCACTACCTCCTTTCGCGTCAGCCACTTTCTAACTCGTTTCTCCTGAGCACGGATCTCCGCAGCTGCACCCGGGCCTCCTCCAGCTAGTGGTTCTGCACAGTGAAGCTAGCCAGGCCTCTATCTGGAAAAAACACTTTCCGAGTCATAGCCTGACGAGAAAAACACTCGGCTTTAATTCATCAAACTGACCTGAATACACTTCTATGAAGAGCCACGTAATTCTTTAAACAGTGCTTGTAATTTTACAGGTAGGGCGGATGCTAAGGCCCAGGGCGCGGGCACAGTGCACGGAAAGCAGCACCAGGAAAGCGCAGGCGGTAGGGGTTCCTCTCTGAAGCAGTCACCGGGCCTCGGCCAAGTCCCCTAACTCCGACCTAGCGGCTCGGCCCGCGCCGGGTTCTCTGGCTCGGTAGGGGATGCCAAGGCACAGGGAGATCAGCTCTTCAGGATAAGAGCTGCAACTTAAACTTTGCTCCAGTTGTGGCCAATAGTTCATGAACACACGCACTAGGTGACAGGAGTGAAAATCGGAGCTCCAGCCACGTTCTGCCTGCTCTCGAGACTATCGACTACAGCCTCAGCCCTGGTGGTTGAGGAGCGTGCCTTTCTTCATTCCTCATAAAATTCTAACAGCAAGAAAACCAGATCTCCAAAATACACATGGTTAGCCCCTCTGACGTCTCAGAAGATCAGCGTGCTTCAGCAATGCCTAACTATGTAGATACAAATACACTCAAAACATACGCCCAAAGTGAAACAGCGTATTCTTAGAAACAGTGGGTGGCTCTGAAAAGAGCCTTTGTAGGCAGCGTGAGACTCACTCACGGGCTCACTTGGCGCTGGTGTACTTGGTGACGGCCTTGGTGCCCTCCGACACGGCGTGCTTCGCCAGCTCGCCAGGCAGCAGCAACCGCACGGCCGTCTGGATCTCCCGCGACGTGATGGTCGAGCGCTTGTTGTAGTGCGCCAGGCGCGACGCCTCGCCCGCGATGCGCTCGAAGATGTCGTTCACGAACGAGTTCATGATGCCCATGGCCTTGGACGAGATGCCCGTGTCCGGGTGCACCTGCTTCAGCACCTTGTACACGTACACCGAGTAGCTCTCCTTGCGGCTGCGCTTGCGCTTCTTGCCGTCCTTCTTCTGCGCCTTGGTCACCGCCTTCTTCGACCCCTTCTTCGGGGCTGGCACCGACTTCGACGGTTCCGGCATCTCGCACCGAGAGAGAAGAAACAATAAGAAGCCAGCCAACCCGCGCTGCCTTATCTAGAGGGCGATACGTAAATGAGGCGCGGAGAAGGTCTGCGGCGATTGGTGATTGTGCTTCTGTGACGTCACAATCCAGGCTCGCCCGTTGACCGTCCGCGGCCCGCACGGCCGCCTTCCATTGGTCTAATCGAAAATGAAAAGTGGCCAATCGCAGCGCTGCCTTTTCGCCCCCGGACGACGCCATAAAGAGCGCTTTCTGTCCCTCTCGGGACGCTGGTGAGTGACTCCGCCGCTGGGCTTTAGGAGATGTCTGGACGCGGCAAGCAGGGCGGCAAGGCTCGCGCCAAGGCGAAGACGCGTTCGTCCCGCGCCGGGCTGCAGTTCCCTGTGGGGCGCGTGCACCGCCTGCTGCGCAAGGGCAACTACGCCGAGCGCGTGGGCGCCGGCGCCCCGGTGTACCTGGCGGCCGTGCTCGAGTACCTGACGGCCGAGATCCTGGAGCTGGCGGGCAACGCGGCGCGCGACAACAAGAAGACGCGCATCATCCCGCGCCACCTGCAGCTGGCCATCCGCAACGACGAGGAGCTCAACAAGCTGCTGGGCAAGGTGACGATCGCGCAGGGCGGCGTGCTGCCCAACATCCAGGCCGTGCTGCTGCCCAAGAAGACCGAGAGCCACCACAAGGCCAAGGGCAAGTAGAAGTGGAACGAGGTGGTCTTGCCTCTCCCAACCAAAACAACGGCTCTTTTCAGAGCCACCCAAATTGCTTGGAAGAACTGAGCACTTCGTGAAGAGCTTCATGTCCACTTCTTAATCACATAGACATTTAATTTCCACCAGCCTTAGGTTAGCATCTGAACCCATTTCCACATAACCTAGCACACGAAAGGGCTGTTTCAAGGTACCGTGCCGCGCAATGGAGTTCCTTCCACCTTGTGCTTCGCTAAGTCATTCTCGCTCCCACGTCAGTAATGCTTCTAACAGTGAATCCATCTTGTCTTTTTGTTTCGTACCGGGGATTGAACTCGGGTCCTTGTGCTTGCGCACCAGGCGGCGAAACCACTGAACTAAATCCCTGGCCCCATCTCAAGTCTTGATGTGCCAGGTTTTTTTTCTTGGTCTTAGCAAATGGAAGATCTTTAGGATGCAGCATCCAACCCAGCTTTTTAAAGTAACCTAACCTAGAGGGGTTTTTTTGGAGCTTTTGAGGTTTCTGAGCCCTAAACCAGAATCAGGATAATTAAAACTTTCATTGTTATATAAGGATCAAAAGATTTTTTTATTCAAATTGTAAATTTGAACATTAATTTGGTTGTGTTGCCAGAGAATTCTCATTGTTTACTTAAGTATTTCCGAGCCTTTTATCCCATCCACAATACTTTTTAAATGCCTTTGACTTGGTATTTTAAATTTTATTTATGAACTGCTGGACTAGATTCTTTACTAGCATAAGAATTACATTTTTAGAAAGCAGGATAGTGGAAGTATTATATTACCTGAACATGAAAGCTAATTAGTACAAGGAGGCATCTATGAAATTAGGAGGCTTTCATTTCCTCACACAAATAGGATTTTATTGGTGAAAAAATTTTAAAGTTCTTAAAATTAAGCGTTTGAAGGCAAAAGAGGATGGTGTTAAATGACTCTAAATTGGTAGTCACTAAACTAATGATCACTGGGAATTTGGTGGTCTGAATTAAACAGTGCTGTTTATATACAGTACATAGTTTCTAAAACCCAGTGCCAACAAAGTGAAATATTTAACTGTTTATACTGATTACAGTGAAGTAGCAAGAATACTTTGGATTAAGCACAATATTGAAATCAATTTGTCCTGGTTTTACCTTGTAGTTTGGGTTTTTTTTGGCACCGGGCATCGAACTCCGGACCTTGAGCTTTTGAGGCAGGCGCTGGAACCGCTGAGCTAAATCCCCGGCCCGCCTTGTTGTAGTTTTGACTTCTAGAAAACTTTATTCATCTCACTTGCATTTCTTTAAACTGGAATTAGCTGGTAGAAAACTCCCACGGGCGGGGGGGGGGGGGGGAAGAACTGTACAGAGCTAAAACTAGCAAAGGATTTAGAAAAAAATTTTGAAAGTCTTTGACCAATCCTGCTGGAGTTGCGTAAGCAAGGCAGGCTTTTTGTCCAATCGCCTTCCGGCTCTGACTATAAAGAAGCGGCCGGTCTGGGTCGCCGGAGCTAGGGCGATTCAGATTCTGCAGTGATGGCTCGCACGAAGCAGACGGCGCGTAAGTCTACCGGCGGCAAGGCTCCCCGTAAGCAGCTGGCCACCAAGGCGGCCCGTAAGAGCGCCCCGGCTACCGGCGGCGTGAAGAAGCCGCACCGGTACCGGCCGGGAACAGTGGCGCTGCGCGAGATCCGCCGCTACCAGAAGTCCACCGAGCTACTGATCCGCAAGCTGCCGTTCCAGCGCCTGGTGCGCGAGATCGCGCAGGACTTCAAGACCGACCTGCGCTTCCAGAGCTCGGCGGTGATGGCACTTCAGGAGGCGAGCGAGGCCTACTTGGTGGGGCTGTTCGAGGACACCAACCTGTGTGCCATCCACGCCAAGCGCGTCACTATCATGCCCAAGGACATCCAGCTGGCGCGCCGCATTCGCGGGGAGCGGGCCTGAGCCCCCGACGCCCCCACCTCCTTCAAAGGCTCTTTTCAGAGCCACCCACATCCGCGCTGAAGAGAGCTGTACCTTTGGTTCACTTCAGGCGATTAGATTTGAGCATTTTACGCTTTCCTAAGATAGGACATACTTATGTCCCTAATTTAGCCAGCCTGTTTTCATAGTAATCTAAGCTTTAGGGAAATCTTGACAACCTACCTGTGGTATGTACTATGGTGCCAGTTTTTCTATTGCAAAAACTAAAGGTTGCTTGTAAGTTACAAAATTGTGGTACTGTCCCTCCTGGTTCCTGAAGTGGTTAAAAAAAGTTATTACCCATTTCTGGAGCTACGTTTAGCTGTCTTGTTAACGTGAAGTAGTTTTGGTTTGCTAAACTGCTTAGTTGGTGACATGAGTTTGGTACCCGCCATTTGCAAGAGAGCTGCCCATGGAGCACATCAGATACCTGTAAGCCCCTGTAAAGTCAGACTTGTGCTGACCTGGAGCCATGCCAGGTGAGGTCAGGGTGCCCTGCACACGTGATGGGCACGACTATAATCCCAGCACTCGGTAGGCTGAGGAAGGAGGATCGCTGTGAGCTCCAGGCCAGCCTGGGCTCCAAAGTGAGTTCAAGGCCACTCAAACAAAAAAAGTGAAGGCTGTCATGTAGGAAAGCCAGTGGCAGCTCTTGAAAATGATACAAACCTCTGGTTTTTGCCTAAATGTTCACATTGTCAGACTATAAATTGGAACTCCCTACTCCCCACTGATATTTTACCCTAGAATTTATGTTACCTTGTACCACTTGCTTGGCTTAGTTTGTCTTCTAAAATTCAGGTTCATGAAAGGAGGAAATTTTTTCTTTTGGTACCAGGGTTCAAACCCGGGACCTTCCACTTGTGAGGCAGGTGAAATCCCAAACCCCAAAGGAGGGAATTTTACTTTTGTACAACTGGCAACGTAGTAGCTTTTGATATGTTATAAATGAATAAATGAATGCATGCATGGGTGAGTAACAGCAACCATGTGGAAGATCCCAAACAAAAGCAACAATTAACCGGTAAGTATGCAGACATCGGCCTTCTGTGGGTCACATTGGCTTCGCTCCAACTGTTCTTGTAGTCCAAGCTTTTGTGTCCCTAACTTTTCCCTGAGACTTGCCTTTCTCACCTGAGTGCTCTCCAAGCCTCCTTTGCCGGGCATAGTGTGTCTGCATATCATTGTCTGCCCCTCCTCAAACTGTCAGCTAGTGAAACATGGAAGTAGAAACATCACAGAACTTTTAGTTTTAAAAAGCAGTTTGTTTTTTCACTTGGCGACTTAACCGAATTGATTGCAGTCTTCATATTTTTCTGAAACTTGAGAACAAGATCATTACTGAAACCAGTACAATCTGCTCCTGCTTGTTGCCTACGAGCAGGTCCATGAGAAATGGGAGCCCCATGATTAGGACAGATGGGACCCATGTGATTTTTCGTATGCTATTTAGAATGATTTCAGTGTTTTATGAAAGTAAGATCATATTCTAATACTTTCTGTTGGGATCACATTACACAGTATAAAGGCTCGTTCTCTCAGGGATCACCCCTCCTTTGGAAAGGAAGATACACAGCTCTGCCCACAAGCGCTGGATGTGGTGGCACACGCCTGTAATCCCAGCACACTGTAGGCTGAGGCAGGAGGATTGTGGCAAGTTTGAGGCCAGCCTGGGCTATATAAAGAGTTCAAGGCTATCCTGAACTAATAGCGAGACTGTCTCAAAAAACTAAAAAAAAAAAAAAAAAGTAATTTCGACCAGACTTCAGGGCAAGGGGGATTCCTGTTGATCCACAATTGGGCCAACTGCTAAACAGATTAGTGTTCTTGAGTGTGTAAACTGTGTATTCCCTCTTTCCAGCCAAAGAAATTTATTACAGAAAGGCCCTCTGGGAGATTTTTCCAGGTTTACACTGATCAGTACTCTTGCAGGATGGGAAGTCTCCCTTTTCTGGAAATATGCAGCCCAAACAATTCTCCCAATTGACTTCTCAGTTTAGACTTCATGAAGCATTATCTATTCAGGGACAACGGGTATAGTACATGGAGATTCTCTCTGAAATTCCTCCATGTGCTAAACTACAACATTTTTGTGATTTTCTAGCTGCATGTTCTGAACTTGGAGCATGTTTCCATCTCATGAGAATTGAGTTTTGCTGTAATGTATGACGGCACACAAAAGTGAGTCCTCCATGCTGCCAGATCATTTTGACTTATGCTTATGGAAGTGATGCTATTTACTAAGACTAGGATCAGTGGGGAGTGTAAAATTGATACAGTCACTCTGATGGATGTTTTGACCTTCCTGGCTATAAGAAATCTAGAAGGTAGAGGAATAAGCATGTATCAAGCTCAGATTTCTGTTGTCTGGGATGGACATAAAGAGTTGGGAGTCACTACTATTTCAGAAGTATTTAAAGCTAAAGGAGCAGCCTACAAATCCCCTGTGGCCTGTCTCTTGCAACCTTTGGGTTATTGACAATATTGGATTTCTTGTCACTTGCCTGGCTCATGTTAGAACCATGAGCCTGGTGTGTGCATTTTCTGCTGGACCCCTGAACTCTCCTCTAATTTCCTTTAATCCTCAAATCAGCTTTACCAGCCTCAGATTTTTTTTCTTTTGTTCTGTTTGTGTTTTTTAGACAAGGTCTCAAAATGTAGTTCATGCTGGCCTTGAATTCACTGTGTAGCCCAACTTGGCCTCAAACTTGCAGCGATCCTCCTGCCTCAGCCTCCCAAGTGCTGGGATTGCAGGCATGTTCCACCATGCCTGGCATTCCTCCTCAGAGTTTTCTTGCAGTCTACCCTCCCCTAATTCCCTATGTTTACTTCTTTGGCAATTTTTGTTACATTGTGTTTTGTTTTGTTTTGTTTTGTTTTTTGGTACCCGGATGGAACTCAGAAATTTGGGCTTGCAAGGCAGGCGGCAGCACCACTGAGCTGAATCCCCGGTCCTACATTATGTTTAATTGTTTGCTTTTGCGTGTTTTAACCCAATAGATTAGATTCTTTGTGATAGACACTATTTATGTTGCACTTTAAATGTGTGGTAGCTCAGTGTGGAATAAATCACTTTTTGAAAGAATAAGTAAATTAGAATTTAATAGGAGAGGAAATACATGTAAATCCTTGCATCTGAATTTTCTGAAATGGCAAAGCTGTTAAGTGGCATAAATATTCTAGTCCTCTTCAAGGACCAAAATGACACTTACCTTGCTATGCCCACATAGGTATGAACATCCGGGATCCCTCACCTCACTGATCACAAATGACTTCCGGCTTTTCATGATGAATGGTACTTTTCCTAACAGGAGTCCATCTGCTAGTGCTCTTGGAATGACAACAGCAGGCACTACCGGCATTACTCTTACTACCAAGCTTGGACTACTGGGATTGTCTCTCTACTTCCCCAGTGTACTAAGCCAATATTTAACTCATTCATTTATTGTAACAATGTTTAAGATAGGCCTATTAAGCCAGGCACAAAAATGTTTTACAGCACAGAAGTAGATTTCAGAACATGACATACAATTCTAAAGATGAAAATTACTTTGTAACATATTTCAGTGGGGCAGCAGCACACACAACACACATACATGTGACTGTTTCATTAGGTTTAAGGACCCTAACTAGAAGGGCAGGACCCCCAACTTTTGTAATTGCAAAAACCAAACCAAAACAAAACCCAAAATCAAAAATTTAATGTAGTAGTAGTGTATGTCTAATTTTTATTTGTTCATAAACTTCGTGAGTTTCCCTTTGGAGGCTGAGGAAATAGGGATAAGGACTGTAGGGCGGGGGTAGCATGCATAGGACCGAGTTTAGTTCCATTATAGTAAGTACCAGTTTCAAGCAGCTATGTAAATCCTGTTTGTACTACTTCAAAGCACTTTATACTGTTAAAATGAAGCTTTCTGCTCACACCCCAAGCCTTTCTTAACCATTAGCGGTAACCACTGACACGCACTTCCTATTTACAATGAAGTTTCTTATGCGATCTGCATAGCTTGAAACGTAACTACTTGGCTACTTCCAGTTGAATGTTGTACGCTCAGTAAAGTCAAGATCGAATTGTAAGCAGGCGAACAAGTACCTGGGTCTGGCGCTCAGTCTGCTAGGGTAGGAGTCTGAGAGCTGGAGTCTTGGACAGTTGACGAGACTAAGAAAAGGCTGAGATACATAACGTCAGATCCTCCGTCAAACGGCCAAAAGGTGTGTGTTACTATCTCTTAGGACTATGGAAATGGCTCTGAAAAGAGCCGTTGTTTTCTTTCAGGCACTCGAAAAGCTCACTTGGCCTTGTGGTGGCTCTCGGTCTTCTTGGGCAGCAGCACGGCCTGGATGTTGGGCAGCACGCCGCCCTGCGCGATCGTCACCTTGCCCAGCAGCTTGTTGAGCTCCTCGTCGTTGCGGATGGCCAGCTGCAGGTGACGCGGGATGATGCGCGTCTTCTTGTTGTCGCGCGCCGCGTTGCCCGCCAGCTCCAGGATCTCGGCCGTCAGGTACTCCAACACGGCCGCCAGGTACACCGGGGCGCCGGCGCCCACGCGCTCGGCGTAGTTGCCCTTGCGCAGCAGGCGGTGCACGCGCCCCACAGGAAACTGCAGCCCGGCGCGGGACGAACGCGTCTTCGCCTTGGCGCGAGCCTTGCCGCCCTGCTTGCCGCGTCCAGACATCTCCTAAAGCCCAGCGGCGGAGTCACTCAACAGCGTCCCGAGAGGGACAGAAAGCGCTCTTTATGGCGTCGTCCGGGGGCGAAAAGGCAGCGCTGCGATTGGCCACTTTTCATTTTCGATTAGACCAATGGAAGGCGGCCGTGCGGGCCGCGGACGGTCAACGGGCGAGCCGGGATTGTGACGTCACAGAAGCACAATCACCAATCGCCGCAGACCTTCTCCGCGCCTCATT
The DNA here is from genome assembly GCF_000247695.1 of Heterocephalus glaber. The sequence goes on from NW_004624756.1 coordinate 24,462,290, forward strand.
TACGTATCGCCCTCTAGATAAGACAGCGCGGGTTGTCTGGCTTCTTATTGTTTTCTCTCTCTCGGTGCGAGATGCTGGAGCTCTCTAAGTCGGCGCCGGCCGCGAAGAAGGGGTCGGAGAAGGCGGTGACCAAGGCGCAGAAGACGGATGGCAAGGAGAGCTACTCGGTGGACGTGTACAAGGTGCTGAAGCAGGTGCACCCGCACACAGGCATCCCGTCCAAGGCCATGGGCATCATGAACTCGTTCGTGAATGACATCTTCGAGCGCGTCGCGCCTGGCGCACTACAACAAGCGCTCGACCATCACGTCGCGGGAGATCCAGACGGCCGTGCGCCAAGTGAGCCCGCGAGTGAGGTTCTCGCTGTCCCCAAAGGCTCTTTTGAGAGCCACCCACTCTTTCTAAAGAGAGTTGGCGCTGAGTTTTTACGAGTAAGTTGCTCATCCTAAACAGCCATTTCTAAGTTTATTTTTCTTCACTAACATTAGCTGCACCTCGATGCTTGCTGTAGCAAACTTCCAATAGGGTCATGGCAGAAACCGAGTGTAGGAAAAACTTTAGCTTTTATTCTTCGGTAAGTTCTTTTCATTTTAAGGATACGTACCTGGTAGAATGGAACTGCGTCCAACCGAGATTTTTTTTCTATTCCTTGAGGTGTAGGTAGCTTTCACTTCGGTGTTCTAGTGAAGTCAGTTTTGTCATGAAGTTGGCTTTGCCAATGGGAAATAAAGAGCAGCTGGACGTCATCCTCTGGCTCCTGCAGGCATTGGCCCGGTGTTCATCCGGGGCCAATCCGGAGGAGCGCGGGTAGTTTGAACCTCGGCCGCTGGTTAATCTTTTCTGTCCTGTTTGGTAGAATCTGGTGCCGGCACATTTAGTGGAATCAACTTCTGCTCTACCCACTTTCTTATTTCCGAGTGGAATTGCTCTACGCTGACGGGATTGCTATTTCTGGCCTTTTCTCTGTGGTCTGTACCATACTTACTCTGGGTCACTTTATTAATGTTCTCTATTAGGAAAATTTTAAAAGAAAAAGAATAATAGAGCAGGAGGATCCTCATGGTCACACCCACACTTCTGAAAATCAATGTCTTCATTTTAATTCCTTACAAATGGCATCTTTAAAACCATTTTGGCCTTTGGCAGAAATCCGCGGGAGAACACTTCCACAACTGAGGCTGCTGTTTGCTTATTTTTGGTTTTTCCCTGAAGGTTTTTGGTCACGCCTTTTATCCACTTAGGGTCCTTCCCTGAGCTCCAGGTTGACTCCCAGGTGTTCACACGAGCAAGCCCTGCACAAACGCACCCAGAGACTCACAGCCACGGCCGAAGCACCAGAAGCTTCGCGTGTTTGGCGTGGGCAGGAGCTGCACAACCGCCCTGCAGGCACAGCGCGACAGCACTGAAGAGGTAGGAGCATTATGCACGACAGCATCTTAAAAAACTGAGCAAAACTAAATTAAGTAGTGTCTAAGTATGATCATAAAACCTACTTCAAAGGGATAAACTAATACACGTTTAAAAACGTGAAGCGTATTTCTTATGGTAATAAAGACGGCAAGAGAATGGGAAAAGCTCAGAGAAAAACAGAAAGTTGAATGCGCCGGGGTTAGAAGTTTGCCTTGGGTGTTTGATGAAATTTGCTTTATACTCTAAATGTGCATTCCACATATTCCCTGTATATAGCAAAAATAGTATTGAAAATATATAATACAGAAGGAATGCCCCTTTCTGTTTCTTGTGGTACAGGGAATTGAACTCAGGACCTTGCACTTGTGAGGCAGGCAGAGCACCACTGAGCTAAATCCTCAGCCCAGGAAATCCCCTTTGTGCAGAGAACTGTAGTATTGATTATGCCCAAGGCAGGCTGTGGAGAGTTAGCCCCGCAGTCAGCTTGTTTATGGAAGTGAGTCTGGCTGACGCCTATGTGCCAAGGTCAGAGTAACTCTCACCCAAATTCCATTCCCACAACTAAAACCTTCCGGCTAGAAGGAAAATGTTCCAATTACAATAATATATTTTGTCTATTCTGTTGCTAATCTGAGAATGTTTTGTCTTGTCCTTTCTGAGCCTTTTTTACATTAATTTTTATAGAAACTGCACATAGCTCACCTTTACCCCAATTGACTGCCGATAAAAGTCAGTGCCTGGGACTGGCCAGGGCCTTTGTCAGTTGCACCAGCACTGGTCATCCTGGGCCCTGCTTTCTCTCCCTTAGTTCTGTCTCTTAGTGTATTTATTTTCTCAGGCCTGTGTCATGTACTGGGCAGGTGGGGACTGGAACCTGACTACAGGGGTCCCCAACACCTTTGTATAAAAACAAATTATAAGCATGATTTCATTTGCATAAGAAAAAATGTACAAATTAGTACTCCAAACCTAATAATGTTTCTCTAGGTGATGGAAGTTTCTTTTAGGGAGGAGGAAGAGAAACAGACAAACCATTAAGAAGGATCAGGGACCCGTGACAGGGGCTCAACACCGTAATCCCAACACGACGGCAGGGGCAGGAGAATCATGAGACTGAGCCCAGCCTGGGCAATTTAGGGAGATCAAGTCTCTCAGCACTCAAGAAAGTGCTGGACTGTAGCTCACGGTAAAGGCCTGGGTTTAAATCCCTGGTAGTGGAGGGTGAGGGAATGGTGGAGCCTGTGGATTCAGAAAACCCAAGCTTTTGGCTAAAGTTAGCAATCGTCAGCCAATCTCCAGTACCCTAGATCCTGAAGCCAAGACAGAGTTCTCCTGGAAAAATAATCCTGATTCCCAGGAAACATGTGGAGGACCCTGATGGGCTCCACTGCAGTTGGTTTCTCCACGTTATGCACCACACCGAATCTGTAGCTCCACAATATTGACCGAAGTCATGCCTGAGGAAGTGTAGTCAATCAAATGCTCCTCCTCCTGCTCCTTGCCAGTCTGAGCCCTGACTCACCCTCTAAAGCCCAGCCCTGTTATCCCCAGAGCCCTCCCTGGACTGGGCGCTGTCCCATGGGCTCCGGGTCTGCTGAGCTGTCACCAGTTATTGGTGACAGCCCTCTGGGCATCGTGTGTGTGCCTGTTTGTGCTGTTCATGCATTAAGTGCGCGCGCGTGTGTGTGTGTGTGTGTATATGTGTGTGTGTGTGTGTGTGTGTGTGTGTATCCCTCCCTCAATCCTGTTCGGACAGACTTTATACTTTTTGTATTTATGTATTTTCTCCCACATCTCACCACCATTTGAGGAGAGTAAATTCACTACACACACACACACACACACACACACACACACACACATTAATTTTAAAACATTTTAAATTATTTTTCATGATACATGTGTCATTGGTCATCTCTATTTAGGTAGATAATCAGCAGCAGATTCTATTATTGGTTGATTTTCCAGAATGAGTGAACCAGCAGATAAAATCCAGAACAAAAAGAGGATTCAGAGGGATTAAGTTACATAAGCAGATTCACTGGGCCAGGATAAAGATTTCGGAGGCTACTGCCCATGACCAGGACACACCAGGAACACAGATATGGGTGTATCTGTGAGTAAGGTTTGCTCTCAAGAATTGTCCGTGTGACTGGGATTGTCAGCAGGGACGATGTCTGGAAGGATGTAGGGGACAATGGAGACAGAAGTGGCTAAACTGTGCAGAGCGGACAGAAGCTCTCCGAAGTGATCTGTGGCTACTCTACAAAGGGTCACATGTCATCGTGTCACTCCTCCTTATTCAGGGAGTTCACATTTTGAAAGCGAGACAGAGAGGAAGCAGAACGGGAGCGGAGATGCAGGTTGTATGTCCTTGCGTCTTGGTAAAGCAAACATCTAACCTGTTGCTGAATGATCTTGATGACTTTCTACCATTATTGGTCAGTCAGCCTTGGGAATTGATTTGAGCCAATCCAAACTAGGATATTACTTTATTTTCCACAGTGCCTTAGCCACTTTCCCGTCACTGGCGGAAAAAAATACCTGACACCAGTTAAAGCAGAGGTTTACTGGGGCTCATGTTTCTTAGAGGGTTCAGGTTGTGGTTGGCTGGGTCCAGAGAAGAAGTGGTGGAGGGGCCTGGAGGAGGGGCACTGGTCACACGGAGGCAGACTGGAAGCAGAGAGAAGGGAGGAGCGGGGTGGGAACTGAACCCTTTCCATCAGGCCCCAATGACCCCACCTTCAGCTGCAGAATTCATCAATGGGTGAACCCACGAGGAGTGTAACACCCCACGATCCAATCACTTTCCAAACACTTGGGATTTGGGGGTATATTTTAGACTTAGACCATAACACACTGGTATGTATGCCTGGTAGCTTCAAGAATTCACGTAATTTGCCCCAAATATTTTGTGTCAATATTTTTTCCCTAAAGAATAAGTTGTAGGATAGGACAGAACACACTAGAACATGGAAACAGAAGAGGGACTCTGATCTAGAGGGCATTTCCCCAGCACCGAGCTGTGGCCAGAATGCATGGTCCCTGTCCAACCTAGGAAAGTTTGTCTTCTTTATTGGAAACCGTGCACACTCTGCCATGCAGTTGTAAGTAACATGCAGACAGAGCTGAACTCGGAGTCCCTACTTTCTAGGGGGCCAGCATTCCATCACCCCTCAGTTACGACGTCATTTTGGGCATGTTAAATTAATGTGGTCACAACTTAGCTGGCTTATATTTCAGGTTACATCATGTGTATCTCATCATCCACAGTCTTCCAAGCCATCTGAGATATGTGTTTTGTGCAGAAGACCAGTTTACCCATCTCCTAACACTGTTAAATCTGTCTTTCAGAAGTTGGCCTTTTTGATTCTGTCAAATCAGAAAGGTGGTGGTTTTTGGGAGCCTGCAAGAAGTACAGAGAAGAGTGGCAGCAAAACAGAAAATGAATCAAAATGAAACTCAATGACATTTTTCCAGACTCAATGATTAAAAACTTTCTATCGCCAGTGTGGTGCCAAACCCCTGTAATCCCAGCACTCGAGAGGCTGAGGCAGGAAGATTGCTGTGAGTTTGAGGTCAGCCTGGGATACATATTGAGTTCAAGTCCAGGTTCAGCTACGTAGCAAGGCTCTGTCCCAACCCCCCACCCCCATTCTATTACCTTGTACAGAGCAGAATGCACACATAGGTATTCCAAGGAGTTGGTCTACATGAGAGATTCAACTTAGCGAGCTTTCACCTAGGTCCTGAGAAGGCAAAACCGCATGAGCGGAGCTGGTGGTGACAGAGTGTGCAGAAACTGCAGTCGTGTAAGATCCCAGACACAGGCAGGAAGGACGACCCTAACCAATGTCCTGCGGGGGCATAGTGCAGAGAAGCTCTTTTTAAAAGTAATTTTTTAAATGCATAAATTAGGAAATGTAAACCGGGAGCACTGGGCTGTAAGGGTACTGACTGAGGAGAACCTTTAAATCTCAGACACGCTGGCCAGGGCCCCGTGCAGCCCTTAGGAGCAGTGGCGGGGCTTCCGGTCACGGCGAACACTGTGGATCAGCTCGTTTCCAGCTGTGCAGTCTCCACAATCCGGGAGAGACGAGGAGGTAACAACTCAGTGAGCAACTGCTGGAACAGAGGATGAATATCTTTCTCTCTTTTTTTTCCTTTTCAGTCATTTAGGATAAGTAACTGGGGAAGTGAGTTTCATGCTGACGTGTCTCAAAGGCCTAACCCTAATCTTCTCTCTTTTGTCTCTTTTTTTAAGTTAGTAACAGCAAACCTCAGACTCAGCGTAGAAGACCGCAAACAGTATATAACTAGAATTAAATAATATTGCTTTACACCAGGTGTGGTGACGCACACTGTAATCCTAGCACGTGGGAGGCTGAGGCAGGAGGGTGGCTGTGAATTTAAGGCAGCCTGGGCTACACAGTGAGTTCAAGGCATGCCTGAACTACATAGCGGGACCCTGCCTCAGAAAACAAAAATAAAAACAAAACCAACAAAATAACCCCAAAATAAATAATAGCTTTATTTTATATTGTTTTATCATCATCCTCTGTTCATGGTCAGATATAGAAATTTTCAATCATGTAAAGGCCTTAAAATACATTGATTAGATTTTCTAAGGAGCATAGTTAAAGAAGATGAATAATTGGGTAGGTTGCAATCACCTACCACAAGAAAAACCATGATGAAAGTGGAAATTTGAGTACTACAATATCATAAAATCATAAATGACAAAACGAAGCTTTTATTTTATATAACCTTTATCGATTATATATCTGTGTTCCATGAATACAGAAATTACACTAAACATTAACTGTACCTGCTACAGGGAAGCACAGATATTCTGTACGGAGACAACTGGGAGTTTCTTGGAAGAGGCGAAACAAAACTCAACCTTGAAAGAAAGGGTCACTGAGACCCAGTTGGTGTAGTGCCACTGAGTCCTGAGCAACACGTTACCCCGAAATCTCGCAACTTTGGTTCAGCGGAAGTGCTTATTACTGGCCAGGGTTCCCGGGCCCAGCATCCGGAGCAGCTGGTCTGGCTGCGCGGCCCGGAGCTCCGCGGCGCGGCGGCCCATCGCGGTCCCGCCGTCTAACCCTGGAAGCCTCGAAGCACTCGCGCGTCTCCTGCGGGCCGTGCGTGGGTCCGTGTAGGGCCGCACCCGACTTCACCCGACCCCACCTCACCCCATGAGCGCATCAGGAGCGGGTCGCCGCGCGGCCCCGGTCCAGGAAACCAGATCTCGGTGGGCCAGGGTTGGTTCCCTGCAAAGGCCTAGCAGTGATCCCGAAGCCTGACTGAGGACCCCTGGGTGGAAGAGGAGTGAAAAGCAGGGAATAGAAAACCGACAGACAACGGGAAAGGCTTTTGATTAGTATTTGGTTATATGAACACGGTAGCACAAGAGGAACTGCGAGAGTTCACTCTCCTGACTTGAGAGAAGAGTAAAACTCGGGCCTGACGCTAAGGAAGGGGCAGAGAAGGTGGGTTCGGGAGTGGACGCGTGCATCGGGGCGCGGCCGTGAGCTCTGCCGGAGTCTTTCCTGCCAGAAGCCCACGTCTGTGTGAGCGCCGGTGTCCCCGGCTGGACCCAGCCTCGAACTTACTGATTCTCCCACAGGCATCTCAGGTTCAGGAGGCTGTGGAGAGGGCACTAACCTGGAGCAAAAAGCAAAAGCTAATCCGAACAGACGCTCAGCCCAGGCCTGCGTCTCCTCGCTCTCCTCGTGAGATTCCTGAGCACAGTGAAAGGCGGTCCCGTGCCTTACACCTCGCCCCTCGGAAGCCCAGGAGCAGATGCAGGGTCACGCCACGCGCCCACGGGCAGCAGCGCAGGATTCTGACCCTGGCCTCGCCTTCCCGAGCACCGCGTGCCCGCCGGGTGCCCGCGCGCGGCTCCCCCGCCCAGGCGCCCGCCTCCGCGCCCTTCGGCCCGCATCAGCCTCCCGCTGTCGCGCCGTCCTCTCCGCAGCCTCGCTCAGACTTCGCCTGCTCCGTGAGCCTCCTGTGGCTGTCGTTCAGATGGGAAATACAAGGCTGTTCGCCCTTTTTCCTCCCAAACCTTCAATATTATCCGACGCTCTTCTTAAGAGTATTTGTTTTTCCCCCTACAGAAAATAAAGTCTTGACATGTGACTTTTTGTCTACTTCTTGTTCCGTTTCTCATCCCTCCTGTGGCTTTTTGCCTATTTAGTTCTCATTACATTTCTCATCCCTCAAAGAGTTCCTAGCGTGACCAATACCTCCTGAAAGAAAATATAAACTGGAAAATACCACAGTCGACACTGTATGGGCTCAACTTCGAGGCTGTTTTACGAGTACACCAAGGGTCTCAAGTCTTTCAAATTCCAAGCAATCAGAATGTCCACAAGCAGCCCTCCGGATCCGGGCTTTGCGCCCTGGCCCTCAGGGACACAGGCCTGCAAGCTGCTGACAGGCAGCGCTTCCCAGCCCTGCTCGTCCTGTCAGGGCGGCTCCCTCTGAGTTCTGGGCCCTGTGACCGTGAAGACCCCCTTGGCCTCCTGTGGGGAAAGGTTGGTCACCGGGGCTCAGTCACGGCAGGAACAGGAAGTCCTCCTGTGATGCTGCCCAGCAAGCAATTATCGGTAAGGATGGCGTCAGGGTGTTCCAAAAAGCTAGTATCTTCACCGCAAAGATATTTGAGGAGATATATTTAACTTTAACATGATTTAAATATTACCAAGTGTATATGTATCAAAATGTTACACAGTACCACACTAATATCTACAACTTTTGCTTTTATGTATCAATTAAAAATAAATTGAAACATAAAGATTTTTAAAAATTTAAAGAGAGACAGAGACAGGAGGGAGAGAGCCAATATAACAAATGGCACCAGAAAAACAAATGTGTACAGTCCACAAAGCAGTTTCACAACAGTCATATGACTAAGAATTACTGTTACTTCCAGCTTACAAATGCATAACCTGATTATTCCAAGAAACAACTGTCCTGACGTTCTGACATGGCCACGTGTTTCAGAAGTTCGTCTCATTGCAAAGCTGGGAAAAAGTGCAGGCCTCACAGGCAGACAAGAACAGCCAAGACAGCTAATGCTGGCTGAGCGGTGATACGAACATTACAGTAAAAGAAAACTAGACACAAATGATGTCTTCGAGGTCCTTGGGAGGAGCAAACAATACATATGGAAAGACAGGGAGGATCCAACTTGCAAACAGGCTGATTGTGTGTGTGTGTGTGTGTGTGTGTGTGTGTGTGTGTGTGTGTGTGTGAAGTTGAGACAGGAGGATGAGACCCTGGAAAAGCTTCAAGATCAAATAGCTTAGCATGATGGGGCATGGCCTGATCCCAACAGTCTGGAGGCTGAAGCAGGAAGATTGAAAATTCAAGGTAAATTGCAGCCTAGCAGGAAAGGAATGGGGAGGAGGGAAGGAGGTTTCATGGCTTTGAAGGACAGTTTGGGTCTGGACGAAAATGAACGGGGATTTGACAATAGTGGGGAAGGTACATGTCAGGAAACAGTAACTGCACCTTTGAGAGCCAGCCGCCTATCTATTTGGTGCATCAGCATCAGGACTTACTGCAGATTCAATGCAGGTTAATCCAGTAAAGAAATGGCCTAACCCTGAGCCCTTAAGAATTCCACAAGCATTGCCAACCACTTTCTGGAGACTGAGGGAACAGTCCCTGGCTTTGTCTGCCTTTGGCCTGACTCTGTCCTTCGCCTGCTGAACGGAAGGCAGCCTAGTTCTGCACTGTTTATTCTCACAAGCCAATCTGAGACTTCCTGCATTCTAATCAGAAAAGATTGAATGACACTTAGAAAAGCAATAGAAGCGCTTGAGCTTTTCCGTTGAAATATCTGACAGTCTAGGATATTAGGACTTGTATTTGTATTTAAACACTGATTCACGGAAAATGGTAACACGGCTCTGTCCGTCTAAATATCTAAACACTGGGAAACTTCATTCTCTCTTGAAAAAAAACTTTCTAACCTTCACTTTTCAGAGGTTGCCTTGTTGGTTTTAAAATTTTCCAATTCTTACAGTTAAACATTAAGAAAGATATTGAAATAAAATGTGGTGCTGGCTCAGAAAAAAAACTTGAGTCTAAATTCTTTCGATGAAAAATTCTGGCCATGGGAAAATAGTACACAGAAATGCCAACCCTTACAGAGGTAAAACCGAGATGATGGAGAACAGAAGGCAGAATCAGGGGACATCTTGAATTTGGGGAATTCAAAGGAAAGGCTTGGCATGGGAGGAGCCAGTACGCTGTCTACTTAGGGTAACTGCAACAAGGTACTGCCAGGAAAATTCCAGCGGCCAGGAATACCCCTGCAGGACAGGATGTGGACGTCTTTAACCGGCTAGAGGGAGACTGGTTCCGGTTGACCTGCATCCTTATCAACATCGTGAAATCACTTGAACACAGTAGGTATAGAGGGAGATAGCAAAGGAAGTGAACTAAAACTTTCTTGAAAAATAAACGTGTAACAACCCAAATTTATGGTGCAACGTGGAAACGTTGACTTTCACTGACCAGAGAAATTTAAAAGGCATTTGAAATTTGTACACAATAATTTTTAAAAATGGGCCAGTCACTAGGGTTAACATCTATCCTGAGGATAAAAGTTAAGAGTGTGTTAACATACCCTCGGTTTACCCTACCTTAAAACACCAGAAGAGACAGTACAGCTTTGGTGAATGCTGAGGACCATTACCGATAGTTTCAGACTTCGTTTTCTTCAGAAGGGAAATTCAGCGCCAGCTCTCTTTAGAAAGAGTGGGTGGCTCTGAAAAGAGCCTTTGTGGGCAGCGTGAGACTCACTCGCGGGCTCACTTGGCGCTGGTGTACTTGGTGACGGCCTTGGTGCCCTCCGACACGGCGTGCTTCGCCAGCTCGCCAGGCAGCAGCAGCCGCACGGCCGTCTGGATCTCCCGCGACGTGATGGTCGAGCGCTTGTTGTAGTGCGCCAGGCGCGACGCCTCGCCCGCGATGCGCTCGAAGATGTCGTTCACGAACGAGTTCATGATGCCCATGGCCTTGGACGAGATGCCCGTGTCCGGGTGCACCTGCTTCAGCACCTTATACACGTACACCGAGTAGCTCTCCTTGCGGCTGCGCTTGCGCTTCTTGCCGTCCTTCTTCTGCGCCTTGGTCACCGCCTTCTTCGACCCCTTCTTCGCGGCCGGCGCCGACTTCGAGGGTTCCGGCATCTTGGAGCGAGAGAGGGAAGCATTGAGGAGCCCGCCAACCCACGCTGCCTTATCTAGAGGGCGATACGTAAATGAGGCGCGGAGAAGGTCTGCGGCGATTGGTGATTGTGCTTCTGTGACGTCACAATCCCGGCTCGCCCGTTGACCGTCCGCGGCCCGCACGGCCGCCTTCCATTGGTCTAATCGAAAATGAAAAGTGGCCAATCGCAGCGCTGTCTTTTCGCCCCCCGACGACGCCATAAAGAGCGCTTTCTTTCCCTCTCGGGACACTGGTGAGTGATTCCGCCGCTGGGCTTTAGGAGATGTCTGGACGCGGCAAGCAGGGCGGCAAGGCTCGCCCCAAGGCGAAGACGCGCTCGTCCCGCGCCGGGCTGCAGTTTCCGGTGGGGCGCGTGCACCGCCTGCTGCGCAAGGGCAACTACGCCGAGCGCGTGGGCGCCGGCGCCCCGGTGTACCTGGCGGCCGTGCTGGAGTACCTGACGGCCGAGATCCTGGAGCTGGCCGGCAACGCGGCGCGCGACAACAAGAAGACGCGCATCATCCCGCGTCACCTGCAGCTGGCCATCCGCAACGATGAGGAGCTCAACAAGCTGCTGGGCAAGGTGACGATCGCGCAGGGCGGCGTGCTGCCCAACATCCAGGCCGTGCTGCTGCCCAAGAAGACCGAGAGCCACCACAAGACCAAGGGCAAATGAAGCCCACAACACAACTCCAAAGGTTCTTTTCAGAGCCACTGAAGTTTTTTAAGGAGTTGAGACATTTACCAAGAAATGTATTGCGCACTCGGCTGTCACTGGCAGAACGTCACACTATGTCCCTGCATGTTTGGTTTAACGAAGTTGTGTAAGCGCACAGGTCTTTTCAAAGATCCGTGTGGGTGGCTCTGAAAAGAGCCTTTGGGGCTTCCGTACTGTTCGCACAAACTTCCTACTTCTTTTTGGGCGCCGCCTTCTTTGCCTTGGCAGCCTTGGGCTTGGTTGCCTTTGGTTTAGCTGCTTTGGGCTTGGCCGTCTTAGGCTTCATGGCCTTCAACTTGGCGGGGCTCTTTACTGTTTTCTTTGGCTTAGCGGCCGGCTTCATCTTTTTGGGGCTTTTGGCCACCTTCTTAACACCAGCCGCGGCAGGTTTCTTTGCCTTTTTTGGTGTCTTTTTCACAGCCTTCTTGGCGCCCGCTACCTTCTTGGGTTTCTTGGCGGCGGCTCCGGCGGGCCTCTTAGGCTTCACGGCGCTCGGCTTCTTGGCCTTGGGCTCTCCCGAAGCCACCTTCTTGTTGAGCTTGAAGGAGCCGGAGGCTCCGGTGCCCTTGGTCTGCACCAGGGTGCCCTTGCTCACTAGGCTCTTCAGCCCCAACTTAATGCGGCTGTTGTTCTTCTCCACGTCGTAGCCGCCAGCGGCCAGCGCTTTTTTCAGGGCGGCCAAGGAGAGCCCATTGCGCTCCTTGGAGGCGGCGACGGCCTTGGTGATGAGTTCGGACACAGGGGGCCCAGTGACCTTGCGCTTGGCCACGCCGGCCGCCTTCTTGGCGGTTTTCTTCTTGGCGGGGGACTTTTCCACTGGGGCCGGCGCGGCCGTCTCGGCGGGAGCGGTTTCCGACATGGCAACGGGAAAAGAGCGAAGAAAAACAAACTAGAACCCAGAGGCGAATTTCGCAGTGCTGCAACGCGCGGCCCGGGCCTTATATAACGTGCCGCTGGCCTGTGATTGGTGGAGGGACCGATCCACCGGCCGCCGCTGCGCGCCCTGGAACTCTCAAAGTGGGTTTGTGGGTCCCCCAAACTTGATTAAATCGTGAAAACCACGGAACAGAATTTTGGGCTGTGAGGTTTCAGAGGGGAGAACAGTCCCCAAGTCCACACACTTGTTTGTGTTTTTTGGTATCCCACTCAATTAGTGAAAGATACTTTGAAAAATTCTGTGGCTTAAGAAAAATCCTGCAGCCTGGGGGCATCCTGCTACTAAATTGCATGTTACAACAAACTTATACTATGTATTCAAGGAATACTACTTAAAAGGATTTGTCCAAAGGTTTGGGGTTTTATTTTTGAAAGAAGGAACACAGTATATTCTTTGATTTGGGAATAAGCTTTGTGTCTAACTGTGCAAGTAACACAGGCATAGGGCGGGTGATTGCTCAGGGCCTGAAAATAGCCACATAAACTTTACTTTAAAACCGGTTCTGCCTCCTAGCAGTTTTCAAGTACTGGGGTAAGACCGAGGGCCTTACCAAATGCTCCGAGGAGCTGACTGCAACGAAGAACACCCGGGAAGGAACACACCGGACAAGTTGGAAAGTAAAACAGACCTTTATTAGTCTGACCAGATGGCACTCCCAAAGCAAAATAGTTTAGAGAGGCAACTGGCTCAGAGTCCGAGGCTGTTTTTATAGGGGGTTGAGGGGGAAGTTAACATATAGAATTAAAGAAAAGGGGACAAAGGTTAGTGGTCGACTGGCACATATTGATGGTCAGCAGACATTTGCACCTTGTTCTATAGATTGTGGTGTCCGGAATATCAGTTCCGGGTAAACAAGGAGTTGAGTAGTTTACTTTGGGACTTTAGGTCTGTTACAGATTTTTATCTAGTGTCCCAAAACTAACAAGCATCTTTATCCATTAACTCACATTTAATCACAATGGGGCTGGAGAAAAGGAACAAAGGTTATGCAGTCCCACACTGGTGTATTTATAGGACAATTGATTTTACAGCTGGTTAAAGTTGGGATGTCAGAATGACCTTCCACTTCACGGTGGGAAGGTCAGACATCTCTGAGTTAGGAAGCCAATCACCCAAACTCAGATGCAATCTTAAATTTTTATTTTCTAACTGACCTGCATTCTTGCTTTACTTCCTGAGCTAATTCATTAAAATAGGGTCGAAAAGTACTTAACAAAGATAATTTGCTTTAGAAAACAAAAAGGATAAAACCTGCAGAAAATCATTCAAGAACTCCCTAGAGTGGAGGTATGAAGATCGTGTGGGCCAGGGCATGGAGAGTGGCCTGAGCTTTCTTCCCAGAGCTGGAACTGCATTTCCTTCAGCAGCTAGGAATGGTCTTTGAGCAGCCTGGGCTGTCAATATGGGTATTCCTGTGTTTCCTTGCAGCCAGGCCTATGTTTTACAATAACTAAATATTGACCAGGAGGTTAGACTGAGTATCGAGTGAATGTTTCAGAGTCTCAAAAGCTCGCAGCAAAATGTAACCCCACAATGAAAAATGAGGTGAGAACGGGAGAAGTGAAATTTACCATTTTGGAGGGAAGGAAAATTATTGGGATTTTTGTGCCAGTATAATCTAAGGTCGAGCAAAAGATTTAATTAGATATATACTAAAATCAAGAGGAGCCAGGCAGGATGAGACATACTTTTAATCCCAGCACTTGGGAGGCTGAGGCGGGAGGATTGACTTGAATGCAAGTCCAACCTGGGCTACAATAGTAAGTTGAAGACTAGCCTTGACTACAGAGCAAGACCCTGTCTCAAAAAAAACCTAACAAGCAATCCCCCCCCCCGGGGGGGGGGTGATAACAAAAAGTTTCTTTTTAAATAACAACAACAAAGTTCAAAAATGAATGACCAGTTCTTGCCGGTGAAAAGCTACTTAGAGGAATTTAAACTCATCAAAACAATCTCTGTGAGAGCTCCTGGAGGTTAGGAAAAAATTGCCCAATCTAGGCGGTGGGGTTTTTTTGTTGTTGTTTTTGTTTTGTTTTTTTGGTATCGGGGATCAAACTCTGGACCTTGTGCTTTTGAGGTAAGCGGTAGAACCACTGAGCTAAATGCCCAGCCCTAGAGGTTTGTTTTTGATAACCCTCCACTGAAGAATTGTCTGCATTTTGACAAGATTGCTAAAAAAAAAAACCAAGAATACTTAAAGGGACCATATGTGGCCTGCAAAATCTTAAATTATTTAATACCTGGCCCTTTGGGGTCATTTCAGACTCCTCCACGCAGACACAGATAGTCCTACTGGTTTCTTTCAGAGCAAAGCAAATTGAAATCTAAAGAAAGAGATCTTAACAATGTAACGTTTTATCCAAGTGTTTACCGTGGTTCCCAGTCACAAAACTTTCAAAAGATTCAGGAGAAAACTCCCCAAACCCCGTGAGTAAGGGGGCAGAGTGTAACAAGAGCTAACACTCGGTGCACATTACTCAGCAGAAAGAAGTAATCCTAACTCTGCTCTTCGAGTTTTAATTCATCTGCCTTTTATACTCGTACAAGGGGAGACCCAGAGAATCAGGACCCCCCCCCCCCCCAAGACTCTAGAGCTGGTCACCGCCAACTCTGGGTCTACACTGAGTACCTGCCCCACTCCCGCAGCTGGGGTGGGAACCCTAATGGTAGTGGGAAGGCTGAGGCCTGAAAGGCCAGCATGAATCCTCCCTGTTCCTAGCAAGAGCTTGAAGTTAATTGTGGGAAGAAGGCTGTCCCAGACCTCAAAACACTTTCTAAGCTTCCAAAAAAAGCTAAGCAAGTTGCTACAATATAAACTTAATTTGGAGTGAGTTCAAAAACAGGAGAAAGGCAGAGGCTGATCTCCCTGTGGATACTCAGACCGCCCTCATTTAAGTCGCCTAGCGTCAAGCTGTTCACCCAAGAAGGCAAACAGCAAAACGATAGTCACGCAAAATACAGAACCAGTGAACAACGGATAACTTAAGTACAGAACACAGCACAAAGTTATATTGCCCAAGTCTGAACCTTTAACACGAACTAACAAAAGCACAGCTAGAAAGTAACAGCCTTTTTACTGACTATGGAGGGGCTCTGAAAAGAGCCTTTTGGGGTAGGATACAAACTGGAGCCACAGTGCATTTATGCCCGCTCCCCACGGATGCGGCGCGCCAGCTGGATGTCCTTGGGCATGATGGTGACGCGCTTGGCGTGGATGGCACACAGGTTGGTGTCCTCGAACAGCCCCACCAAGTAGGCCTCGCACGCCTCCTGAAGCGCCATCACCGCCGAGCTCTGGAAGCGCAGGTCGGTCTTGAAGTCCTGCGCGATCTCGCGCACCAGGCGCTGGAACGGCAGCTTACGAATCAGCAGTTCGGTGGACTTCTGGTAGCGGCGGATCTCGCGCAGCGCCACGGTTCCGGGCCGGTAGCGGTGCGGCTTTTTCACGCCGCCGGTGGCCGGCGCGCTCTTGCGGGCTGCCTTGGTGGCCAGCTGCTTACGGGGGGCTTTACCGCCGGTAGACTTGCGCGCCGTCTGCTTCGTGCGAGCCATAAGTTCAACTACAAGAGCTACCCAACACAAAATGAGCGTGGAAACTAGAAAAACTCGGTATTTATAAAACTCCGTGAGCTCTGATTGGACAAGAGAGTACAGCTTCCTAGTTCTCTGCACCCCATTGGTTCGTGCGTGAATCCTGCATGAAACTTCACCTCTGTACTAAGCAAGGGACAAAGAAATTAGGACAACGTCGACTTGAGCATCTAAAGTGCCTTGCAAATTCTTAATTGACTGGGATTTTGATAAAACTAAAACTTATAGAAAAACTTCCAAGGGAGTGCAAACAACTTGTAAATGGAGTCGTGTTTATCGTTCAAAATTCACCAGCACTCATCCAGTCCAAATGCACCTAAAAATCGCTTCCACTTACAATAGCCCTCCAACCTCTCCTGTTGTTACTGTTTTAGCCGGTTACCGTGGCCCTAAGAATGCAGCCTTGTAGCCTATTATACAGGATTTGCCGTTCTACTTAACTCCACAAGGATTCGGATGGGCTAATTGAGATTTTCGCCGACACAGACACTGGAACAGCTACAATCACAGTCCTCCCTACTACAGCTGACTCCCAACAGTGCCTGCGGGAACACATGAAAGATTGTATAAATGCGCAGCTCTCAACTGACTTTGTGGGGGGCCCTGAAAAGGGCCTTTATGTTGAGCGCGCAAAAAAGGGTCGTGGGCGGGCGGGCGCTCAGCCGCCGAAGCCGTAGAGCGTGCGGCCCTGGCGCTTGAGCGCGTAGACCACGTCCATGGCCGTGACCGTCTTCCGCTTGGCGTGCTCTGTGTAGGTGACGGCGTCGCGGATCACGTTCTCCAGGAAGACCTTCAGCACCCCACGCGTCTCCTCGTAGATGAGACCGGAAATGCGCTTGACGCCGCCGCGCCGGGCTAGGCGGCGGATGGCAGGTTTGGTGATGCCCTGGATGTTGTCGCGCAGCACCTTGCGGTGGCGCTTGGCACCGCCCTTGCCCAGGCCCTTCCCGCCCTTGCCACGTCCTGACATGGTTGAGGCTAAGAAAAGCAGTAGACAGTGCTGCAGTGCAGACTTGTATATAGGTCCATCTCGGACCTGATTGAAAACTGCGGCGCCTGAAGCAGCTGCTTAGTTCCTTGTCAAACCGCGCCTCGCCCAGATTTTAAGGAAAAGTGTAAATCTCCCCTTTCCACCGGGGCGACACAGTCTCCTTTGGTTCGGACATGGAGTCTTCATAACCTTCCTCGTTTAATCTCTGGAAGCTGCCGGAGCCATTGTCCTGCTCCAGGAGTTCAGTGATCGCGGCTTTGCGCGGGGAGTTTGTTCTACGAATTTAACTCCGCCTTCCAGCTGCAATGTAGGCCTCGCTTTTCTCCAACTTGATTCCGTAACGTGTTCCTTACGTGGTACTTCCTTTCCTTCCCTCACTTGCCACATTTGTGGGTAGAAGTGACTTTATTTTCTTCACCCTGCTTACAAACGACTCGGGAAGCTGAGCGAGCTAGGCTCTTTCCCTCCATATCTTTGGAGCAGGTGAAAACGCAGCCCCGCGTTCACTCCTGTCCCCCTTTTCTCCATTGAAGGAAATAAGCTGTACGCAGAAAACCTCTCCTAGATGTAAAGTAAAGCGCACAGTGCAGATGCCACAGAGGAGTTTGTTCAGGGGAGAAGGTGTTGCCCAGCCGGAGTGGACTCAGTGTGGCAGCGGGGTGGTCGCCCTCTCGGCCCCAGCCTGGTCTTCCCTTCCTCATTGCGACCTGGGCAGTTTTCTCAGCCCACTCTCCCTTCTCTTGCCCTAAGGGTCAGAAATGTTCGCCTCTTTATGTTTCAGCATGTTGACTCCTGCTTGGACAGATGTCTCGTTTTATGAGTCGCAAGCTTTTGGACTGTTTATCTGCAAAGCTGGTGTTCCATGACTAGGCTCATTTGTCACGGAGCTTTCTTTTAATAAGAGAACCCAAGCACATAACCTGGAAGGTGTTAACCCTGTGTGTGCTAGTGGGGTACTTTCAGCAGTCCTCTTCCCTTGCAGCTGATAACCCACGCAACAATCTGCCTCATTAAATGCCTACTGCTTTTTGTTTTTGCGGTACTGGGAATCGAACTCAGGACCTTGCGCTTGCAAGGGAGGCACAGTGCACTGAGCTAAATCCCTGGCCCCTCCTACTGTGTTATTTTAAAATGAAAATCTCAAAATGAACTCTTGAATCACTGAGAAACCTTTTAAGGGCCCCTTCTGGTGCAGGAAACTGCAGGAGAAAGGGAACCTATTCCCCCCAGGTCTTAGGTTTAGTGGCTGGGCCCTACAAATCAAACTGCTAAAGACTTCGATTGGCAGTGGAGAAAGTTTCTTACATATGCGGGGCGGGGGGGGGGGGGCAAAAAAATGGATGAAACCTGGAGAAGCCAGGATTGAGTTTACCTTGGGAAATTACGCAGATCCAGTCACCCGGGTAACAATGCCTAGAGTTCTTCCCCTCTGGTAAGGTCTGCAGCTTGACACAGGAAATTGCCCTTTATAACTGTGGGGTCTTCCCTTGGAAAAGGGAAAGTACTGCTCGTTTTTTACATTTTTCTGTCTGCTCTTTCTCAAAATCATTTTTATACCGAAATGACTTATTCTGGAGTGGAATATTCTGCTCTCCTCCTGCCTAACATACCCGGGAAGGTCTCTGCTGTGTCCTCCATTGTTGGAACCGTAAGTGCAATGTCCCCAAATAGGGCACTTTGGCAGATTGAGTACTCTGCGTTAAAGGAAAACGCGCCACTGCCTAGTGTGGATCTTTGCTTTTAGTGATAATGGAAATGAAAGTACACATTTACGGGAAAAAAACTTTAATTAAAAGGTAAGAAAAATAGGGGCTTTAGCGTCGGGGCTTGATAAAGATCAGGCCAGCCCTTAACAAAAGAGAACAAGAATAAAATAGGGAAGGGCCCTGCTTGAGCAGCTGGAGAGCGCCCTGGTGAGGGGCTCGACCTGGGCCTGCAAAGGCGGAGGCCGCTGTGAGCCGATGCGCGGGGCCCTGGGTGGACTCAGCCCGCTTCCCAGCTGGAGGGGCCGCTCCTTCCCAGGATCCTCCGCGGGGGTTCACCCCTGGGGCGCTGCTCTCCCAGGGATCGGTGATTGCGGGGTTGGGGCAGAGGTGGGGACCTCTGGGCCCAGTTGAATGTCCCCTTTCATCCGTTATTTTCAGTCTGGATGCAGGGTGAGATGCTGATCAAACTTGTTCGGCCAGCTTTTAAACAGACACTGCCCACTGATTAACAAACCTGCACGCGGAGCTCAGAAGGCGCTGATCCGAATGTTCAGCTGACAGAAATCTGAAACTAAAGTCGACCTGTGTTCTGCCTTTAGCTGCTGTAGGGCATCTGTAGGCCCAAGGAAAATCTCTTCTCCCTCTCCCTCTCCCTCTCTTTCTGTCTGTTTTTCCAGAACCAGACATTGTAGGGATTCAGTTATTTGCCTGTTGTTGCTTCAAGGCCACATCGCAGCTGAGCAGTGAGTCTGTGGAACGTTAACTTTCCACCGTGTAAGCCACACCCAAAACTGCAGCGTGTCTAGGGGCTCTGAGCGCGCTCGTCAGCCTTCAAGAGCACCATCTCCTCCCATCCTATTGCAATTTCAAAGTCCCTCTCAAGTACAGACAGGCATATTTTACTCGGAACCCCCGACCACTCGCAGTAGTCAGCGCTCACCCATTGGTTAGCTTTACCCGGAAGGGCTGACTCTCGCAGTGCCGCGGGCACTGGACCGGGTGGGAGGAAACGTCACTCAGTCTTCCAGCGACGCCCGCTGTCCTCGGCCCGGGACAGACACTGGACACTGTGACCTCTGCCAGCGACCGTGCTGCGGCTGCAGACCCCTCCTGAGTTAAAATCAGGCATAGAAGTCCCAGCCTGCCACCCTGACTGCGCAGCCCCCTCTCTTGGACTCTCCCGCTGCGGAGCAGTGACAAACCCCTGCTTTTTCTACAGCTTTTGACTCTGTAAACTCCTTTTACCACCTGTGGCTCCAGTGTCTCACACACTACACCTCGAGCAGCGGGGAAGGAACCTAGGGCCTTGCACTGAGCCACATCCCCAGCCTTTATAAAAATGTTTTTAAAATTCTGAGACAGAATCTGGCTATGTCACTAAATTGCCCAGGCTGTGCTTGAATTTGTGATTTTCCTGCCTCAGCCTCCCAGAATGCTGCAATTACAGTCATACACTACCATGCCTGGCTAAATCACGGTTTTGTTCATTCCTTAGCGGGGACCAAAAAAAGGCCTTTAAGTACCTGACTGCCTCTGAAGAAAACACAAATCGTGTTTTAATCATTAACATGCTGAACGCCCATTTGGTTCCTATCGTGGCCTCTGCCTGTGTCACTTGAAAGAGCCTCAGAATCAAGCCTCTTTCTGGCCTCCCAACCTCCTCCTCCTACCGGGTTTTTTTTTCCAAAAACAAGTCATAGAAACCAAAATTCAGCCAGGATTGGGGGCACTTTGGGAGGCTGAGGCAGGAGGATGGAAAGTTGGAGCCCAACCTGTCGGATTTAATGGCTGAGAGAGACCTGCTCTCAAAATTCAAAAAGGGCTGTGGATGCCGCTCCTTTGAATTCAGGCCAGCATGGGCTGGGGAGAAACATCAAAATTCTTGTGGCTCAGTGAGGGAGGAACTGGATTCCAAAGCGAGCTGAAGGCCTAGGAAGATCGCTCTGCTCTTTCCTCTGAAGACCAAGCTCCAGAGAAGCCAGATCCCCTCCACCCAGACCAAGAGATCTGGAACCCCCTAGGCATCACCCTCAGGCCAGGCCATGTGTCCGGGCGCTGTGCACACGCAGTCCATTTTTGTAGACAGCTAAGTAGCTGGATATATTATAGGCAATAAGACAGGGCTGGGCCCTCCAGGGAGGCCTACAGAAGACTGTACAGTCACATGCTTCCCCTAGGGGTTAACAGCAGTGATTGGTATTCTAAATAGGCATCCATCACCTTGACTGGGGACCAAAACCTCCTACCCTGATTCCTGAGGGGAGATCCTTGCTAGGTCCATGTGTGCTTGTATGTGACTTGCTTCCTCATTTGATCTCCATTTAATCAATATTACCTTAGCAGCTATACTTGTAATGTTATTGGCTGACCATAGTTTTGTCCCGCTTCATACCCACTTTGTGATTTATCATTGGATTTTTCTGTCCTTAAATTCTTTTATTGGTACATTTTAGGTACATGATAGGTCTCCCACTACCCCAGCAGCTATTATGTAGAATAGCTGCCCTCTTCCTATGGTGCCTTGCCCCCTCCCCTGTGTGACGTCATGCCAAGATGGTTGCTCCCACCAAAGAACAAACCCTTCATCCCAGCATGCCCCTGTTCCCACCTAGAGAGTAACCTAATACTCGCTCACCTGCTACCACCTAGTGACGTCACAGGCTCCTCCATTCCTTAGTCACTACCTCACTCAACCCCGCCTCAGCCCCTACAAACCCCACCCCAGTCTCCATAAAAGACTCTCCCTGCCCCGGCCATATTGCTTTTCTCTCTCCTTTGTTCAGAGACAGCCTGGCAGATCTGTTCCCCTAATAAAGGCTTGTTGTGGCCTGGTCTGGTCTTGGTCTTTGGCCTTTTACCTGACAGTACACAGTACATTTACATTTATCATTGGATACTTGTACCTGCACATGATGCATCTTGGTTCTTATTTTTCCCCCTTCCCCTGCCCCTCCTTCACTCCCTCCACCCTTCCGTATTTACAAAGACTTTGTTTCCATTTTTTTCCTTTTCTCATAATTTTTCCTTTCCCTTCTTCCCTTTCCCCTTCCTCTCCCATCACCCCTCCACGTTTGGACCTTTTCTTATTTCAAATTATCAATTATTCGTTTTAATCATTTTACTCCTTATTTACACTTTCCCTTTCTCACACCAGAGAAACTATTCGGTATTTACATATGTGTGTCCTATTTATTTCACTTCCCATTGGCCCTTATTAGTTGACTGTAGTTTGTCCCACTTTGTGCCCACCTCACCTCATGGCTTTGCTCCATAAAAACCCCCTGAAAAGCGAGATCCCAGAGCAACCCACTTTCCGGGTGTCCCCTCCTGTGCTTCTCAGGCAGGAGCTGTCTGTCTTTCCCTCAATAAATATTCCCTACTCTTAACTTCCGTGGTTCCTAGAATTCATTCTTCAAGTTTAGAGAACACAAACTCCTTGGATAGCCAGCAGGTTAAGAGTTATAATATTCCCCTTACACTATTTAGAGTGTTTGGAGGTCCTATATCCCATGCCCTGCATCACATCGGTCATCAGATATGAGCATTTCCTGCGTGCCTTTTAACGAAGTTTTCTCCTAGTCCTTAGGTCTCCGCTTCTGAAGGCTGTGGGCTGTTTGCTGACCCACAGTTGGCTCAACGACAATTTCTCAATGGTTTTCTTTTTTGGTGTTACTGGAGATTGAACCAGGCACCTTCCCAGTGAGCTACATCCCCAACGCTCTTGTATTTGGGGGGCTTTTGTTGTTGTTGTCTTTTTGTTTTCTGAAACAAGGTCTCAGACTGGCACCTACCTGAGTCAATCTTCCTGCCTCAGCCTCCACAGTGCTGGGATCATAGGCATGTGCCACTACACCCAGCTCTCAGCCCTCTTAATTTTTTATTTTGAGACAAGATCTTTCTAAATTGCTAAATTTCCTAGCCTGGGCTCAAACTTTCAATCTTCCTGCACTTGGCCTGGTATGCTGGGATTACAAAGTGTGCCCCACCTCGGCGGGCTCCTACACTGCTTAATTCAAAGGGTTGGGCCCAATCAGTTTGCATCCTAGTAAACACCCGAATATGCTGCACACGATACAAAGCTTTTCTTACTGGGGCCTCCTGGTTTAACTTAATGCTCTACCCTACATCTTGTGCAATGATTATCACGTGTAGGTGGAGAAGGAAAAAGTAATCTTCTTTTGGTTCTTTCTGAGTTCTGAACTGGGATGTCCTACTACTGCAGATAGGTAAGTTAATTAGATATCTTGTGGGCAGTTAGACAGGGTCAGCCCTGGAGGAGCCAACTTGGAGGACAATCGCGACACATTCACTGAAGGCCAGCATCGTAAAAGAAGAGGAAACTACCATGCCCACGTGCTTCTGGAACCTAAGGGTGAATAGCAGTTATTGGTATTCTAATTAGATATCAGTCACCTGGGTGGGGGACCAAGCTCTTCCAAGAAAGATCCCAGAACCACCCCTAAGGGAAAATCCTTGCTTGGTCCTTGTACCTGCTTGCTACCCGTGACCTGCTTCCCCACTGAATCCCCATTTAATCAATATTCCCTAAGCGACTAAACTTTACTGGTTGATCATAGTTTTGTCCACCTTGTGATTTCTCATTGGATCAATACCTAAGAGACTGTACTTGCAGTCTTACTGGCTGACTATAGTTTTGTCCCACCTTGAACCCGCCTCACCTCATGGCTTTGCTCCACAAAAGTTCCCTGGGAACCAAATTCCCCAGGGCAGCCCACTTTCCAGTCCTCCTTCAGTTTCTCTTAGACAGAAGCTGTCCTTCTCAATAAAATTTTCCTACTCGACCTCCGTTGTTTCTAGAAGTCATTTCTCGATTTTAGAGAACAGGAACACACGTTTCGGAAGTCCGGCAGGTTTGGGAGTGAGATCTCTTCCCCCATATTACTACAATAGGCTAACAGAAGTCTACTAACATGCACATTTCCTGTCTGAGATGCCCAGAAGGAATGAGTGCCACAGAAGTGGATTAGAGTTCAGTCTTAAAGATGATCTTCGGCAGTAGCCAAGAGGAGTCTGAGGCCGAGGTGACAGGCCAGCAAGTACGTGGTGGCCAAGGCTAGGGCTGGCCGTGACTTGTCAGGACCCCTTCGGAAGAGGAGCCCCTCCTGGGCTGGAGCCGGCCTTAGCGCAGAGCTGTGGTGTAGATGGGCAGGCCTGTCACAAAGTGTGGTTTCTCTTTTTTCAGGGTTTCTCCTATGTCCACAATTCCTCAAAACAATCCATTTAAGGAACTCTTATGCTCTCTGGTCTGTTCTTTCCTGTGACCAGCAGTGGTCTTCGTGTAGTTGCAGATTTCATGCCTGAGACATATCACAGACAGTTTCCAACAGTAAGCTCTTTTCTTTGCAGTACTGGGGACTGAGCCCAGGGCCTTTATAGTGAGCCATGCTCCCAGCCCTTTTTAAATTTTTATTTCCAGACCGGGTCTCACTAAGTTGCCAAATGGCCCAAAATGGGCTCAAACCTGCAGTCTGCCTGCCTCAGCCTCCCAGAGTGTCCAGATTACGTGTCTGCTGCCACACCAGGCCAAGCTCTTCCTCCTTACCTGGTCTCACATCTCCGGAGCTGGCTGTCCTGGTGACAGAGACCCCCCCGTGTGTGGTGCCATCACCTTCTGGCTGCAGTGCAGGAACAGAGGGACAGGCATACAGCTGTGGACACAGCTCTGAGAGGCCCAGGCCCAATGTGCTCAGGTGTGAACCGCATGACCGAGCCTTGAGCGGCCTTTTGTTTTTGCCAGTCATGTTTCATGGCCGCAGGAAGAAAGAGCCTGCTTCTTGGTAATTAACCACTGTGTTTTACTTTTTTATTCCCTTAAGTTTCTCTACCTTCCTGTTATCACAGTATGATTTTGATGAACATTATTGATGCTTTCTTACCGGTCTGTAGGAGAAAGTCCTCGGGGCAGAGGCCTGGGCACAGGAGAGATGGTTAGATGTTTCTCCAAAATGTCCCCTAAACCCTCCATCAGCAAACCACGACTCGAGAGTGATGCCCCCCCCTCCACCACGACACAGCTTCACCCAGTGCTGTGCCCTGCGGGGCCCTGAGGAAACCTGCTGTGCGGGGCCACAGCCCCAGCAGGCTCAGAGGAGGAGACAGCGCTGGGGAGGTGGTGAAGTCGGAGCAGGACCAGTGCTGCACTCCAGGCCCAGCGAGTAACTGCCCCTTGTGCGACAGAGGACACAGCGCAAACGTGCTGTCCAGTGAGCCGATCCCCGCCTCCAGAGCTGTGAGAGAGAAATGGGAGTTGTGTTCCGGGCTCCCCAGGTGATGGTGTTGATATGGGAGAAATCTAATTCCCAACCTGTTAGATGCCAAATGTGCCGATTTCACGGTCCCACAACACTGGGGAGTGAACCTGCGAACCAAGGGAGGAAGTTAGAGGTTTACTGGGAATGAGGGGAAGAAGAACGGGTCCTGGATGTGAGGAGGAGAGCAGCAAAGTCACAGTGGGTCAAACCTCCATCAGCCTGTGAGACCACAAGTGCAGCTGCTTAGCTG
The DNA here is from genome assembly GCF_000247695.1 of Heterocephalus glaber. Next base: position 24,487,396 of record NW_004624756.1, read on the forward strand.
ATGATCCAACAGGGAGCCAAGTCCTATAGCCGGGTACACGGAAGGAGCAAAGGCAGTTTGGGATGGGCTGGGTCCTGGTGCTCTGGTCACCCACCTGGGCTGCTGATGCCCATCTGGACTAGATGGACCAGGTGGTGCTAATTACAGTGTAATCACAAAGTATTGTTTATCTCTCAAGGAGGCCTGCAGGCCTGGCCACTGTGTCTTCATCTTGAGGCCCGGCCTTCTTCAGGTGTACCTCCAGCCACAATTCTGATGTCTTTCGTGTTTGCTTGTTTTTTGAGACAGTCTCACTATGCAGTTCAGGTTGGCCCTGAACTCACTACGTAGTGCAGGTTGGCTTCAAACTTGCAGTGATCCTCCTGCCTCAGTCTCCCGAGCACTGGGATTACAGCTGTGCACCTCCACTCACGGCTTAGAATTCTCATGTCTTATTTTTTGTGCTGAATTCCTTGAAGGCCCAGTTCCTCTTTGATTGAATATTAATTTCTATCTAACTTAGCTGCCTATAATAGTATCTTGTTCTAGCAGCACAAGTAACATACCTAGCTTTAGCTTTTGCCAATTTGATGGATATTACGCAGTGCTTTGTTATTTTGATTTACATTTGTCTGATTATGTAAAACAAAATTTTTAAATATATAATTGTTAGTTATTCCAGTGTCTCCAATTAAAATCCAAGAATGTTTTTCTTTGTATAATTATTGCAATCAGGGATAGTTTCTTATAGAGTGATCATCTCTAAGCTCTCTTCAGGCCATTTACATAGGTGACAGTTTTCATTCAGCTTCTCCCGATTTCCATCTCAGAAAGCACTGTGTCCAATCTTGTCCAGGTCAGAAAGTTTGTCACTGTCAGCAGGATATATGTCTTTCAAACTCAATTTCTCACATTTCAGAATATCTTTCATAAGTGGGGATCTTTGTGCACTTTACCTGCAGTGAGTTTTTGCTGAGGGCTTGGTCTGTTTTGTATTCTTTTAGGATTTCTACACTTCTGGGAAGGAGTGTGCAAGTCTGAAAGGCTCTGTTCTCATCTGATTATTTCAACATCTTTTCAGTTATCCACACAGAGATGTTTCCTCTTCTTCAAATAATATCTAGAAATGGAAAACAAGTTTGGGAAATTTGGCCTTGCAAAAAACAGAAATTAACAGACTGTCAAATAAGATCAGCCATTCACTAATGAGATTAGCTATAAAAATAACTTGCTTATGTGTCAGTAGTGTTAGTGATCAACTAATACTGCAGCCCCAGCCATTTTAAAAAATTTTTATTTTGAGATAGGATTCTCTAAATCACTAAGTTGCCCAGGCCTGTTCAAATTTGTGATCCTCCTGCCTCAGCCTCCCAGAGTGCTGGGATTACAAGTGTACGCCACCACACTTGGCTTGTTTCCCAAATTTTAGCCAAAGCTGGAGATTTAGCTCAGTGGTTCCACCACCTGCCTCGAAAGTGCAAGGACCCGAGTTTGATCCCTGGTCCAAAAAAAAAAAAAACAACCCAAATTTTAGTCAAAGATAATAATTCCTCAATCCAACCTCATCAGAGGACAGCGGTGTATCTTCCCAGTCTCTGAGGAGTTCTCCAAACCTAAACTCACAAATGAAAGGAAGTCCAGTGAGCATTCGATGGTCACCTGACGTGCTGACACTGCCACAGGAAACCTGGAGAACTCTTGTGAGCGAAGTGCACATCTCATGGCTTGGAAAGTGGCGTCTGACAGCGATAAGCTCCCAGGCGGTGTCTCCATCCCAGGAGCTGAGAGGAATCCTCGAGCAGAGCTTCTGGCTCTCGCAAAGCCTGGCGTCAAGGAGGGAGGATTTTCACTCCCGCAGACCGGAGGCCGAGGCAAGGAGCGTCAACTGCAGCCGGGAGGACTCAGGGGGGTACCTGACCTGAGGGGCCTGGGCTCCACTTGCTCTGCCTCGGCTTCCCCAAGGCCTGGCTTCCTCCATGGGGCTGAGGGCCTCACGGATCTGCGCACACTGCAGGCTTCTTCTCCTTCATTTCTACACAAGAGCCCCAGCCCAGGAGTCTAAGTAGAAAGAGGATGTCTTTCCTCCCGTGGATCAGCTTAAGCCGGTGTGGGGTGAGGAAGACGGAGAATAAGGACTTGCGACGCTTTGTGCAATAAGCGCCAGGCCAAGAGATGCTGCCCGAGGGCAGGGAGGGCTCAGCGCCTGTGCTGCCCGCGCTCAGCTCACAGAGCCTGGCCCCTCCCGCAGGACAGCGCCGGCCCCACCTGCCTCAGGGTGCTAACAGTCAAATCAAACGGTGGCAGTGAGAAGGCTTAATTACGCGAAGGGTATTTATTGTGCTCAAGCTACTCAAAAAGTTAGCAGTTTAAAACGGCAAATGAACCCCATGGCCAGCTTTTCTGAGAGCATGGCTCTGGCCCAGGGTCTCCAAGAAGTAAGAGTCCAGCTGTGAGGAACCGCAGCCCCCTGAGGAGCCACTGCCCAACGTGGCTCAGTTCCACGGCTGTTTTGGTTCCTGCGGACCCCGAAGGTCTGTTTCTCACCAGGGTGACCCAAGAGCAAGGGGAGGTGCAGGGCCCCTCACAACCCGGGCTCCAGCGAAGCCCAATGGCGTCGGTGCTGTGCCATCTGGTTTCTTCAGAAGGCACTCTGAACCCAGCTTACACTTAGGAGCGGAGTCCGGCTCCACTCATTCAGGACAGAGTATCAAATAAGGTTTTGAACGTTTCCTAAAAGAACCATTGCTAGGCCCAAATTTACGGTTCACCTAGAAAAAGCCCTCCCGGTCTGTGGCTCATCTGAAACACAGGATCTCTAAAGACTGCAAACCCCAGCGTGTGTCCCTGAGTGGAAGGCTAAAGCAACCGCATTTGCTCTTTAGAAAAGAAAGCAACATTTGACTTTTACAATTTAACTTTGCAAAGATTTGAGGAACAGTGTCTCCCGGAGCTCACGTTTAACACACTTGGATGTCGGGTGATGAAGGGACTAGGGCAGCAGCGAGCCCTGGGGAGAGGGGGACACAGTGCACTCGGTCTGCGGGTCCCAGGCAGAGGGCCGGCCACCCTCACCACGCTGCCACGGCCAGGGGCCCACGGATCGCCCCGCAGACCCAGGTCTGCAGCACCAGGCTCCTGGAGGCTGGCAAGGCCAGAGCTAGTTTGCCGAATTTGCAGCATCACAACTGAGATGGATGTGAAGAATAAGCACTTTAGAGCATTTCCCTGCAGGGTCACCAGGTGACCGCCCAACTCCAAGCTCCTTAGAACCAGAATGCTCCTCTGCATAGCTCGCTGCGGTACAGCTGCAGCCAAATTCAGGTTTGTTCGTTGTTCCTTTGGGGTTTATATTTAGTAAATTAAGTGGTGGTTAAAATTGGACCCTCACGCACTATTGTTAGTCCCAGGGCAAAACACCAGCAGTTCCTGCCACCAACTCTTCCGGAACAGTGGCGGATGCTGTGTTCTGAGGTCAGGGCCAACCAGGCCCAGGGAGGGAGGAGCCAAAATCAAAATGAGATCCTCCCCCGTCCCCGGCGGAGAGCCACCTGGGAACGACACTGCCACAGCTATGCTGGCGGCGATCCAGGGCTGTGGACTAGAGCTCAGACCGGCCTGGGCAGCAAAACACTACTCGCCCGGGTAAATTACAGCCCCAAACTGGCTGAAACTCAGCTCTGCTCCTTCTTGAATCCTTATATCGGAATCGACCTGGTCGGAGTCACCTCTGAAGCTACTCTCTGCGGGTTAATCTTAGTAAGGCTCACGCCTGTCCCTTATGCAAGTCAAACACCTCCCCCTTTCCGTTTATCAAACCTGTGACAGCCTCTCTCGGTGAAAAAGGAAGTGGCTCTGAAAAGAGCCTTTGGGGGAGGTGGGGGCGTCGCGGGCTCAGGCCCGCTCCCCGCGAATGCGGCGCGCCAGCTGGATGTCCTTGGGCATGATGGTGACGCGCTTGGCGTGGATGGCGCACAGGTTGGTGTCCTCGAACAGCCCCACCAGGTAGGCCTCGCTCGCCTCCTGCAGCGCCATCACCGCTGAGCTCTGGAAGCGCAGATCGGTCTTGAAGTCCTGCGCGATCTCGCGCACCAGGCGCTGGAACGGCAGCTTACGAATCAGCAGTTCGGTGGACTTCTGGTAGCGGCGGATCTCGCGCAGCGCCACGGTTCCGGGCCGGTAGCGGTGCGGCTTTTTCACGCCGCCGGTGGCCGGCGCGCTCTTGCGGGCTGCCTTGGTGGCCAGCTGCTTACGGGGGGCCTTACCGCCGGTAGACTTGCGGGCGGTCTGCTTCGTACGTGCCATAACTTGAAGCTTGCTCAAGTCAAGGGACTGAAATGAGCGCGCCGCGACCACTATTTATACGGATGATCCGATCCTGATTGGCCAAAACTGTTGCAGGCGAGTCCTGATTGGCTTTTAACCCAGGCTGCTCTCTACCACTCAGAACGGCTTCATATGCTGTGTTTCCCCCACCCACCCCGATTTTCGAGCCGTCCTGTTAAGAATTTAAATCACTGCAAACTTTTCTTAATTTCCCTGTTTCCGATAATGGGTAAAATTACAGGTAGAATAATGTATTCCTTAGTTGGAAAAGTACTCCTATGTCCTAAGTGCTTTTAATGACTGAACAAAGCAAAAATCCTTTTCATAGACAAGCACATTGGCCCCTGACCTATCGAGGGCGAGAATCTTAGTTTCTGCAGTCTCGAGGAAGGGCGGAGAGGATGGATCTCTGCTTGCCTAAGTGACACCAATAAGAAATAGATAACTGATTTTGATGCAACTAGCTCCTTGGACTTTCGAACGCGAGAAAATGTAAACCAGCACGCACGGAGGGATTATAAATTTACGACAGCGGATAATTTAGGTCTTGTCCAGTAAGGAGGTAGTTCTGAAAATGGCCTTGGAGTTGGGGCTGCAGTTTTAGCAGCCCAAGGGGCAAGATGTATTTATAAAAGAATGAAAAGGAAGGCTAGTTCAATGCTCACTAGAGCTATCAACCTAAATTTACGTCCCTAAACCCTTACGCAGCAATGTGTGTGTAGGGAGGGGAGAGGCCTGGACAGTTTGATACCTAGCTCCTGACCTTTCCCTGGTTTGAATAATGTTCTTGAGCAAGTCCTAATTTACACCAAAAAACCAGGTATGTATGAGCTTATCAGAGTACACAGTTCTTTAGCAGAAACAGTAGGTGGCTCTGAAAAGAGCCTTTGGTTTTGGAGCTGTGTCCGGAGCCTCATTTGCCCTTGGCCTTGTGGTGGCTCTCGGTCTTCTTGGGCAGCAGCACGGCCTGGATGTTGGGCAGCACGCCGCCCTGCGCGATCGTCACCTTGCCCAGCAGCTTGTTGAGCTCCTCGTCGTTGCGGATGGCCAGCTGCAGGTGGCGCGGGATGATGCGCGTCTTCTTGTTGTCGCGCGCCGCGTTGCCCGCCAGCTCTAGGATCTCGGCCGTCAGGTACTCCAGCACGGCCGCCAGGTACACCGGGGCGCCGGCGCCCACGCGCTCGGCGTAGTTGCCCTTGCGCAGCAGGCGGTGCACGCGCCCCACAGGAAACTGCAGCCCGGCGCGGGACGAACGCGTCTTCGCCTTGGCGCGAGCCTTGCCGCCCTGCTTGCCGCGTCCAGACATCTCCTAAAGCCCAGCGGCGGA
>NW_004624756.1:24493604-24507811 GCF_000247695.1 Heterocephalus glaber
TGGCGCACTACAACAAGCGCTCGACCATCACGTCGCGGGAGATCCAGACGGCCGTGCGGCTGCTGCTGCCTGGCGAGCTGGCGAAGCACGCCGTGTCGGAGGGCACCAAGGCCGTCACCAAGTACACCAGCTCCAAGTGAGCGCGCCCGGGCGCTGCCTGCACCCACCCCAAAGGCTCTTCTCAGAGCCACCCACTCTTTCAGAAAAAGTAGCTGGTGCGTTTCATCTGTAGTTTTGTTTTCTTTTAGAAGGGAGTGGAGAAGGCGAGTAAGTTTGTAAAATTCCTGTATACGTTATGTGTGCATTTATAGGCAAAATCAGCAAACGTAATTTCCGTCCTTAGACGCCCTGCAGACGGGCCTTTTGTTTGTCTCTGCTGCATTATCCAGGCTTCACTTTGGCTTTAAGCTAAGGGTGCGCAGCTCCTGTCTGGGCGGCAGCGCTACTTGAAAAACGACAGGGACTACTTGCCAGGCCATCCTCAGTTGTGTTTTCAATGAGGTTTTCTCCCCCCCCCCCCATTAAGTTTATTGGTACATTTTAGGTATAAAATACATTTACATACATCATTGGGATCTTGTACCATTACATGAGCATCTTAGTTCTTATTTTTCCAATGAGGTTTTCTTGAGAAAGTGAAATTTTCCTTGCTGCGGAGTGCGCCGAGCTCAGGTTGGAGCCGATGGTCAGGTGGCTCTTCTGCCCTGGGCCCTTGGGCCCAAGCGACTTCGACAGAGCATCTGCAGCCTGGAGAGCCGCGGTGATCGGGGCTTGGTGGTTTGTGTCCAAGACCGGGGGACACGAAGGCTGGGGTCGCAGTTTAAGGATGAGACGTTTCGGCTGCGCCAGCGTCGCGTGGCAAGGTCCCCCGTGGGCCATTGCGATCCTGGAGTTCTCTGGGCGACCTACAGCGTTCACGCGCTGCCCCTCCCCCGCGCGATCCCCTGCGCTGTCGCTGGTGTTGGAAATGTTTCCACTAACAGCAAAGGCCCTCCGCAAGACCCTCTCCAGGCCCTTGCTTTCCTGTCGCTCTGGGATCCCCTCCCCTACCGCTGTGGGCAATCTGGGGTCTCAGTCCTGCCAGCCGGCCGGAGGGCCTGCGGAACACTGAGCTGCCTTGCGCTTCCGCTCTGGCCTGTGACCCTGTGGTCAGGACTGGCGACCCTGCCAGAAACCCCCCTGCCGGTGGGAAGCAGTCCTGGATCTCTCTGGGTGAGACCCGCTCCCGCCCCAGGAGTCCGGGTCTCTCCTGCTGTCCTGTGGCACAAAAGCAGAAGCACAGGGCACGGCATTTCTCCTCTAGGGAGAGGCCCTGGGCGAGCAGGATCCTGGACTCCTGTCCGCGGGATTGCAGGCTGTGTGTCAGGAGCCAGTAGGGGCTGGGCGAGGGCAGGGACAGAAGGACAGGGACACAGGCAGGGAGTGTCCTTTCGTGGTCCAAAACAAAACAAGCCCCCAAAAGTCACAAAAACAAAGTAATGGTATGCAGAAATGAAGGAAATTTGGGATCGTGTTTTCCAGCTCTGGACCACAGAATACCTGACTGTCAAACGCTGACTGTCAGATACCTGACTGTTCACGGTGAATCTGAACTCTAACAGGAACCATGAGAACCCTGAGTTTTTTTGCCAGGCCGCTGCTGGAAGATTTGCCATTCATTAGGGCTATGAGGATCGTGTGCACAAACGGCAGCTTCCATCATGAACAAGCCAGTGTAGACTCAGCAACCTTGGCCACTGTGCAGGTCTTTTCTTTTTCCTCTAAATACATGTGTGTTTCCCCAAGTTTCTCTCTCTTGCCTTAGAACAGGGTTGCTGTTTCCTTCTCACCCCAGGTAGACTTTGGCAGGTGGGCCATTTCTTTTCCAAATGTTTGACTCAGTCCTCCTTTGGCAGTGTCCACTCCTAACCATGGCCAGACATCCCATGGAAACACTGAAGTGCCTCGCACAGGCTGATGTGAACTTTCACCTGGCCCTGGGATGGGGCCCTGGAAAGGGGCAGTTAGGATGGGGAGGGCAGGACACCCCATTCCTGATCTGCTGCCTCCCTGGAATGAGCTCCCAGCCACCGTTCCACTCCAGCAGGGAAGGCCCTGCCATGTCCCGCTGGGTATGAGAGCAAGACTGCCACCCTGCTGGGGCACCTTGGCGACACCGTCCCTCCACTGCAGAGAGCTGAGCCCAGCTCCCGCCAACAGGCCTGCCTTCTCCCAGTGCTCTCAAGAGGAGGCCACCAGAAGGACACAAAACTGCCTGCAAGGTTGTTTGGCGTGCCTGCTGCACGTATTCGAAGGGCTTCAGGACAGCTAACTTGCTTTTCAGTGGTGAAACAGGTCTTTCCGTCCATACACATCCCAGGTGTCAAAGTTCATCCTTGGCCAGGCTCATTTAACACTAAATGGTTCTGTTACTCACCAACCAACACTGGAAACATTCAAAATGCTCCAGCTGAGAGTGGTCTTCAATTCAGCAAGCCCATCCCAGCCACCAGAACAGAAGAATGGGGCTGCAATCCTTCTCCCATAAGGGCATCAGGCCTTTGTCACATGGTGGGCAAAATAGTCCTCTTTTGGTGGCAGAAGATGGACCAGATGGCTGAATTTATTAGCATTCTGAGCTATAGAGGGGGTGGGGCTGGGGTTTCTGGGCAGCAGTGAAGACAGGTTGTAGGAAAATGAGGGGATCCAAACTAGGTGATTTGTCTAATCTGAAAAATCATTTTGAGCTAAGATATTCCTACTTTGATATGTTCCTGGCTAATATCTAGACAGAGTGACATGCAGTTACATATAAAAGAGTCTTTCAGTGTTTTAACTCTAGAACTAAAATGCTGGTCACTGCTTGGCTTTGGACGTGAAGTTAATAACCCCCTGTTCTGTTCATTCATTCTATTGAGCATTCAGCAAACAGCATCAATGTACTAGACACCATGTTATATAAGGAATCCAACAATAATACACTGAAGTTCTCTTCAAGAAGCAAGAAAGTGAACAGTTATGATATGATGATAATAACTGCACTAAAGATACATTGTGAGCTACAGAGAAAAACACCACTATCCCTGTGGTGGGCCTGTATCACGGAGTAGGTTTGCTTCAGCTGAGATGGTCAGATAGATGGGACTGGGAAGGACAGACATTACAGGCAGAAAGAACAGGGAAAAAATACATGAGCATAACTGATCCTAACAGCAACTGTTCTGAGTTTGATTTTGATATAAAGGATGTTGTGAAAGGGAGGATCACAGAACAGTCATGAAAACTATGCTGCAAAAACAACAGCTCAACCTATCAGATGGCGATGTTACATTATTTTAAATAGAAGAGTGGGTAACACAGATGATTCCATTTTTTTTAAAGTTTTTATACAACAGAAAAAAAGACTAGAAGGCTATCTCCAAATGTAGACAGTCATCATTTCAGAATAATGAAATCATAGGAGACTTGTTTTCTTTTTCTCTATTTTCCAAGTCTTCAATTGAATGAACATAGAACTATAATATGGGGGGAAAAATGTAAAACCAAGAAGGTTAGGAGAAAGAGCAGAGCAGGAATATGGCTGGAGAGAAGTGGAAAGTTCAAGACAGAATGGGTAGATCAGATTAGATGAAAGGAAGGTAATTGTATTTTTTTAAATTTTTTTAAAAGAGGGTCTTGCTGTGTAGTTCAGGCTGGACTTGAACTCACTATGTAGCCCAGACAGCCCTCAAACCTGGCAATCCTCCTGCTTCAGCCTCCCAAGTGCTGGGATTACAGGTGTGTGCCACAATGCCCAGCTGGGAGGGTAATTTTAATACAATCTGAGTTTGTGACTTAAGCAGCTGGGTGGATAATGGTGCCACCAGTTGAGAGGAAAATAAGAAGAGGATGTGCTCATACATGAAGGAGAGTTAGAGGTAGTGATTCCAATTTTAATATATGTGAATTTGTAGTATCCAAGTACATAATGACCAGCAGCCAAGGTAGTTTGTAGTATGTCTCTAAATTGAGCACAGAGTTGTGAGGAAGTCCTTCCTCAGTAAATGGAAGAGGACATGGGCACAGATGTGGTTTCTTCTTCATCGATGCATAAAGTAAAAAGAGAAGAGACCCAGCCACATGCACAATCTTGAGGCAGTACCTATTTAAAGTTTTAAAGGAGAAAGAGCAGCAACTGTTACAGAGGTGAAAGAGGCAGCAGCAGGTGATGTTGCTGAAGCCAGGCAAGGGGTTCTCAGCAAGGAGGGAAGATCAGCATGGCCAATGCAGCAGGACATAAAATGAAGACTGGTAAAATCCACTGAATTTAGCATTAGAAGTTGAAGATAATCTTGGCTAGAGTATTTGTGCAGGGAAAGGGGGAAAAGCTAAAAGGTACACACCATCTTAAAAAAAACTTTAGGAAGGATTCTTTTCTTCTTTTCTGTGGAGAAGCATAGACTTTGGGAGAAGACAGGACATGTTCCTAAACAGTCCACAATAATAATTTAACATATCAATAACACTAAATCCCAGTATGGAGAACACAGAATTGCTAATGGTGACTACAGGATTATCCACACCTGAAATTGCCTTCTACAAACACTTCTGGACTGCTTCTACTTTACTTTCTGTTAGCTTAAGTCCAGAAAAACACACAGTTCCTATATCAAATTGAAGAGGTTTGCACATATACTGCAACTAGAATGACCTTTCAGGGGAATGCTACATAGGCAAAAGTAGGAGGCTTCAGGAACCCTAGCTATCCTGTGAGGTCTGAGAAGTCTTAGGGAAGTCCACTGTGTCTGCAAGGGACAGTAGCTATGACTTATTTCCAAGGTATACCACACCACCAGCAGCCTTTCAAAAGTTTTATGTTCCTTGCCATTACCACACTTCCCAGCAAAATATAGAAAGGCAAAAAATAAAACAAACCAAAAAATCCTGCAGAAAGTACAGCACATACATTTCAAGAAGTGCCTTTCAGCTCTCTTAAAAGCATGTAATATCTGGTACAAGCCCTCATTTTGCAGTTGGAGAGATATAACCCACAATGGCTTGTTCAGGTTTCCAATGGGAGTTAGAGGCAGAACTGAGATTTACCTGCTAGTCCCCCAAAAACATCTTAAACCAAAATGATAATGTACCAAAAAGCTACTATCTTTTAAAAATAAAATTACTGTTGAATAGAAAAATTGTTTTTATGCAGTATTTATTTTAATTATTGCATATTGTACAAAGTATGGGTTTCATTTGATACATTTTGCAGTACTTATTTTTTAAAATGTATCCATTCTCTTATTGTTTTGTTATGAAATTCTTTTAAATAAAATTTTTCAAATGTATCCATATCAGCAAGATAGTGTTAGTACTGACTGTTGGCTAGGGTGAGGAGAATTTAATCACCTAATACAGAATGATCTTTACCTATGACTAAAGAACTTGGACAGCTAAATACCTTAATAATTCTTTGTAACAAATTTTAAGGTACAGGAAAACATTGGATTGCAAGTAACTTGTTCTGTGAGTGTTCCTCAAGACAGGAACACATTTCTAATAAAATTTAACTTGATAAACAGGTGATGTGTTGCAGTAGGGGTAGTACATGATGCCAAACGTCACACAATCACAACTGAGGCAATAGTTCCTGTCTCTCTTCCTCCTTCCCTCCCTCTCCATCTCCCTGTCCGTCTCAGTCTTTGTCTCAGTTTCTGTGCTCTCTCTCCCTCTCTCTCTCCCTCTCTCCCTCTCTCTCTCTCCCTCCCTCCCTCTCTCTCCCTACAGGATTATGGGTGATCATCGCTCAATAGCAAGAGGTTATGGAGGAGATCTCATCTGCAGAGGAGGAGGAGAAAAGGGAAATAAATCCCTCACTTCAAATGAGATTAAGGAGGTGTGTAAAATGTGGGAAACAGTGCACATTTTTGTAGAAAAGCACCGTATATATAAGGGAGTACCAGGGCAACTGATGAATCTGTTTAATTACAATGCAATGTCACATTTCCATGAAATCCTCAAAAGGAAGCAAATGCAAGTGTCATTGGATATATTCCTTGTTAAAGTTGCACAGAAAGAAAAAGAGTCCACTGAGCCCATAGATAGCAGTAATTCCATTAGTGATAGTGAAAGTCATCCTACACAATAATCCTCTCATCTCCCTTATATCAGTCATGAAGGTTTTCAAAGGTAAGTACAGGCTATTTTGTTTATTTTTCTTTATATTTTATATTTTCTTTATTATTTTCCATTATATTACAGTATTATAATCACTTTATATGCATATTTGGGGGTGTGGAATGAATTGTCTGAGCTCCCATTATTTCTTATGGAGAGATTTGCTTTCATATACAAGTGCTTTGGATTACAAGCATGTTTCTGGAATGAATCATGTTTGCAGACCAAGGATTTATTGTATTTCAAAAGTAAATGAAAAAAAAAAAGTAAATGGCATCTTTTCGGATGTGCTGTAACCCAAAACACAAAATTTTTCCATTAGCAGTGAGGTGATATCAGTCTCCTCAACTCCCAATTCACATCACTCAGCATTCAACTTGTCCTCTTCCCCTAAACTGTTGCTAAACAGCTAATATACATGGGAACCAAATGGTCTTTGTGGACTTATCTTCTTCTCAGTAACCAAGAGAGCTGGAACTATATCTGATAAAGACTTTAGTTATTACATGTGCCAAAATAACATCAGAAAAAATATCCTAGCAGAATATACTAAAGCCAAATCTCTTCATTTTGACAGTTCTCAAACAATTTCTCCTAGAATCCTACGAGCCTAGGACAAGTTGGCACTCTGAAGAGGTATATAAACAAGGCCCTGAAATTCAGTTGAGAAATAGTCTCTAGGTCTCTGAAATGAGAAAAGTTCACATTTGACAGTTTCTGTACATTATTTACATTATTTGATTATAGACCTAAGGAAACAGGTTATAATTTGATTGCCAGTCAAGGAAAACTGACCTCATATATATTTTTTTAATCATTCAAAGTCCTGGTAAGAGAGGTTTCTTCAGCTTTCTTCTGAAGTTATGGGAGAGAAACATTCTGAGGATTGGTAGATTACTCACTCTTAAGACAGTAAACTGAGCATTGGTGCTGACTCTATCTTTTTTAAAAATTCATCTTCATTGATAACTTACAGGAAAGCCAGTTGACTTCCTGTATATAAAAGACATTGATACTGCTGTCTCAGAAAATTTTTTTCTAGTATGGGAGTGTTTATGATTTACATGATTTGACCGATAATTACCACCTTACTGAGTTAGTGATACTTCTGTCCACATATTATGCTTTTCTAAATCTTTGTCATAATTACCTCAATTGATCATCTGTGGTTCTAATATAGTCCTCATAATTTCTAGCCAGGGATAATATGGCATTTCGATTCCAGAACAATAAAAAACTTTCAGGAAGACCATTTCCTAATAAAAATAACTGTAGAGGATCTGGAGAGACACACAGGGAGAAGACGCCCTGTGAACAGAGATAAAGGACAAAGTTACTCTACCACAAGCCCATGAATTCCTGGGGTACCAAAGCCTAGAAGAGGCAAGGAAGGATTCTTCCATACATTCCAGAGTAAGCATGGTCCTGCGAGCACCTCCATTGCAGACTTCTAGCTTCCAGTTTATTCTGGAGAATAAATCTGTGTTGCTCTAGAGCAAAATAATAATTGTAGGGGAGAAGGTAAGATGCGGAAGATTTGGTAGAAAAGATGCTTTGTCTGGGTGATGGCAATGATGGACAGAATTCATTCATGTATTGGTGAGGCCAGAGACAGTGCTTTCCACACCCAACCAAGCAGTATAGTGCTCCGGTCGTTCTTGCTGCTGCTTCTGTCTTGCCGCCTGAAGGAACTACTAAAGACTGTGACCGGTGGTTGCTGCACAGTGTGCTCCGTGAGTTCGGAGATGGTTAGAGCGTACAGTATTCCGTGTTTAATAAGCAACTCATTTAATTCCCATGCACAATAAAGTTAGAAACTACCAAGCTAGGATTTACACAGAACGTGATAACAAGGATATCAGTCTCATGGGAAGTAAACTCAACACAGCACATATACTAGGCAGCCCACTGCCATTTCCCATTTATTTCTCTCCTGTATACCCTGATCTACATGTGCTCACTCTGCTTCCAGCCTCCACGGGTGCTGCCTCCTCAAATGGCTCTTGTTCACTATCTTCTCCTCAGACTCTAAACCTTACCATCCTCTCCAGTCACTTTCACTCTGACTTACCGCCTATGTTTCAGGCCTTGCATGTTTCTCCTGAACTTTTACCTTCCTACTCATCTCTGTTCTCCAGTCTCCATCTATTCCTCATTACCTGTAGTGCATTTACAGCTGCCTACTTACCACTCTGCTTTTGTGCAGGATTGCAGGTAGTCTCTTTAATCTACATTTTCCTTTTCCTTTCATTCTACTCTCAAATAGCTTATCCTAGGCCAGGTATGGTGGTACACACCTGTAATCCCAGCTCTCTGGGAGGCTAAGGCAAGATGGGCAAGTTTGAGCCTATCCTAGGAAACTTAGCAACTTAGCAAGAGCATATCTCAAAATTAAAAAAAAAAAATAAGAAGGGTTGGGGATATAACAGTGGGAAGGCCCTGGGTTCAATCCTGGGTACCACAAAATAAATAACTTATCCTGCCACTATCTTCTTTCCTAGTTTCTTCTGTCCTGTATTGTGACCATGTGTTATGATAACCCCAAAGGGGGGTGGATACCAAATATGTGATACATTTGTTATGACTTATTATTTTGTCGTGCATTTGTAATGTTTATGTGTTCTCTTTTCCGTAGGATCTTTGCTTCTCAAACCTCAAATAGGACCTGTTTGTGCACTTTTACAGGTGATAAAACCAGGACTGAGGATGAAGAGTAATCCCAGAAGGAAGATATGCCCAAGGACAGACTTAATGAAGACATTCCTCAGCATCCTGAACCCAAAGATGCTACTGAAAGTGAGAGCAGATTAGAATAGAGGAAAAGAAGACAATATAAATGTGATGAATGTGGAAAAAGTTTTAGCCATAGCTCAGACCTTAGTAAACACAGAAGAACTCACACTGGAGAGAAGCCCTATAAATGTGATGAGTGTGGAAAAGCCTTCACTCAACACTCACATCTTATTGGGCATCATAGGGTCCACAGTGGAGTGAAACCCTATAAATGTAAAGAATGTGGGAAAGATTTCAGTGGGCTCACAGGCCTTATTCAGCATCAGAGAATCCACACAGGTGAAAAGCCTTATGAGTGTGATGAGTGTGGAAGGCCCTTCCGTGTAAGTTCAGCTCTTATTAGACACCAAAGAATTCATATAGCAAATAAGCTCTACCAATGCAGTGGAAGTAACAGAGTTCTCTAGACACACAAGCCTAATGAGTTGCCAGAGAATCTGCCTTAGAGACCCAAAGAATTTCCTTAACATGGGCAAAGCTTCAGTCATCATTAAAATCTTCTCTGGCACCACAGAATCTACCTGAGTAAATTATCCTTTTATTTCTAAGTGAGTGGAGTTTTTTGGGAGAGATCAGTTGTTTCAGAAAGCCTTATCTACAATTGTAGCCCAAGACTGATGCTCCCTGTTCAAAGTGATTTCTACTTCTGCTCTAGCTCCTTCACACTTGACCAGTCAGTGTATGGCAATAAGCAAGACATTCCAGTTTTTCTCTGCCTTCATTTCCTCTAAATGATAATAGTTGTGTTTTGGTAAATTACACAACAATTATTTGCAAATTAAGAACTAAACCAATAATTATTTGTTATAACCAATATTTTACCTTAAACTAAGGGATGTGATCAGTTTGGAAATTTTTTGTTCTTCAATTGCCAGAGACCTTTGTAGTTAGGTTCCAGTACCCACCTGCTCAGTATACGACGCAGTCCTGAGAAAAAGAATACACTAAGAGAACTAAGAAAGAAAACACAGGGCCAGGATGACCAGTGCAGGTGCAACCAACAAAGGCACTGGACAGACCCAGGCACCTACTTTTATTGGCAGTCAACTGGGGTAAAGCCAATGTGTGCTTTCTATGCAAATTAATGTAAACGAGGCTCAGAAAGGACAAGACGAAGCATTCTCGAATTAGAAACAGAATAGACAATATATATGGTTGTAATTGGAACGTCATCCTTCTAGTCTGGAGGTTTTAGTTGTGGGAATGGACTCTGAGTGCGAGTTACTCTGACCTCGGCACGTAGGCTTCAGCCAGACTCACATCTATAAACAAGCTGACTGCCGGGGCTAACTCTCCACAGTCTGATTTGGGCATAATCAGTATTACGGTCCTCTGCAAATAAATAAAAAGAGGAAGATAGCAGAAAAGACAGGTGGCTGAGAAAAACATCGAAGTGGAAGGAAAAGCAGGAAGGGATCAGTACGAACCACTAGGAAGGTGGGTAACTGTGTTAGGGATCTGTGATTTTGGATAAATTCCTTCTGCATCTCAGCTCACTGTACACTGCAGGAGATGGGGACAGCTTAGTCTACAACTGTGGTATCCAATATGGTACCCAGTACTCACATGTGGCCATACGAAGTTAAATGAAACAGAATAGAAAATTCAGTTTCTCAGTGACATTAGCCACATTTCAGATGCTCGGTGGCAACAGGTTACGGATTGAGCATCCCAAATCCAAAATCTGAAACTTCAAACACCACTGTGACACCACAAGTAGAAAATCCCACACCTGACCTCATACAACAAGTCTCAGTCAAAACACAGGTAAACACCAAGTAGATTCAGTATCTCCAAGGGGAAAAAAAAAAGACCTTCCCAGGCCCTTCAGCTATAACACACAAACTTTTATTTCATGCTCAGTTATGTAAAATACTGTATAAATTTATCTTCAGGCTATATACAAATATATGAAACAAATGAACTTTGAGTTTAGATTTGGGTCCCATTCCCAAGATATCTCATCACCTATATGCAAATAATCCAAAGTCCAAAACACTTATGGTCCCAAGCATTTTGAGTAGGGAATACTCAGCTGTGTCACTACTATATTGTACAGCACAGGCAGAGACTTTTAACATCGTAGGAAGTTCTAAAAGTTTTTGCTGACTAAATCACTGGTATCTTCCACCCTTAATGCTGTGTGATTCTAAGTTCAAAAGGTAGCTAAAGAGACCTGGAGGCTGCAAATGCACCAGGAGAGAAAAACAAAGGCAGCTATAGAGGACAAGGTTGGGGGCAACTCTTGGATGAAGTTAGTGGAGATCTGTGATACTGAGCAAGGGGGCTATTTTGTGTTGCTAAGGCCAGGTAACTCACCTGTAGAGTGGGCTGCAGGGTCCAACAGCATTACATCTGTGTCCTTGTGAGGAGACGCACAGAAGAGGCCAAGGCATAAGGTGGCCTTGCTTTATAACAATCCCTCTTTTGGGAACTGATCATCACAGGATGCTGGCACCTCCCAAGAGAGAGCATTAATCCATCCCTAATTACCTCTTTGGTTTTTTGGTTTTTTTGGTACCGGGATCGAACTTGGGACCTTGTGCTTGAAAGGCAGGCAGTGGAACCACTGAGCTAAATCCCCCACCCCCGTCCTCCTAATTACCTCTTAAAGGGGCCACTGCCACTGAGGTCCAAGCTTTCAGCACATGAATTTTTGGGGAACAAACAGCAGGAGCCAATAGAGGAAATAGTGGGTGTTGGGACTGTGGGAGAGGTCTCTGGATGAATAGAGGGAAAACAGGATAGGATAGAAAGGGATAGAAGGAAAAGAATTTTTAAAAAGCAAGAGCACAGAAAGGAAAAGATAAGGATAGAGATAAGAAAATGGAAGAGGGAGATAAGTAATTCCAGTGTATTAGCATCAGTCATTTGAGACAGTGGGTCTTAGATAAAAGTCACATGAAGATAAACACAGCTCCCGGTGTCTGGTTACTTTGAACCTTCGGGGCACAGCACACATTTACATTAAGTGGTCTACATTTTCATCCTAAGTATGAAGTTATTTCATTACAGTCTAATCACAAGGCTGTCAACAGTGGAAACTGAAATACTTCAACCTATTCTCCCCTTAGTATATCACAAGGGAGTCAGGCTGAGGTCTTAAAAGAGTAGCTATCTCATTCTTATTCTAATCATGGCAAGGTTTCTCACCATCAGTTCCATTATATTTTGGATCAGTTTGTTAGGAAGCTGTCCTTGGCACTGTAGGGTATTCAGCAGTATCCTGACTTCTATCCACTAATGCCACAGCACTGCTCACTCTCACAACCGAAAATATTTCCAGATTGGTGGGAAGAGGATAAATGGGGGGTGGGGGGGACACAGATGTCCTCTGATCAACCAAATCACCACCAGTTAAGAACCACTGTTGTAGGGACTGGGAGTGGAGCTCGGTGGTAGAGCACTTGCCTGCCCTGCACAGGCCCTGGGTTTGATTCCTGGTACTGCAAGAAAAAACCCCCACAATGTTCTATAAGAAAATAATCTGCTTTCCATGACTGTCCCATATCACATAGAAGATTCTAATTAAAAATACTACATATGACCCTTTTCATTCCCCAGAAAATGATTCCCAGAGTACCTATACAACAGTAATGCTACAAAAATAGTCAACTTTGAAAATCCTTACCTCATTAGTGGGAACTAGAAGAATCTGTCCTCAAACGTGACTTGCATATAAAGCTAATCCTGCTTTTTTGCAGACTTTCACCTTCCCTCCACACTTCTGGTGCCACCCTCTTCTCTGCCCCTTTACGTAACCGTGAACACAGACACATTACCCCTAATCCACATGTGTGGCCCAGTGCAATAGCCACTAGATAGATATGGCTATTGGGCATGTGAAATGTGTCTACTCAAGTGAGAAACTAAATTTTAATTTAATTTAATTACATTGAAAAACATGTTCAATTCAGTTACTGTAAAGCTTTTGAGAATATTTGACCTTGGCATGGTGGCACATGTGTGTAATTCCAGCACTCAGGAGGCTGAGGCTGGAGAATCACCTTGAGTTCAAGGTCAACCTGGGCTACAAAGTGAGTTCAAGGCCAGCCTGAACTATGTAGAGACCTGTTCAAAAGAAAAAAAAAAACAATGGAATAATTTGAGTATATAAATCTACTTTTTCCACTTTAAAATTATGTAATCTCAATATAAATCAGTTATTTAATGAAAATGCAGTATCTGAATTAAAATTAAGATAAGTACACCAGCTTTCAAAGACAACATGAAAAGGAATGTAAAAAACTTCATTAATAATTTATATTGATTATAGGTTGACAGTAATTTTTAGATATAATGGTTTAAATAAAATATATTCAATTCTACCTATATTTTTCATGTGGTTATTAGAAACTTTAAAGTTACATAGGTGGGCAGCACCCAGGAGGAGGCTCCCCAGCCGCCATTCCACTGCTCCCAGGGCAGAGGAGGTGAGCCAATCCCAGCACCCAGGAGGAGGCTCCGTGGTTGCAATTCCACCGCTCCCAGCCCAGAGTTAGGGGCTTCCAGGCTGCCATTCTACCTCTCCCAGCCCAGAGGAAGAGGCTTCCAGGCAGCTATTCCACCACTCCCAGCTCAGAGGAGGTGAGCCATGCAGCCACCAGCAGCACCTCCCCACCCCGTTGAAATGAGAAGACACGTAAACAAGCCTCAAAAATAGACTTCCAAATCACCTACAGCAACCCCAAAGGGAAACAAGATGGAACACTCTGATACTCAACCACCTGGACTCCCTGAATTGGCAACAAAAGAGGATCTGGAAAAAAATGAAATCAGAAATAATTTCTCAGATAACAGCAGAGATTATGCTCATAGTGCAAGGCATGATTAATAAATCCAGGGAGGACACAGATAAAAAAAATAGAGGAGCTGATGGAACATGATGGAATCCCAACATAGGAAACAAATGGAATCCATAAAACAGATTCAAACAGATTTCCAGATTAAAAACTCCATTGAAAGTCTACACAGCTGAATGAACCAATGTAAGGACAGAATTTCAGATATAGAAGATAGGATTGCAATTAGTGACCAGGAAAAGAAAAATTGCTTTAAAATTGTAAGGGACCACAAGAAATGATTCCAACAGCTGCTAGACGATGCAAAGAAGAATAACATAAGAGTGATTGGAGTCAATGAAGAAACAAGAGAGAGTGCAGATGACATAAAAAACCTGTTCACAGAAGTGACGGCAGAAAACTTCCCAAGAAGGGGAAAAGAACTTGACATACAGATAAGTGAAGAATATAGGACTCCAGCTAGCCTTGATCAAAAAAAAA